>SRLM01000324.1:325193-576884 GCA_015708895.1 Populus ilicifolia
TGGAGCTGGTCCCCATAAATCTGTGTGCACCAGTTCTAGTTTTCTTGGTCTTAAGGTCCTGCCAACCTTTAAGAAACTGAGCTTATTCTGTTTTCCGAGAACACAGCTTTCACAAATGTCTAGATCAATATTTTTTTAACTCTGGCAGCTTTTCCTTTGACTGAAGTATCTTCATTCCCTTTTGACTCATATGGCCGAGTCTATAATGCCATAGCTGCGCTTGATTTTCTGCTTCAGTAGAGGCAATTATATCTGCTGATCTTGTGGTCATATACAGAGTGCCAGTTTTCTTTCCACGAGCCAAAACTATTGCTCCCTTTGATACCTTCCACATTCCTCCAGAGAAAAGGATTGAATGGCCACTATTATCAAGTTGTCCGACCGAGATCAACTTCTTCTTTAGTTCAGGAACATGCCTCACATTTTGCAAGTTCCATATAGATCCATTCATTGTCTTGATTTGCACTTCTCCTATACCCACAATATCCAATGGTTGTCCATCGGCCAGATAGACTACCCCATAATTTCCAGCAGTATAATTTTGCATCATTTCATGGTGTGGAGTACAGTGAAATGAAGCTCCAGAATCAAGAACCCAATCATCAATAGGACTATGTACTGCAAGGATCAAAGCATCCTGTACCTCGTCTGTAGCGGCATTTGCAGAATCAGCTTCAGGTTTCTTTGGTTTTGTGCAACTCCTCATGAAATGGCCAGGTTTGCCACAATTCCAACATTCAACCTGCTTCCTAGGTCCAAACTTGTTTTTGCTTCTGTACCTTGATTTTGATCTGCCTCTGGATAAGCCTTTGTCTTGTCTCCTTCCTCGAGTGTTGATGTTGAAAGTTGAACTTGAACTTGAGCTTTCACTCGAGTCTTTCCTTCGTACTTCTTCTGCTAAAATCAGGTCTCGGATATCATCATATTTTAATTTGGATTTTCCGGCTGAGTTGCTTACGGCTGTTCTCATACCTTCTCAACTGTTTGGAAGTGAAGCTAGCAAAATAAGTGCTCGGATCTCATCATCAAACTCAATTTCAACAGATGACAATTGATTTGTGATGGTATTGAAATTATTAAGATGCTGTGTAACAGAGGTGCTTTCCGTCATCTTCAGGTTGAACAGCTTCTTCATCAAGTGCACTTTGTTATTTGCTGATGGCTTCTCATACATCCCAGACAAGGCTTCCATCAATCTTGCTGTGGATTTCTCTTTTGTAACATTATGAGCAACTCTTCTTGATAATGATAGCCGGATAATGCCCAAGACTTGTCTATCAAGAATCTGCCAATCTTCTTCTGACATGTTTTCTGGCTTGCTCCCCAACAGAGGAAGATGAAGTTTCTTCCCATATAGATAATCTTCAATTTGCATTTTCCAATATTCAAAATCAGTTCCATCAAATTTTTCAATACCTGCAGCCTTTATTTCATCAGCCATTTTTACTCCTTCTTGGATTTGAATCTCAAAAATCTGACCTTACAGATGTGTCCAGAAGGGCCAAAAATGCTGGAAACGACACTGAGATCACCCAAATCGGACTTCGGATGGCTCCGATTTAAGCAATCAAAGTTTGGGATAACTGGACGCTGCAGATGAAGCCACGTGGCAGGCGGAATAGTCGCTGCGCCACACCGGATCAAAACCCAGTTATGATGACGTGACAGGCTGACGTGTCAGACACGTAGGCAGTGTGGGGTCCACCAAATCTGACGTGGCAGATCCACGGAGATTTTCGTCTGACGTGGCAGTGGTGATGTGGCAGATGACGTTTCAGTGATGACGTGGCTGTTGACCGTGTCAAACGGCTGATGCGGCAGGTGACGTGGCTACTGACTGTGTCGATCGGCTGACGTGGCTGATGACGTGGCAGAGTCGAGTTGCAGGAAACGGTGAGGAAGACGCGTGACGCGCGTTCGACGCGTGACGCGCGTTCGGCGCGTCTGTACGCGTAGACAGTTCTGGTGGTGGCGCGTGCGGGCATGCAGGACGTCGGATTTTCATCGGGTTTTCACCAGTGGATTCCTCTCGTCGTCCTCTTCACGGTGGTATCTTCAAAAACACGTTTTGATAACTTTGATTTTTGAGTTTGGATCAAACACCCTCTTTTTCAAGAACTTTCAAGAACAAGCTCTGATACCAGTTGTTAGGTGATCCAAACATTCAAACACACACAAATTTACGTGGTTCGGCAACTTGCCTACTCCACGGAGCTACTGGTTTGTATTAATCAAGCTCAAAAGCAATACAAACAAGAAAACAAGGAGGAGGAGAAAACTTCTCAACTCAACTCAACTCTCACCCTTAGCTCTCTCTCTGTGTTTCTCTCTATTTCGTGCTCTATCTCAGCTATCAATGCACATCTATTTATAACTGATGAGGGAGACAATTGTTCAACAATGGTGGGCAACATTTTCTTTGGTTAGGCACCCACCATTTGACTCTAACCATTTCAACCTTGGCTGCCACCTACCATGGCTGCCACCAACCATGGCTGCCACCGTCCATTTGTGTCCACACACATAACACATTCCTGATTGGTTTGGAAAAATTTCGTCCAGTATTTTCTGGCTTGATCTAACTTACAATCATATTAGAAAGGGGTCTACCAAAGCTGAGAAAATCTTCTGCTATTGTTGAGAACATACATTTGATGGGCAACAAATCCGAGGGGCCTTTAGCGACCACCCCACCTGGTGTGTTCATGCTTGATCTTTCCGATAATTCTTTGTCTGGTTCGATTCCTGAAGACGCCATATTGCATGAACTATGCCTCTTTGGCAACCAGTTGAATGGAAGCATTCCATTTTCTATATGCAAGATGAAGGACTTGCAGATTCTTGATCTCCCCAAAAATCAGCTCTCTGGGAGACTTCCTGGGTGTTAGAGACAGTTCAGTAGTCTGGAGGTGATAGATTTTTCATATAACAATCTGAGTGGCCTTATTTCTACTTCTTTGGGTTCTGTACAAATTCTCTGATCTTTACATTTGCAAAGAAACAGTTTTCAGGGATAGCTCCCTGCATAATTGATGAAGCCGAGATACTCGGAAACCCTCGATCTAGGTGAGAATGCATTTACTGGCCCTATTCCTTCATTGAATAGGTGAAAAGTTCTCTCTGGAAATACTAATCATTCATTCTAACGAGTTTGATGGCAAGCTTCCTCTAGAGCTTTGCCACCCCTCTCAACTTCGAGTGCTGAACTTGGCGAGGAAAAGGATCAGTGGAACCATTCCTCACTGTTTCAGCAATTTTTCTGCTACGATTGGAGAGGCTAGAATAGCTGAACACTGGCTTTATACAGGAGAATATGACGAGAATGCCGTGGTTGCATTGAAAGGGAGGGTGCTTGATATACCAAGACACTTAAATTTCTCTTTTCCATTGACATTTCCAGCAACAATTTGTTTGGAGAGATTCCAAAAGGGATGATGAGTCTTGGAGGGCTACAAAATCTGGATTTGTCTAGAAACAAGTTGCAGGGCAGAATCCCTTCGAACATTGGCAATTTGAAAATGATAGAATCTCTTGATTTGTCTTGAAACAAGTTGTCAGGGTCAATTCCCCCAAGCATTTCTTCTTTGAACTATTTAAGTTACTTGAACTTGTCATTTAATAACCTATCAGTTCATATTCCATTTGGGAACCAACTTCAAACCTTCGATGATAAATCCATCTATATAGGCAACAATGGACTTTGTGGACCTCCGCTAAAGAGTTGCCCAGGAGTTGACTCAATCTCTGAAGGTCAAGAACGAATCAAGTGCAAGATTAATGATGAGCAGGAAGCACATTGGTTCTATTAAGTCCTGGAGGCATGCATACTTACAGTGAATCAACAAAATATACATGCTCTCCGTAGCAACTGCAGTAAAGGCAATTTGTCTCCGAAGAACATTCTGTGGAGGCCACTTTAGTTCATCAAAAGGTTACTTCTCAATTCAGAATGTGCAGATCCCTTGGAACATTCAAGTTATAAGTTAGAAAGAATGTATGGTCGCATGACTCAATCTAACAGTTTAATTGTCTCAGAGCTGTTGAGTGCTGAAATTTTACCATGATTTATGCCCAGTAGCGTTCTTGGATTAAAAAGATAAAGATTCCAGTTGTAATTCTTAATCTCTTTAACTTGCATCATTTATAACTCGTGTTTTCCTTTCTGATATATTTCTGGTTCTGGTCTGAAGCAAGACCTACATCAAGTTCACACAAGTGAACTATAGGATATTTCCGTCTCCTTAGCTTCAATTGAAACACACAAACGCACACGGCATAACTTTTTCCCTTTCTCCTCTTTTTTGATGAAGCAGAGAACTTCCGAATTTGGTATGCAAGTTGATGAAAAACCAAAGCAAATCACCTCAACATCATTGTAGATTTGACAACTTTGTTGTGTTAATTCTTTATGCTATTTAAACTGCAGGATTTCCCGGGTGGTTGCTGTGCTGAAGCTGATAGGAGATCTTCTCTTCAACTTCAGAGGGGGAGCTGTATTATGATAACTAAGCCATATGCTTGATAGAGCTAGTCTCTTCCCATGGACAATGTGTGCCGCTATTCAGGGTCCTCCACCCTACTCGAGGTCTAAGGTTACTAGTAATACTAGGTACCCAGCGTCTGTCTGGCAACCACGGATGCTTGTAATCCATTGCGAAATGGTATCATAATAATGATGATTCTAATTTACTACTGGAAACTAAATGGATCACCTAAATCAAGGTCGATGAATCCAATAGGCGGTATGCTACTGCACTTTAAAAAAAATATTATTTTAATATATTTCTAAATAATATCTACTACGATACCTGAAATCAATGTTCTCAGGGGGCATTTTGCTATATTATAATGCATATTATATTTTTTTTACTTGAATCAGGACACAGAAGTACTTTTGTACATGGAGGAAAAGGAATGGTGAAAAATAATCTTCCTAGCCAACCACCAGCATTCTCATGCAATAGAAAAAAAGGAAAAGGAATGGTCAAACGCACATAATGCAAAACCAGCTAACAACCCGTTACATCCAGCATTCAATTTCTAGTACAAGTCATTATACGTGAGTACTATATGATTGCAACCACAAGACGCAAAACGTGAATTTGTGCAAGACGTTCACACAAAATAGACTGTTGTTGTGGTCTTCATACTTACAGTTCAAATACGAGCAAAAAGCATGGAGCAGGTATTCGGTGATGCTGAAAGATGTGATGGAGCGGAAGAACCTTGTAAATGTCATGGGTCATAAAACAGTGTTTTCTGGAGTGGCTGGTGCAAAACTTGTGTCAATCGTAATATGGACAGCTCATTGTTTAATCATAGTTCCGAGTCTTGCCTGCTTGCTAAGCACAACTCATGCAATTCGTTTAGTATCCATTCCTCCCCAGTCTGGCCCCCCAATACGAGGACCCTAGTCCCTCCAACCACACAGGTGCTATGACCCCAGGCAAACTTTGGTGGTTGACCAGGAACATTGAGAATCCTCCATGATGGTTTCTCCTCGGCAGGATCCAACAGGAAAAGCTGAGAAGGAGAGTGCAGCCCAGCAATAGAACCACCAAAGATTATAATCCTTCCACAGGGCATGCTAACAGCAACATGATCTAGTCTGGGAGGGGGGACAACAGAACTCTGGCTCCCAATGCCTGTTAATGCACTGTACTCCAGTTGCCTCCATTGTGGTTCTTCATCCTCCAAGTCAATGGTGTAGGCCTCGCCTGATCTCAGTCGTACGTGTCCACTGTTGGCAAGTCCACCAAACATAAGAATTTTTGTCCGATCATAAACTGAGAGTGAATGCCCTAATCGAGATGGTGGTGCCCAGGAAGTTGGGATCTCTCTCCACATCGGCTTGTCTGTAGTAAGATCCAACATGTAGGTGTCACTAAGAAGTACCCCAGCATCTGTACATCCACCGGAGACAACCAGCTTAGAACCTTCTATGGTGCAAGAGCTATGCCATGATCTAGGTAGAGGGGGAGTTCCGCCAGAAACTTCCTTCCAAGTAGGCTGTTTGGCATCCAAGTCCAGGACAAAAACATCGTTGAGCAACCCTTGCCTACCACATCCTCCAAAAACCACCAACCAGGAACCATTGAGGCAAGAAAGAGTGTGGCCCCAGCGCCCTGGTGGGGATGATTTCACACTAATACGCTGCCACTCCGGATTTGCAGCATCCAGATTGAGAACAAACGTGTCATCCATTGGCTGCATGTTTACCCCTTCCCCTCCAAACAATACAAGTCTATTTCCTACTGCACATGCACTGAAATTGCAGCGTGAAGGCTCAACGGCTCCTCCAACTGTCAGTTTCCTCCAGCACACAGCCTCAAGCGTGGTTAGTTCCCTTGCCAGACGCCCCCAGCCCAACTTTTTAGTCATCAGCTCCAATGCACCAGTGACTTCTCTTCCCCATGCATTTTGACAAACCATCTTCCTTACATGTTCATTTTTTGTTAATTGCCGGATTCTTCTGCATACTGATCCAATGGATGCAACATCCCTTGGCGTCAAGCGTGATAAAATGTTATGAGCCAATACTTCATCAGACAGCTGAAGTATTCCACATGTTTCTGGATGCCCACTGAATGTTGAATGTCCACGCGGAAGAGAATAATTAGCTGATTGATCAGACAGCTGATTGCAAGTCTCTTTGAAGACTGGATATGATACATGGTTCAGATCTATTTTGGCTTCTGAAAATACCTGAATACCTATTATGTGTGTGATAGCTCCATCATCGTCATGTATAGGTACAAGTCTGAGCCTGTTCACCAATGGAGTACCATCCTTCCTAAAGTTTAGAAGTTCACCTTGGAATTCCACCCCTTCCTCAAGACATCTTCTGATTTCAGAAACAACAACAGGATCTACTAAAGGATGCCTTCTTTGAGCATGAGGATCCCTGTATTGTAAGAACCGACTGAAAAGAAATAATTTCCAAAGCAGTCAATATCGATCCCTTACCCCGTAGAAAAATCTCAGTACGAAAAAATCACGGAAGCAAAAATATTGAACATTGAAACTGCACCTTAAAAAAAGTTCATGGAAAACTAATCAAATACAAAAAATCTAAGCAAAAACACAAACAAAACCTGAATAGCTGCACTTAAAAGGCAGGCTAACTGGTAGATATCCGTTGCAAATGAACATCGGAATTGGAAAACATAGTCAGGATATCAGCCAAACGTGGTGCAAATCACAAAAGAAAGCCAAGAGGGATCACAGTGGCCAACCAAAACTCAGTATACTACTCCTTCCAAGTGATCAACAAGTTTAATTAAACCAGGGAAAAACAAAAGCAGCAAGATGAGAATTCGTCAAATAAGGTGCCAAGAGGACCACCTCAGAAAACCAACAACTTAATTCTGAATACGAGGAACCAAACTTTGAAGCCTATCCTTTTCTATTTAAACAGCATCCCATAGCCCCTAGCTCTCTAAGACCACCAAACAATCTCCAGAAGCACAAAAATTATAAGCAAGAGCTATGAAGTCGCACCTCAACAATAAGTAAATCATTAAAACTTAGAACTGTCTCTTGCTCACAACATAACAATCAGGCAACATAACCTTTGCAAGAATCCTAAGTTAAAAAAAAAAGAAGAACATCTCACGAGTAACCTCGTTCTTCTAAATTTTCTTCCTTCCATTGACCTATGACAAAAGGAGTTTAAGATGATCCCATCTCCTCGTCCCAGTAAAAAAAAAAAAAAAAAAAAATCTCCGNAAAAAAGTCTCCGGCCATTATTCCATTCTTCCTCTTTATCGGAATCAAAATCACTTGTAGAAAAATAGATTGTCTTTTTACCTATCCTTGATTTTTTTTTCCTCGCCAACCAATCAAGCTAGAAATCAACAGCAACAATGGTAATAGGCCCAGCGTCATCATTCAAAACGAAATCACATAATTTCCCCATTGTTCTACCAACCAAACAAGAGTACCGACATTGAAATAAAACGAACAAAGTAATTGGAATTTAAAATATTCTTTTTTCTTTGTTTCAAGTAAAAAAACAGAAGAAAGAAAGAAAAGAGTAGGAGGTATTGAAAAACGTAAAACGTAAAATGAAAATGAAAGAATAATTAAAAAAAGTACCAGTTATGACCGAGGACCTCGTGAGCTTGATAGCCAGTGAAGTTCTGGAAGACCTTGTTGACATAAATGATAGGAAAATCAAGCTCTAAAGCATCCGAAACTACAAAAGATGTGGGATTCGTTGGGTAGAAAAACAACCCTCCTCTTGTGTCCTCCGTTAACGAAACCCCTCTTTCCAATTCTTCCTCTTCTTCTTCCCCCTCCTCCTCCTTCCCTTTTTCTTTGAAGGATTTGGCGCATTTCAGCCTTTTACCAGAGCTCTGCAACTCTTCTTCTTCCTCATCCTTTTCTTCTTGAGGTTTTGACATGCTCTCTGTCTCCCCCTCACTCTCCCTCTGTGTGCGTGAAAAAACGAAAGAAGAAAGATCAGAGAAAAAGAAAAGACCCTTGCTGTGAGGAATGGAAGCGGAAGTTGAATTGAACTGAAGCGTGCAAGTGGAGTCTCGGTGCTTCTCTTCTGCTACTCGAGATATTTGTGTTATTGCTACTTCGCTCCTCACAATGGCCCTCTTCGTTCCCTTCATTTCCTAAAATGCCATCGATTTCTCTTTCCTTTAATGTTTCTTTTTTTTTTTAATTTTAACCGTACAAGACAACTTTAATCTTAAAACATTTTTTTCTGTACTATTATTATCAATTTTATTGTTCAATTTCTGTTTATTTTGATATATTTAAAGGGAACCTTTTTAACTTCGTCTCATAATCATGCACAAATAACGTCAAATGTATTGTTATTTATACATTGATGAATCTTTCTATTGTATATGTGTGAATTTTATTATCATGAATAAATAAAAGTTAGTTGTACATTTATAAGAAATAAATTTATGTATTTTCGTCAAATTTTTTTTGTGAAAAAAATATTTTTTATTTAGATTTTATTGTTTGATGATTAAAATTATGGACATCCTTAAATTCAATAAATTAAGAAGGTATAATACCATGTTTTTTTAATCTTAATAACTTGATAATATGGCCACTTTTATTATAAAAGAGAAAATAGGAAGTTCTTGCTTATTTATCTGTGGTAGAAGGGTTTTTTTAGCCTAACATGTGACAATGTTGTACAACATCATGTGCCACGAAATATTTATAATATCATAAATATTTTGGAAATAAAATCCTTTCTTTAATGAAATCATGAGGGTTCGTTTCAAACAGAACGTTAGTAATAAAATTAAAGACTTTTTTTTTTAAATAAACACTATAAAATAATTATTTCTATCAATAAATGGTGGTTTGACGTTGGAAAAAATGTCAATCACGAGGATGGCAGTTTGGTAGTTTAAGGAATAGGCGAGGGCTTTAACGAAGAATACAGGTCCACGTCGGCTCAGTGATGGAAACGTGTGGTATATAAATATCTTGGAAACAAAAATATCTAGGACCTAACTGCCACCATTTAGCCTCCACGTCACCCACAAGTGCAGCAGATATTTATCTGGCGGGAATGGGATCACCTCTTCCTCCCATCGTTCCTGTCCTTACTGACGTGTTTTTTCCTTTTACTTTTGTTTTTTTACTCTGTTTTCTGTTTTTTTACAGAAAAATTATTTTTTAAAAAAAAAATTTAAAAATAAATTCTTAAAAAGTAAAGTATTTTTTGATATTTGATATTGTTATAAAAAATAAATTGAAAAATATTTTCCAGTGTTTAGTTATATTATGAAAAATGAACTGAAAATAATTTATTAATATTTTATTTTTACCAAATTTATTCAAATAATAAAAAATAAATCTTACAAATTAAAAAGTTGAATAATAATGAAGTTAAAAAAAATCATAAATTATCTCAAATAAAATAAATAATAATCAAAATAATAAAAATTAAATCTAAAAAAAATGAAGAAATTAAAATAATAATAATTAATATTTCATAAAGTATTTCAAATAAAATAAATAACAATCAAAAGAATGAGGATCAAATTTGATAGAAAAAAATTTCAATAAAAAAAATAGTAGAAGAAAAGCAAATAACAATTATAAAAATAAGGACCAAAATTAATATAAAAATTAAATTTTAAGAAATAAAATTAAAAAATAAATATTCAAAACAAAATATATATAGTAATCAAAAGTTTAAGGATCAAATTTGATATAATTAGCAAATAATGATATTTCTAAATTTTTCATAACTTTCAAAAAGTGTTTTCCTTCAAATTTTTCAGGAAAACACTTTACTGAAAATCAAGATAAAATTTTTTTAATTGAAAAGTATTTTTTATTTACCAACTTTCTTAACAGCAAACAAATATAAGAAAGTTTGAAAAGTGTTTTTTCAGAAACCACTTTCCGAGAAACAAACACAGTTAAAAAGAAAAACACTTTTCTGAAAATCAAGTCAAATTTTTTTGATTAAAAAATATTTTCGTTGATTATAAAGTGTTTTCTGTTGACCGAAAAGTGTTTCCCGTTGACCGAAAAATGTTTCCCGTTGATTAAAAAAAAAATTTAACTGAAAAGTATTTTTTATTTACCAACTTTCTTAACAGCAAACAAATATAAGAAAGTTTGAAAAGTGTTTTTTTAGAAACCACTTTCCGAGAAACAAACACAGTTAAAAAGAAAAACACTTTTCTGAAAATCAAGTCAAATTTTTTTGATTAAAAAATATTTTTGTTGATTATAAAGTGTTTTCTGTTGACCGAAAAGTGTTTCCCGTTGACCGAAAAATATTCCCCGTTGACCAACTTTTCTAATGACAAACAAACTCAAAAAAGTTTAGAAAATAATTTTTCAAAATTATTTTTCGAGAAACAAACATGGTTTTAATCAATAAAAACATAAAATGTGCCGTTAACTCAATTTTATTTTTCAAATGATTATCTTATTTATTAACACACGTAATTTCTACACCTTTAATACAATTTACCAAAATAAGAAAAAAAATTAAAAAAAATTAACAGAATACAGAAAAGAATAGTAAAATTCATTAAAAAGTTTGTATAAAAACAAAATCCATAAAAAACAATAGCTAAGAGTCACTAACCTATTCTTATTGGTTGAATATGCAGGAGATTGACATATAAGTTCTTAACGCGGAAGTGGGTATTTAAAAGTAAAATTCATAAAAAAAAAAGATACAAAAACACTATCCATGCAGAAAGATAAAAGTAAAAACGGCACCGTTCAATTCTTCCTTTCTTCCATATCTATACTCCGTCTAATAAGCAAACAATAAAATAATACTTCCTCGATTCCATAATAATGAATATGTATAATAAACAATGAAATTACTGTATTTTTTAATAATATAATAAATATATATAATAATAAATAATTCATCATAATAATTTATTTTTTCCTTTTGGACATAACTCGAGACATAACGTGTAATCTTAGTGTAATAAATTTTAATTTTTAAAATATTTTTATTTATTTTTTAAAATTTTATTTTTAGCACTAACACATTAAAATTATATAAAAATAAAAAAATCTTAAAAACACGGTTAAATTACTATACAAAAGATGCCCTTGTTCACGAGCTAACTGAATGTTTAATGTCTCTTAGTATCCATAATCATTTCCATAGCAACTCATTATCGCAGAATAGAAGACTAAAAGCCACAAGCAACAAAATATATGGCAAGCTTAAACCAAAAGCAAGCATCATTTGGTAAGCGGGGTCCATTTAAGTTACAGAATTGATCTGCTTCTTAGGTAACCTTTCATTTGCAATACATAGAAATGGTTTGCCCATGATAAAAGCCCCAGGCCTGGACTCCAATTCGTTGCCTGCTGGAATCTAGAACCGCCATGGATGATCAATAGTACAAGCTTACTAATCAAAACACCAAGCCGAAAAAGCTCCCGCACGGTACCGGCTCCTCTTTCATTTTTTTTCCCCTGTGCCAGATTACTAGTTTAATAGTTAATTAGAAGATTTGAGTGCATTCTGCCTAATACCCTGCAGTGTGTATTCTTGGGTATACGACTAAAGTCCCACATTGGTTAGAAATGGGGAGGATCAAGGGTATATAAGGATGGACAAATATCTCCATTGGTATGAGGCCTTTTGGGTATAGCCCAAGAGCAAATCCATGAGGGCTTAGGCCCAAAGTGGACAATATCACACCAATGTGGAGATATGTGGTGTTTGTAATCCTTACAAGTGGTATCAGAGCCATACCCCGGAGTTAGCCATGATGGATGAATTCTCGGAATGCCGAACAAAAGGTGGTGGGCCCTAATTAAATCACGATGTAATCCATGGATCAGCTCTATTGGATAGGCGGTGTGCTCCGGATGCTTCATGGACGTGTCCTGATCTCAACACGGTAAAGAAGAGTTGACCTACAAAGAGCAAAAAACTCTCAAAGTCAGGTAGTACTCTCCGGTACTTCATGGACGTGTCCTAACCCCAACACGATGAAGTAGAGAGAAGTAGAGAATGAAAAATTCTGGTTGGCAGAGAGTGGATGGATAAATGATCGTTTGAGGAGAGGCTCGGTGGTCCTTTGTTCGAGGGAAGGATTGTTGGGTATACGACCAAAGTCCCACATTGGTTAGAAATGGGGAGGATCAAGGGTATATAAGGATGGACAAATATCTCCATTGGTATGAGGCCTTTTGGGTATAGCCCAAGAGCAAATCCATGAGGGCTTAGACTCAAAGTGAACAATATCACACCAATATAGAGATATATAGTGTCCGTAATCCTTACATGTATTGCAAGTAGCTTGTCGTGAGGAGGAAGCAACTGTTGCACCAAAGGAAGCTCATGCAAATTTGTCACCCATGTGTATATCAGAGGATTCTTTTTTGGCTCAAGAACTCTGACACCGAGGACTCCCTCATAAACTTTGTAGGTGCTAAATGTTGTACCCACCAGAACGTCCATGAATCCCAGTTTTTCCCGGTCACTGGTCCGAATGTCTTCTGCAGAGAATTCCTTAATGCCCTCCCCCAATACTTCCATTTTCTCCTGCACTTCCTCTACTGCATTTTCTTGTGCTTCTTCATCGCTCAAGATAACCTTACCCATGGACTCAAATAGCTGCGTTGCTTAACTTGTCAGTATCGATATATTCTAGCCTTGGCTTACAATGAATATTAAATAAAAATATGCTTTATTTACCTGTTGTTGGATAAAACGAACCCAGAAGCGGACTTTGGCTCCTTGATAAGGATCAACGGGCCGAAGCCTTGATGTCTTTTTCCAGGTCTCGTCGGTATATTCCCAGTATAACAAGGGGCTCGATCACATGTTTCCCTTTATGAATTATGAATTATTACAGGCACTCTCTTGTGAACAGGAGTTTACTGAAGGAACAATGGACTCTTGTTCTTTAAATCCTCTTCCTCGTCCTCGGCATGCCTTTAATTTTGAGAGCCATTTCCACCCTCTTAGAGTAACTACTAGTCCACATTCCATGTAGTGTTACTCTATCTGTCTTCTCCATCTCTCTGATCTGTTTCACTCTATATTTCTCTGCTTTCGACGTAATGCTTGTGGAGGATATATATGTATAATACAGAAAAATGAATGCCACATTAATTTTCTTTCTTCCCATGTTAATGAATTGTCTGCCAATGCTCAAAGATCATATGATTGAAGACTCTAGCATAAATCAACCTTTTTTTGTCACCTAACAGTGCATTTTTCCCCCAAACAAATTAAAGAAATCTGATCAAGGTTGAGATCGTTGAATCAGGATTAAACAACATGTTGAGATCATCGACCGGATATGGATTCCACTTTCTTTGTGCCCACGAAATTAGTCGTCAAACTGATAATTTTCTTAAATGGATGATGCGTTTCCACGAGGGCCCATTATGAAAATGAGAAATTCTAAAATACTTTCCAAAATGTCATTTAGGAGAAAGACGGCTCTTGAAGGCTTCCCATGTTAGGTCCTTCTCTAGATACTCTATATTAGAGGGGTTGAAAGGACCTTTGATTCTGTCTATGGATTTTATCACTGCCCTTGCTGGAAGAACACTTCTTGATGGATCTGGTGAAGTCCCGTAGCTAAGGCATGAAGAGAACCCCTGAGGTTACAAAAAAGAAACACAATGTTGTTAATGGTATTTTTTTTTTTTAAAAAAAAGAGAGTCAAGGGATGAAGCATTAAGGTTTGATAGGAGGTAGAGAAATTATGGATAACAATGGATCTAAAAAAATATTAAATTAAATATAATTATGAAGTAATAAATAACTTGTATTCGGGGTCAAAAACGGGAGGAGATGAGCAAAGATTAAATTAAAATTTCTCTCAAAATTTCTTTACCCCTTCCCCTGCAACGTTAACATTTAACCATTCTTTTGTTGTCGTTAATTCTTAATCTCCATTAAACGTTTTCTAAGAAAACCCATTTCAGATGGTCTTGTTACATCTTACAAGTGAATTTGCCATTCAATTCAGTAGCAAATCACTTCGTTGTGTAACTATCCGCCCTTAAAATTCGTGCACAATTTATCTTCCCCACCGATTTTTCAACATTTACTTGTTTCAAAAAGAAAAACGACAAGTATATATGCTTGCTATGGGGTTCTTTTTTCCTGGCAATTCTTTTTAATAGATTCTTGAACAATTTTACTTTTACCAGACTTCCTTCTGGATCAATAAAAATTCAAGTCCAAGAAATTCGCGACATGTGCAATTTTGAAGTTTTCAGGACGATTTTTCAAGCCACATGCTCCCATGCATGAAACCCTCCATAAAAACAATCCTCACACGGGGAAAAGGAAGAAGGATAACAAGAATCACAAGATTAAGCACTAACAATTACCTTAAAGATGAGCACCTCTACTTCCTGTTCATCTACAACCGCATGCACAAGAAGGGCTTCGCCTATTGCTGACTGACTGTAAAATTCCAACATTGCAATCTCCAGATTATGTCCATATTCTTCTTCTCTATCATCCTCGTCTTCATCCTCGTATCTCACTGGTCTTCTCCTCGCTCTGCAACGAGCGGCTGGAATTTCTTGGGTGCTCAGTTTTACAGCTTTAATGGTGGAGATAGTAGCGGCAGTACTGTTGAAGATTGGAACGTTTGTCTTTGATAGAGTAGGTTGTAACGTGGAGTAAGAGGATGGCGTAACCCACCCCCTTGCTGCGTGCTTTGACATGGGCGACAGAGACACCAGACGCTCTAGGTTCCTTGATTAGTTTTGCTTGGATGTGGTTTGTTTCGGAAGATAAGGTCAGATGGATAGCGTGGATTTTATAAGAGGTTTTTATTTTCGTCCAAGAGGATCACATCGCTTCAAGTTTAATCGAGTAAGCGCTTATTGCCTCGATTGAACAGACCGTGTCAAAAAAGCGTCTAGGAAGAAGAAGAAGAAGATAAAAGCAGCTCAGACCAGAGAGAAATTACTTAAATCCTTGCAATTCAATCCATGTGAGCTCTGATTATGGTTCGATTAAATATGCATGAAATATTTAAAAATATTATTTTCCAGTGGTTGGAAAAATTATGGTTTCGAATACGTGTATAGTTTTTTTAAAGTATTTTCAATTACTCACGTAATAGTCTATTATTTATTAATTTAAATATGCTTTAGAACCATCAACTATCCAAAGAATTTTAGAGCACATTGAACCCTGAGGGTGGGAATGCATTTTTTTAAGAGCTATAGCAAGCTTCTTAATCATTAATTTTAAAAAAGTTAATTAAAATACGTATAAGCTTAGGAGATACCACGGCTTAAAATAAATAAATAAATACTGTAACGAATGTGGGTATGTTTCATAATCACACGGTCAATTTGTCGGCTCCATAATGGAGCAGATAGACCAAGGGGGAAAAAACATACATGCGCATTCAAGGCGCGGCAGGACGCCACCAGGTTGCTTTCATAGAGCCAAACGTTTTCAACGCTTGGGCGCCGTGTCGCTCCACAGCAATGAATGACTCTGAGCCAGCCAACTTCTATTAGGCTACTCTTACTGAGGGCACGGACCCAAAATGCAAACGCACGCGGACCATCTCCTTGCGCTGTGGTAAGGACCCCTAGCTACTCACTCCCGCTTACGAGTCTTTATTTTTGTGTTACAATTTATTTTTTATTTAATAATTTTTAAATATTTTTAATTAAAAATTACTCTTAAAAAACATTGCATGTGAAAATAAAGCACACTTATCCATAAAAATATCTAACTGATATTTTTATATGTTATAATAAAAATAAAAATATAAAACTTAATTCAAGTCCCTAGCAAACTTGTTATGTCGATAGTGTTTTACTAAACTAAATAATATGTTTTCCTTTAAACAATTAAAAGATTATTTTCAAAGCATCTTGTGCGTGGAGATTTAAGTTTTTTTTAGTTGATTCAGAATTTTTTTTCGTATTAATGCGATATACTTAGATATATTTAATTGTCGAGTGTTAATTTTAATATCTAAACCCGACAAGTGAAAAATGAAAACATTTTTACCATCGAACTTATCTTTTGTACGACAAGCACTTCTATAGACAAGAGTTCAACCACGGAGTACGAAGAATTGTTGCTAGTTAGTAATGTTTTTATGGTTTTAAACAATGGTTTTGGTTTTGGTTGTAGATACATGGTTACAGCGCAACGAGCCTTCAGCCATCACGTAGTGAAATTTATGTGGAATTATTAATTAATTGTAAACATAGAGCATAAATCATGAAAATTTGATCAGAAGTACTAGAAAATAAAGGAAAAAAAAATTCTTAAGGCGTACCTAGAAGCAGCAGCTATCGGACACTTGCTTTTCACGACGTTTTTTTTTTTTTTAAATATATTAAAATAATATTTTTTTAATATTACTACATAAAAAATAAAAATAAAAATTTTAAAAACAGCTGCACTGCAATAACCCGGAAATAGCGCTCCCATGTCCCATCAATATTATCATTCATCTTGGCATTAAATAAATGAATAAGTTCTTATAATTACAAAAAAAGGACCTCTTTTATTGCCCCTCACGGTCACGCATTATCCAAGTGTCTTTCCTACCTCTCTCTCTCTCTCTCTCTCTCTCTCTCTCTGCGCTTTCCCTTCGCTTAACATCACTGGAATTCAACGCCTTGTAGAGTTGAATCAACAAAATATCCTGGAAATTTATCCCAACTCCCCTCGCTATTTATCGATCTGAACTCTAAATATCCTCTAACTTCCCGAGCTTCCTCTTTTTTTCCCTTCAAAATTGCAGGGTTTCTGTTAAAAGATCTAGCGTCCTCTAAATCCACACCCAATTCCTCCAATTTCACGACTTTGCCATCGGACATGTTTAATTTAAGCTTATTAGCTTCAGAATTTGGCAGCATAGAGTGTGATTACTAGTGGGTTAGTGAGTGGCTCAGTTTCTGTTTGGAATTTTAATGGCTGCTTTGCAGCGAGTAGCGTCGAGCTTGGGCACGAGCGCAAGCACTTATGGATTGTGTAAAGGTGCAGGTGCAGATGTAATAGTGTCTGATCAGTTCCCGGCTGGTTTACGAGTTCTGGTAGTGGATGATGACATCACTTGCTTGAGATTGCTTGAGAAAATGCTTCGCCGCTGCCTTTATCACGGTTAGTTTACCCTGTTTCCTTTTCTGATTAATCAATTTGAACGGAGATAGGCGAGGAAGGAGATGAATGGGGTTCTCTGGGGCTACTTTTTGATGCATGTTCATGTCTGGTGAGTGTGATTGAGTTAAATTTGGATGGAAGTAGGTTAGTTACTGATAGAGATAGAATGATAGTTGCAAATTGGTGAGCTACCTTGCCCTTAAGTTTACTGCAAGTGGTGAAACCATTCAATCGAAATTCAAAAAAAAAAAAAAAAAACTAGAACAAGTTTAGTCCCTTGCAAGTTGAAAACAGAGGTAACCATATGAACTTTCATTGAACAAGTTAAGAAAGCTACCCAAATCAATCCATATTGTTGATTTACTTGTCAGTCTCAATAAAAAAAAGGTTTCTTATATCGCTCAAAATGCACTTGTAGTTCTTCTTTGCCAAATCTAAGCCTAATTGATTAAAATTTGAAAACATTGGTATATACACTCAAAACCTAAGTTTGATCCTGCTGCAGAGTTGAGTCTCTGCAATTTCAAAATTGATTTTAGCATGTTATTGAACTCATATTATAGAAAGCTTCCCGCGCATGATTGAAACAATACCCTACATTGATGTCACATCTCCGATCAGAGATAACAGAAGATGAAGATAATAGCTCACAACAATTGCAAGATCATAGCCACCTAACTCAGGAAAGTGAAAAGATCAATGACTGAGTTATAGGGACAGATGAACCTTAGGCAAGGACACTGACCTCCTCGGTAGAAATCATCCCGTCCATCCTCCTTTTTTTTTTTTTTTGCATGAATGCAAAATTGGGCCCATGAGACTGCACTCTGATGCTGCCTTTTTTCTCTCCGGATTACAAGACCATAATCCTCTTGAAGTTCGAATATATCTCAATGGGAGCTCCACGGAGAAAACTGTTTATCCAAGTAACACAACACAAAATTGGACCTCCGCCAGCAGAAGAGCATGAGATAAACTATTGCTTCGTGAGTAGTGATAATAGTACAAAAGTCAGTTCTTGGTATTATATCAAAGAGCTATCCTCATATGGTTTTTCAAGAAAACACAAGAATAAGATCTGGAAAACACTTAAATTTTAAAGGTTTTTAGACGTACTTGTAGAATGAAGAAGAGTTTAAATCTAGAAACTAAATGCGAATTTGACAACTTCCTATTGTACCAATAAAAAATATTTTCATTTTATTTGTTGATTGCAGTTACTACATGCTCCCAGGCCACAGCTGCTTTGAAACTTTTAAGGGAAAGGAAAGGCTGTTTTGATGTGGTACTAAGTGATGTCCATATGCCTGATATGGATGGATTTAAACTCCTTGAGCTTGTTGGGTTGGAAATGGACCTCCCAGTTATTAGTGAGTGTATATTCCTGTTTTTTCTCAGTAAGGATCTCTAAGTGTATATCAAACTGTTGACACAATAACCTGTCCTGCAGTGATGTCTGCTGATGGGAGAACAAGTGCTGTAATGAGAGGAATCTGCCATGGAGCTTGTGATTACTTGATTAAACCTATACGTGAAGAAGAGCTCAAGAATATATGGCAACATGTTATTAGGAAAAAGTGGAATGGGAACAAAGAACAAGAACATTCTGGAAGCTTTGAGGATAATGATCGGCATAAAAGAGGGAATGATGCTGAAAATGCATCTTCTGTTAGTGAAGGAGCAGAAGGAGTTTTGAAAGGCCAAAAGAAGAGGAGCATTGCTAAAGATGAAGATGATGCTGAATTTGAAAATGATGATCCCTCTGCATCAAAGAAACCACGTGTTGTGTGGTCAGTGGAGCTCCATCAGCAATTTGTCAGTGCTGTAAACCATCTTGGAATTGACAGTAAGATCTTTAATGATCATTCCCTTTTAATTGTTTGCGTTTTTCTATTTGAGGAATAATTTAGATGTGCGTGCGCGTGTATGGTAGAAGAAAGATAGAATAGCATGACTAACTAGGACACAAATGAGGGAAAATAGCCCACACAAATCTCCTAATAACAAGCTAAGACACCCTCTAGGAGGGGAAAGACCAAACAGTGAAGAAAAAGCATAATTCTCTAACCAATCAACAATGATGGGCTTTAACTACCCATTCTCATGCTAGAAGGCCACAAGTTGGCTGAATAAGAGTGTAGTTATCTGTAACAGTCATTCTAGTAGCAAAAAAAGATGTATATTATACTTCAGCGATGAGACATGTAAATGCTTTAATGTCATTTCAGAGCTAAATTTGAGTGGCCATTGTATCTTTTGCTCAATGCAACTTTTTGGCTGCCATTTCAGAGGCTGTACCTAAGCGAATTCTTGAGTTGATGAATGTGCCTGGTTTAACTAGAGAAAATGTTGCAAGTCATTTGCAGGTTTGTTTTTTTCCCTGCTTCTCAATCGTCCATAATTCCTTGTGGTTCTTTCCTTTTTTTTTTAAAAAAAAAAAACTCTTGTTTTGGGGCTGGTCCCTCTGGGTTGTTCTCATGCAAGCATTGGACTTGTATCCTTGGTGCTCTAAAGGATGCCTTGTCTTATTTCTCTTCTTCTGTCGCTGCCACATTTCATGCTGTTATACTTATCATATGGCATGACAACAACCGATGGGGTTTGTGAATGAGTTTCATTTGCTTTGAGAGGGATAGTACCACCAACATGACTTAGATCTAGCGTGCCGTGAGCAATAAAGGGGTAAAATGACACATCCTTGTACCCTCTTGTTGTTTATATTTTGCCATGTGAAGAAAGCACAGTAAGTGTTGCTATTTTCTTTTGACAAAAAATATAACCAATTGTCATAGTTACTAGAACCTGGCTTGAGTGAAAGCATAGTGATCATACTTGATGAAAGTAATAGTATACATAGAATTGTTTTTTACTGTTTACTTCATTTTTCATGTATTACTGCATGTTTAGGGTGAATGGATCATGGTTTGAGTCACCAAATAAGTTTCTAGTTGATCCTTCAATATTTAGTGAAGTTCATAATTCCCAATATACTTTTGGTTATTTCTCATCTACTTGTGCCTTTGGAATTTAATTTTGAGATTTTCTACTGAATTTATGGATTGACTCTCAATTTCCTACATGCATTTTCATGGGATACTGCAATAACAATTGAATTTTTAGATTTTTAAATATTAAATACAAGAACATGTCTTCCTACAGAACAGTATCAAGTTATATTTCAACAATTCAGATGTATTGAAGTCGTTCATTGTGTTAATACTCTTTAGTTTGGCTTCTTCTGATAACAATTTTCAGAAGTTTAGACTATATTTGAAGAGATTAAGTGGGGTTGCTCAACAAGGTGGGGTTTCTAATACGTTCTGTGGACTGTTGGACTCAAATGTAAAACTTAATCCGCTTGGAAGATTTGACATCCAAGTTTTGGCCGCCTCTGGCCAGATTCCTCCACAAACATTAGCAGCACTGCATAACGAGCTTTTTGGCAATCCTGGAGGCAGCATGGTTACAACAGTGGACCAACCAGCTCTTTTACAAGCATCTGTGCAGGGTCCAAAATGTATTCCTGCTGAACATGGTATGGCATTTGGTCAGCCATTAGTAAAATGTAAAACCAACATGTCTAAACATTATCCACAAACTGTGGTCTCTGCTGAAGAAATTGCTACAGGATTTGTAGCCTGGCCCTCTAACAGCGTTGGAACAGTAGGACCTATTAGCAATCTTGGAAGGATGAGCAGTAAAAATAGTAACATGTTAATGGACGTGGTGCAGCAGCAGAAACAGCAGCAACAATCACCACAGCTGCCATCATTACCAGAGCCTAGCCGTATAATTAATGTACAGCCATCTTGCCTTGTGGTCCCTTCCCAATCATCACCCACTTTTCAAGCTGGAAACAGTCCTGCTTCAGTCAATCAGAATTGCAGCTATAGCCAAAGTCCTATGATTGATTACAGTCTTCTATCACCTCAATCAAATAATTCCTCATTGAATATTGGCCAATTATCAAATGGGGATCTCAAAACCACAGGTGTAAGTGGGTACTCGGGCTCAGGTTCCACATCTCCTTTGTCATCATGCTCTGTAAATCCTGACAATACCTCTCAGCAAGGTCAAAGCTCAACCATGACAATTCGAGCTGCAAGACAATTACCAGGACTTGGTCCTTATATCTCTAACTTCCAAGGTTCCTATGGTGCCAAGTCAAGTGAAGTGCTTGATCAAGGACCTCTTAGGAATCTTGGGTTTGTTGGTCAATGTACTAGCATTCCAGGCCGGTTGGCTGTAGATGAATTTGAATCAACAACGAGCAACTTGGAACATGAAAAAGTATACATGGAGACAAACAGTAATCCAGTGAAGCAGGAGCCAAACGGTAATGCAGTGAAGCAGGAGCCAAACGTTGAATTTATGGATAACGCCAAAGTTCTCATCCCAACATTACCACAATTGCCCCCAACTACAAGTGATCTCATGAATGTTTTCACAGAATAGGTAACTTGGCTACTTGGATATGACATAAGTTTGTTTATCCTTATTTCCTGTATATTGGAATTTCAATATGCTGTTGTTGCTGATATCAATCTTACTTGGACAGGGGACTTTACTTCATTAACTTAGTCTGATCTAAATATACAGTTTGGCTAGCTTCATAGTTTTCGCATGTGCGTAGGATCATAATGTGGAGCTAGCAATCTCACTTCACAAACTGTTTTGCCTGCAATTTTAGTTTGTTTTGCTGGCATTGGTAGATGTTACACTCTTCTCTTTCTGTCCTTTTAATACCACCTCACTAAATTATTCAGGATAGAAATACAAGATAGTAGCACGAGTGTTTTGGATTATTATAACCTGAGTAGTCTAGTTGCTCAAAAATTCATTTCTTTTAGAGGACCATGAATCTTCTCTACGTTTTGGTTTAGACTATCTATCTTATGCTGTAACCAACTGGATGCGCCAGTGATATAGAAAATTTCATTTCCACGAGAGCCATTTTATGCGTCCACGTAGACTTATCAAATATAGCATTTTTTGATGATTTCTTTGCTTTTGCTGTCACTGAGACACTATTTTGCGTTCACCATGTCTTATTGTGGTATGATTTGAAATCTCCATAAGAACTGCATGTATGGTCTTTCATAGGTTGGTTCTCTGATCTAATTTCAATTCATTGCAGGTGTGTATTTGTGAGGTTCCCACAGCTAGAAAGAATTCGTTTCATATCACCAAAGAGTTCAGGAGGAGTTCGAATCTTAATTCCCACGGGTAGAGCTAGAGCAGATTTATTTCGTAGCACCAGATTCAAGTTGAAGTCCGGGTATTATTTATTGTAGACTTTTTATTTATGGTGCCTGCGTCAGGCGCACTGTGGAGCCTCCCCAGTATCCATCGTTTGGCAAATTTGTCATTTTGTGAAATTCCATTGAAATGCTGGGTTGAAGTTGTAGAAGCACGAAGTGCTAGTATTATCTTCTAGTTAGCCTGTAGGCTGTAGGGAAAATAAGATTGTATCAGACCACAACAGCTTGAAATGCCTGTCCATCGTGATGTATCTTGCCGCCATAATTATGTAGTTACGTGGTTTAATGATTGATAAATGATCATTTTTTAAACCATGCTTCTGATCCATTATTTGTGCATTCCTTTCTGTTTTTTTCCCTGGGACAATGGCAGATTGTAACCTTCTGTAACATGCTGGGAAGATGTAGAGAGAATAACTTAACGAGTGTCTCGCTTCCAAGCATGACTTGGCTGATCATATTGATTAATTTGCCTTGCAAGAAGAGATTAAAGGGAAAGATTTGTTTGCCTTTGTGCTGCTGATGGCGTTGCCTGCTCTGATGGTTAATCATGGAAGTACTGAAATTCAAAAGGAACCAGAGCTTTGCACAGCTGATTAAAAGAAGAAAAAGATAAGAAGGGCAACAGCATTGTACGTCACGTTCCCCGCGGCAGGATTTTTGTGATTCTGTAACTTCTGTTCACCCTTGTTCAACTGGAATTAATTCTCTTTTAATGCTCCTCTCTCTCTCTCCATGTGTGACTCCTGAACCTTCCTAAGAGACTGCATAAACACTTGTCTCCCTCGATCTCTGTTTCGAACCAAAGCAGGTCCCCGCTAGAATCAGCCTGTGTTCCAAATGGAGAGAACCCAGGAAATTGCTCAGGCCTAGATGAGGAAACCAGGTGGGAAGCTTGGTTCTTCCACTGAGGTAGCTTTCTTGTGATGTGGAAGTAGTGTGATTGTGTTCATGTATTTTTCAAATATTTTTTTACATTTTTTTAATGTTTTATGAAGATGAGTTTTATTTATTTTTTATTTATAATATTTTTAACTCATATTATAAGTTTATAATTTGGCTGGTAAATTTAAATTGATTTGAGTTATTTTTTATTTATTTTTTAATATTGAATTAAGTTAATTAAAAATTACCTACACTTATCAAACCAATTAAATCATATAAATAAATATAGTAAAATATAATTCACAATCTCAAATGATATTTTATTATTGAAATGCATGTAAGTCAAAAACAATTATATAAAAATCTTATTACCAATTTGTCTCTTCTAAAGTCCAAACAGCAACACATGAGGGATTTGTGTACAGGAAAACGAAGGGAGAGAACAATCAAGGCACATAAACTCTCAACGATTCCTTGTTTGATTGTTCTTCACTCTCATCGTTGCGTACGTGGCCAATACACAACCGGTTCTTAACTTGACTTTCCGCTGTCGTTACGGGAGAGGAAAACGTTAGCTGTTGTTCATGGGCTTCACGAACACGGGCCACATGTTTTAGTTTCTTCATTAATCATTAACACCATCCATGTACCTCCTGTTAATTAACTTGCGGAAACATTTAAGACTCGGTCCCTTTTATAATGTATATAGTAATAAAATAATAATCTTAGATTTTAAATAATAGATTAATAAATCCAAACAAAAAAATATAAAATTTTAAATAAAACTTCAAAGCAGAATAGGTGGTGTTCCTATTAGGTGTTTTGGTGAAAAATAAAATCTTGGAAGACATTTTAATGTTAATTGCTGTTGTTTTGCGTGCTTGTCATCAAGGAATCATGCATTTATTTAATCTTTTATTGAAGAGCCTTTTATTTTTAGATAATTTTATACCATGATAAATTTCTCTTATTTTTATGGTTTTTTTATGTTGGATTTTTTTTTTAATTTGTGTTCATCTTTCTGGATTTGTTTTTAAATTTTTTATCCCTTATTTTATATCATCCTCGACTTTCTTGAAAACGGACAGCATGTTTGCAAGGGGTGTTCCAAAGTTAACGGAAGGACTAACGGTGTAGCTAGACTTGAAGTACAGGGATTAAGATATATTTTTGATAAGGAACTCCTTCAGAAAAACTCAAGAGTACAGGGACTTCCGAAGTTCCAGGTTCGTTAGTCCTCCGAATTTTGACAAAAGGGCTGTGCAGAGTTTATAATCATCGAGTCACTTTCCCCTCCCAACTCTTTTGTTCTTTTAGTGTGGCCTCTGATTCCTTTTGTCCACGGGAACTCTCTTCTTCACATGCTCTTTTCCCCTTCCTCGCCGGTATCTGGCGAATTTTAATGCTTTAAACTTTGAGACCTGCCGACTCCATACCCTTCTCTTTTTTGGAAGCCGAAGCAGACAGGCTTCTACTAGTATCATCAGCCTTCCTGTCTATAATGGACAAAACCCAACAAACAATTGCACTGACCCAGCTGAGGAAATCAGTTGAAAAGCTTGGTTCTTCCACCGAGGTAGGTACTTTTCACATAATTAACCAACTCTAACACACATAACATATACTTGCGCCTGTCCTTGTATGCATCGGTTCTTCTTGATTTTCGGGGTTTACAATTGTAGAAGTATGGGGACCCAACACTGTTGAGGTTCTTAATTGCAAGATCAATGGACCCAGAAAAGGCAGCAAAGATGTTTGCACAGTGGCTGAAATGGAGGGCTGCATTTGTTCCAAACGGGTCTATCCCAGATTCTGAAGTTCAGGATGAATTGAGACCAAGAAAAGTCTTTTTGCAGGGTCCGTCAAGGGATGGATATCCAGTGTTGCTCGTGAAAGCAAACAAGCACTTTCCCTCGAAGGATCAACTCCAATTTAAGAGTAATCACCCTGAGTCTTATAATTTTACCGTTTCTATTACAGTTGATTAATGATTATCTTGTAACAATTTTCCATGCATGCTACTAAATCTTAGTTTTAAGTGATTAAGATCCTGGTTTGATTGGTGTCGTGGTACCTTCAATCTAGATTGTCGCTACGGCCCATGGTACATATCAAGAACAGTTCCATTAGAAAAAAGTCGTGTCATAAAGGTCGGAGAATAAGCAGGACTTTCTGGACTGTGTCACTTGTTTGCTGTCCAAGAACCATGGGGTTTTAAGATAGCTAGACTTCTTGGTGTACGTTTCTTTTCAACTTCAATATTGGATGATTCCATCGGGTAGTGTGCTCGCTATATGCTGTAGGTGTGTACTGCCTAAAGGAGATTAAAGATGGCCTTTTCTAAAAGATGATGTTCTTATTAAATCTGAAAAACTTCAGAAATGGGACCCTTAAATAAAATAAAACGGAGCTTGGGCCAGTGACCAGAAAATCTCCAATCTGATAATCGCAAAACACTAAAGAGGAAATTTATAAAGGATGCTCAAATTATTTAAGGGTATGGTGGGCCTATTTGTATTCCGGTTACCCCAAAAGAAACTTTTTTTTGTAACATTGATTTTCAACAAGCAACTTTCTTGTTTGTCTTGTATCATAGATATGTGCAAGTTAAACTTATGAATCAGTTGACTTGTTACAATTTTATTTTATAGTTTATTGGAACAGGCACTTTCATGACTTGGTCTCATGGGTGAAAATAACTATTTATCAAAGATATCTCTTTCAAGTTTCTTTGTCCCCGCAGGCCTTCCTCTGGTTACCTGTTGTTCTTCAAGTCTTCAAGAGTTTTATCCTAATCTGCTAATATCCTTCCGTGAATAAACTTCATATTTGTATTTTCATGCCCTTGGTGTTTGACCTGATAATGTTTCTTCAATTCTCGAAACAACTGATTCTGTACCCACAGCTATTTTGCTCAGGTAAAGTGAACAGAGGACTCCTGTCTTTTCATTGGAGGCCACTCTGAAGCTGCTCCATAGAATGCTAGTACATGAACGACCTCCCTTGCACCCCCCCCCCCCNAAAAAAAAACAGTTAAATGTATAAACAAATTCCCCACCCCAACACGCGCTCTATTTACACATGGATTGGTCAGAGGTGATTTTTTCTCGGAACTATGGTGTATAATGTATTATATTAACAATAACAGGATAAGTGAATTGAAATGTAGCCTTAGTTATCCATTCTGGGAGCAGCTTCAACCTGCTGTTCTCTGTATTTTCATACTATGCCTAGGCTTACATTTAAAGGAAACAATAATTGGACTTGATAAACTGGCAAGTGAGCCTTCGACTCATTTTTGTTTTGCCTTTTCGTGCAGAGTTTGTTGTTCATCTGCTAGACAAGGCCATTGCAAGGTATCATTTACTTTAAATAATGAACGTGGTAAAAAAAAATTATGAATAGATGTTCCAGTGCGGGGTCATTTAGAGGCATGGTTTAACAATTCAGGAGTGATTATTTTGGGCTTGCCTTGTGTTATTTATTCTAATAGACAAAAGGATTCCAAGTTTCTCTCTCTTATATTAGATGTGTCCAAATCTACAAAAGAAGCATATTCTTAAACTAGATGGCTATTACTTGATGATTTATATATTTCGAGAAAGATGGCTTATTGCTGTGACTTTATGCTATTTGCTCATTGCATTATGTATTGATAGCATGGAAATGTTACTGGAGACAATGGTAATAA
The DNA here is from genome assembly GCA_015708895.1 of Populus ilicifolia. Taxonomy (NCBI): domain Eukaryota; kingdom Viridiplantae; phylum Streptophyta; class Magnoliopsida; order Malpighiales; family Salicaceae; genus Populus; species Populus ilicifolia. The sequence goes on from SRLM01000324.1 coordinate 352,618, forward strand.
AATCAAAGCCATCATTGCTTTTGACAACTGTTCTTAAAAACACTGGCAAAGAGAATTTTGTGTTTAAGTCACGTGTACAGTTGTGACAAGTAGCTTATGTATCAAATACATGTGGAATGATGGAAAAGAGGGTAGGCTAAAAGATTATTGTTTTCAATGCTAGACTAGAGGGGTTTGACATGAAGGGACACGAGTATTGTTCTTTTCTTATGTACTTAGAAAAAGAAGAAGAAGATAGATTTATAACCTTGTTTTCTTCTCAAGTGATGGTTTCTATATCAATACATGCAGTATTGGCTTCCTGAAGCAGCGCCAAGTCTATGTCCATTCAGATGAAGATCAGGATATTTCTAGATGATTAGATAAATTATCTAATAAAATTTCAATTATATGCATCAGAAATTACTAAATGAACAAAGTGAGCCGAGGAGAAAATTTTGAATCTGAAATTTTATAATGGAAATGCATATACTTGAGAATTGCTACAAGCCAAGACTCAGAGAAAAAAAAAAGAATCCAGCAATTGCATGTTGTTCTGGGAAACTAAAGAGGCGGATTGAAATTAGTTGTTAAGTGTTCTTGCATGCTGATAGATTACATTGAATCTTCTTTCCTGATGCAATTGCATGTTGTTCTGGGAAACTAAAGAGGCAGATTGAAATTAGTTGTTCAGTGCTCTTGCATGCTGATATATTACTTTGAATCTTCATTCCTGATTTCAACTCTGATCTGGTTACTCGGGAACATGATTCTTCATTTCAAGTAAATAATGCATTTATTACTTCCATATAACGTCCTCATTTCCAAAATTGTTTTGTATGCCATATCTTCGTGTGGCATGCTTCCCAAAGTCTGTTACTCTGATATATGGCAATACATTAATGGCATAAAGAAGTATAATGTGTTTTCTGACCTTGTTTCAGCTCATTCAAAGGAAGAGAAATAGGAAATGAAAAGTTGATTGCCATCCTTGATCTGCAGCATATTGCATATAAGAACATTGATGCGCGTGGATTGATCACCGGATTTCAACTTTTGCAGGTAACTATTTCATATGAAATTTTGACCACTAAAATATATTCCATCTGCCAAATGGCAATTGAAAGGAGCCTAAGAGTCAGAGTTTGCATACTGAAAAGATAGCTCAACACTTTTAATATTACACAGGAGATTGAGAATGAGGAAAATGAAAATTTTGGATGATAATTGAGATTTGAGAGCTTCCCATTGTATATTTAACGACTCTATTTGCAATTCCCTTATTGTCAGAAAATGGTTGTCAATTAAATGTGCATTGATACCAAAATACACTTGTAAACATCGATAACAAGGAGACAGCACAGGTTTCGCCATAAAGTGTTTGCCTCATTTTCACCGGGTGCTGAAAGAAACAAAAAATTGTGTGTTGCCTAGATAAGGTAGCCTCAATTCAGGTATATATAATTGAGGAGATGAGGGAATCAAACCTGGAGTTTAGAACTGATTTCATGGAAGCTGATGCTCATTACAGATCATTTATGTCTGTTCTGTATAAGATATAAAACTCTTCTCATCCATCTTAGTCTTGCATTTGATGAATGCCAAGTTATATTTATGCTTCAAGTGGGTGGTAATTTATGTTAATATCATGCCATGAGTGCTGGAGCTTATATGTTTTGCTTCTCTTATTGTTCCTCTGCGATATACATCAAATGGTTTGAACATTCTAGTTCTGGTCTGGGATTTTGTTTGGTAACTATGTTCATTTTTCAGCATCTCAAACTTACTACATGTTACATTTGATGTCTATTAAGCATCAAGGATATATGCATACATTTGGAGTGCAATACAGAGAGCACATTTTAATAAAATCTGAATCCTCATTTTTTTAGTTTTAAAACTGCGTGTTTGGTCTGCTTGTACCATGTTTGTGCTGGTTCAGCTGGTCAGTAGCTTGATATACTTGGTTGTTTTGTTGTTACATATGGTTGTCATGGTTATTTTTCTGAATATATTCTTGTTGACTTCTAAGTTGAGTGAAGCTGGTGATGAAGGATGCAAGTTTATCTGCTAGTAAATCTTCTCTTATGAAAAAATGATCCCCATGCTGTCTCCTGTTTTCCCTAATAGGTATATTTTTCTAAAACGATCTCAAGTGAAACTAGGCATAAACTTTTAGAATGACCTGGCTTCTGATTCAAACGCGTTAAGTCAAACTCAAAGAAAGCATGCTCAAAAGGACTTCTGTTCCATGAAGGGAAACATCTACTTTATCTTATACCAGGTGATGCAACCTACACTTAAAAGAAAGGCTTGGATTGACTTATGAAGAGTGGTGAGAGGAAACAAAAAAGAAACAGCTCAAGTATTTGCTCAGAGAGATGATCTCAAGACAATATTACCTTTGTAATTACCGGAATAACCTGGATAAATAAACCTGAAATGCTTCCTGGATTCGCTGCCATGACTCTCTGACAATTGTAAATAAAGCAACTTAACAAAATTAAAAACACGTTTTCCTCCTAATCACTATGTATTCCTTTTTTTCCTGATAGGGAGATCTTCTTTCTAAAATTATACATATTAAATTTTTGGCATAATGTGAATATGCTAGGATATGTGTTTGGTTCCATGTTGAACACATTATAGTCATATCAGAATAAAGTTCGCTTCAAAAACTTCTTTTCCATAAGTTACAATCTGGGGGAGTATACATGGTTGATTGCTGACTGGGAAAAATTCATTACACTATGAATATCTAATTTTTTTAGAATTTTTTTCATGTAGGCTTACTATCCAGAGCGTTTGGCGAAGTGCTTCATTTTAAGTATGCCATGGTTCTTTGTTAGTGTTTGGAGGATGGTTTCTCGCTTCCTCGAGAAGGCCACATTGGAAAAGGTATATTACATTGCTCAGACTTTACATGATTTAAAGTCTGTAGACTCATAGACCCTTGGAATTATAAGTGGATATCATTTGCAAACGCAACTTGCCGTGGATCTATATATATATATCAATGAGTGCTTGTGCGATTTTCTTGATTCTACGTCTCGAGTCATAACTAAACCAACATATTTTCACCCAACCCCTTCATATATATTGTCCGCATTGTTTTTGCGAATACTGTATGCCAAGTTTCTACAAGAGAGGCTCCCTAATATCTGTGATAGAAAAAGGAAAACAGTGATGTTATTGGTTAAACTCATGTGTATCTTTTTCGTGTTTGTAATTACAGTTGGTATTATGACTCGCTTTCTAGAACCACAATTGTTTTTTCAAGCTGGTTCTTCCTTTTTCTTTCCCGTGAATGGGTGGTACCTCCTCGGTGCATTTGTAGCTTGTATTCGCTTTGACTACCAAAGAAGAACAAAAAGAAACAGAGTTATTTTTGAAGTTAGCCAAGGATGATACATTGTTTAAGCTGATCGTCTATATTAAATTAGCTGGGTGGCTTGCTTTGTGGTGATGAATGCAGGTTGTGATAGTAGCCAGTGAAGAAGAAAGAGATTTTTTTGTAAAGGAAATTGGTGAAGAAGTCTTGCCAGAAGAGTATGGTGGTCGAGCAATGCTTGTAGCTCCTCAAGAAGTCACAGTGCCACCGGTGGAGGGTTGATTCTCATCATGTATTGAAGTAGCTGCTACTGCAGAGGCAGCTTATACGGCTGCTGTATCTGGATGGATATTCACCATTGGATGGTTAGCTAATTTCAATTTAAAGCATGCTGGTCACTGTTGAGCAGTCACATGCTGCGATCCCGGCAAGTTGCAATTAAATTGATTTAAACATAAGATAAAACTTAAACAACCATCAATAATGGTTGTGATTTAACTAGTATACATTGCTTTCAGCATTGCACTAACCACTATTGACAGTGTTTCCCAGCTGTTTTCCAAAATATAACCTCAAGAAATCCTTGCATTATTTAGCTTTCTTATTTCATGCAGGAGTGGATTGGCTTACCACAATATTATGCAAGAAAAGATTGTTCTGCTATTTATTTATTTTATATGTAAAAATATATCTCATATCCATTTTAACTAAGCATGTATTATTTTTAAAAAGTAATTAAAAGGTTTTTTTAATTTATTTTTTTAAATTGCCACTGCAAAAACCTTTTCAATACCAAATACAATTCTCATAAATCATTTTCCATGAAACACAATTTCCAAAAGAAATTTCTTTCCCGACAAACAAATGTTCCTCCATCATCAAATCTGATTTACTCAAGTTATGAAGTGAGGGGGGGGGGTAAAAAAAATGAAAATATATTGAAATAAAATAAAGGAGGCAAAAGCCAAATGGAGACCAAACACCAATAAAACTCACCACCATCCTGTCGTAAGTCAAAACCCATTTCTCAAAACAACCCACAGGTTCCCCCAACCCTTCTTCTCATCTCCTTCTGTCAGCCGCCTCTCACTTCACTGTTTTTCTCTCAAACCTCTGTATCCAAAACATGGCAACTCTCGCTCATCCCAGCAGCCAAACCCACCTATTCACCAGACTCTCCCTTCAACCCAAAAAATTCACACCTCCTTCAAGAATCCGCATGTCCCTTCAAGAAAACGCCCCCTCCCTTGCTGTGGTTGGCGTCAGTGGTGCAGTTGGCCAAGAATTCCTCTCTGTCCTCTCTGACCGTGACTTCCCTTACCGTTCCATCAAAATGCTGGCCTCTAAGCGCTCTGCTGGCAAGCAGTTCACGTTTCAAGACAGAAACTACACGATTGAAGAGCTGACAGAAGATAGCTTTGACGGGGTCGATATTGCGCTGTTTAGTGCTGGTGGGTCCATCAGTAAGCATTTTGGGCCGGTGGCTGTGGACAAGGGAGCCATTGTGGTGGATAATAGCTCGGCTTTTAGAATGGAAGAAGGGATTCCTTTGGTGATTCCCGAAGTTAATCCAGAGGCTATGGAAGGGATTAAAGTCGGGATGGGAAAGGGCGCTTTGATCGCCAATCCGAATTGTTCAACTATTATTTGTTTGATGGCGGCTACTCCTTTGCATAGGCATGCCAAGGTAATGTAGTTTCAACATTAATCTAGTGTTTGGTTGCAAGTTTTGTATTGGGGACATCTTATGATCAATGGTTGAAAATGTTTTATATATATATATGTATATATATATAGAGAGAGAGAGAGTGTCCCTTATCGACTAATATTTGACAAACATAAATTATCATGTAAGACTTTGTAATTTGTACTGTGTAATGTGGTTATCTCTTCGTAGAATTTCTGTTTCCCTGATAGTCAATTACAAATAATTATCTTCAGATCAGGGTGAATCAGTTCTAGAAATAAAAAATAATAAGAAAAGATAAAAAAGTTAAGGGAGATTTAAGACTATATTGCAAGATGTAATTTTAGTGTTTTATATAAATGCTGAAATTTAGAAGGGGAAAAAAAAACAGAAAGAAAAAAGCCTTGTGAGGTTCTTAGTGCTGGATTTTTTTTATTTTATTTTTGTGTGTGTGTGTGAATGCTAGCTAATCAATGGATGTGGCAGGTGCAACGAATGGTTGTTAGTACATATCAGGCAGCCAGTGGTGCTGGGGCTGCAGCAATGGAAGAGCTTGAGTTGCAGACTCGTGAGGTTTCTGTCTTCCAAATAATCTTGTTATCTTCGATCAATTAGTTTGTTTTTATTGCTAATCTTCACAAAGATGATTCCTTGTGTTTTATTTCGGTAAGGTCTTGGAAGGAAAACCACCAACTTGCAACATATTTAAGCAACAGGTTTGTCTGTTCGTTATGCAATAACTGTAACTTTATAATAAAATTTCCTTTATGTGCTATGAAAAGTTCAAACCTAACCTCTTGCTATGTTTTATTTACAGTATGCGTTTAACTTGTTTTCACACAATGCACCTATTCTATCAAATGGTTATAATGAAGAGGAAATGAAATTAGTTAAAGAAACCAGAAAGATCTGGGTAAGCTTTAAAGGTTATTTCGTTTACTACACTGTTATATCTAATAAGATATATTATGGTTGAATCCCTTATAAAATATTTCAATATTTTTTTTTTGTCAATTTTTCAGAATGACATGAATGTTAAAGTCACTGCTACATGTATACGTGTTCCTGTCATGCGTGCACATGCTGAAAGTATCAATCTTCAATTTCAGCAGCCCCTTGATGAGGTAAGTGGCTCATTTGACCAAATACCAGACATGAGTGATTTGACAGATTTTGATTCCTATATATCCACTCATATAGTACTTGACTTTATTATACGATATATAAGATCCATTTGTATAGATATCATCATCTACACCCAGAAAGCCGTATGTTTTGGAAGAAGCTTGTATAGTTTGGGAAGAGGTTTTGATTGATCAAAAAGAAGAATCTACTTCAACCTATATGCTTTTATGCACGGCGATACATAACATAGAAATCACACTTGGAAGGGGTGGACAATTAGCTAGTGCTGTAAGTGTTGTAGCGAAACTGATTTCAAAAGAGAGGAAATCGGCCACATTAAAATTACCTTCTAGGGAGGTTCGTTTAATAACCAAAAACTATGCAACAATAGTCGGACAAGTAAGGAATGCTGGGGTGAATCAAAAAAGTTTGGGTAAAGCCGGATCTAAATGATGGCTAGGTGAACATCTTACAGTAAGAGGAGTGGTTATGAACCTTGTAGACCATTTTCACAGGGGTGGTGAGGGGAGGGCCCTAATTGGTAGAAAAAAACCCACAACCCCTTGAAGTTATCCTGCACTTGGAAGAAGAAGTAGAAAAAGAAATAAATGTAGTGATAATTTGATTCTTGTCGCCGCAATAAATAGGAAAGAAAATGGAATTTGTTTTTTCATCTTAAAAAAAAAGGAGAAATTAACTATGACATGTTCACTAAAAAAAAATAAATCCTTTTGTAGCAAATCATATATTAAGAAAAATGAATAAACTTAACACAAAGGTAGAAAAAAATTTAATAGTAACGTGGAATCATGCATCTACCATTATGCCCACAATGATCGGCTATGCTATTGCTATCTATAATGGGAAGGAGCATTTACCTATTTATATAACAGATTGTATAGTGGATCATAAATTAAAAGAATTTGTACCTACTCTCAATAATAATAAATCTTGTCATTAATTCCTTAATAATTAATAAATATTAGAATTTGAACAGGAAAATATAGGTGCTTATCATTCATTATTAGTTTATTATTTATTTTTATATTTTATTCAATTTTAAGAGTAAGAATTAAGATTAAGAGTAAGAGGTAAAGTAAACCCTATGATAAGAAGAGAAAAAAGAACCCATATGAAGCATTCGCTTCAGGGTTATGGGTGAATGACAAGAATTGAACCTGGTCATGGTGGATTCACAATCCACTGCCTTGATTCACTTGGCTACATCTGCCTCTAATACTCTACTTAAAAATTACCAAGATTTGAATTTCTAACATTTGACCTTTTTTATTTTTTACTGTTGTATTTCTTTCTTACAAGACTTGGAAATTTTTATTTTGTTTTTGATATAGTTGAACTTATAAAGAAGATTTATGACTTGTATAAAATTTCATTTAGTAAAATTTCTTGAATGCACAGGATACGGCAAAAGATATTTTGAAGAGCGCTCCTGGGGTGGTGGTTATTGATGACCGCACATCTAATCACTTTCCTACACCTTTGGAGGTATCCAACAAAGATAATGTTGCAGTTGGCAGGATTCGTCGTGATTTGTCGCAAGATGGAAATAAGGGGTAAGACTAATTTGTGGGGGCCTTGAACTGTTTAATTGTTGTCTTTTCTTTGTGACAAAGTGTCACATTAATCATTGGATGCCAAACAGGTTGGATATATTTGTCTGTGGTGATCAAATACGCAAAGGAGCTGCACTTAATGCTATTCAGATTGCTGAGATGCTGCTATAGTCTGTTCTTTTGCTTTGGTGGTGAGGTTCATTTGATGGATTATTCAATTTGGTGAGATAAGGTGGCTTAAAATGTTTAATATTTCTAGTCTCTTAACACGGATATTTGTTCTTGCATTGAGGTTGAAGAAATTTGAGAAGTTTTTGTAGTATAAGCATTTGGGTTTGTTATCTGGGCACGTGGTATTTTAATTTTGTACCTTTATTGTAAACTTATGATAGCCTATGCACACTAGAAATTTTGTCAAGTATGAAAATATCATAGGGTTTCAGTCTCCAGCATGCCATTATCTCTTATCGGTCTTCATCTTCTGGAATTAAGCCCTAGAGCAACCATTTGCACTTAATGCTTGTCAGTTAGATTATATGTGATGTATCGAGTTTTACAAGGCATCCCGTCAATAGTCATGTTTTTTTTTATAAAAAAAATAAAACACCAATCCGAGGAATTGATGCAACAAGTTCAGCAGCCATACCAAGGATGAGGTATTTTACCTTGCACTGTTCATTGAATATGTGGTGTTTGGTACATGGCTCTATGTTTTGGCTTATAAAATTATGACAATAAAGAGACCCTGAACACCATAACAAGATTGGGCAAATGCATTCATTAGTGTAACAATAGATTATTGTGCCGAAGACTTTGAAAAGCTATGTTTAACGTTTGAACCAGACTAGTTGAGAAGTTAAAGAATGCTAGATACGAAGGTTGGTGTTTGTTGTGTGTCTGCAACCATCACTGGTGTTTGGCTTTTGCGCTGAAATAGAGTTTGTGGGGAATTACTGAAACATTTTAATTATCTTCCTTGCCTAGAATTAACGCAGTCAATTATTTAAGATTGCCACAATATAAGGAAGGGTGCATGCAACTTTATTTGCTCAGTTAACCGTAATTTTGAATGTTTGCATTGGCTTGGCAATTTGTTTGTCCTACGTAGGTGAGTTTACGTTGCCTAAGGTGTTTGCAAAATGTATAAAGGATCAGTGCCGTGCCATTGCACAAATGTTGTCCGAAAGGGCTGACATTTGCTAATTTATCTGGTTTACGGGGAAGCATTTATTTGATAAATTGGGAATAGTTGAACATAATTATGATGATCACCTTGCGAAACTAGGAACGTTGATGTTGCCGAAGAAGGAGATGAAGTCGAGAATGAAGTGAATGGTGGGATCTGGATGCTCAGGGTATCCATTTAAAATGTTCGTTGTTCCGTAATTAGTTGGCAGTTGCCTGTCCGCACGAGAAGGGGAGCACGGGGGAGTCTAGTTCACGTAGGCAGGTTTTTATTTTTTTATTTTTTTTTCCATTTATCCATCTGGTTTGAGCGATAGATTAGTCTTACTTTTGTTTTTGAATGCATGGAGCAGTGACTTAAGATTGCTGATTGGATTCGTGGCCGGAGCAACATGCCTCGGCCATTTTAGAGCAGTTCCTATTTGGTGCATTACCTGTCAGGATGTCTTCCTGATTGTGATTCTCTCATTTCTAATGTTAGATTATTCACTTCTATTTGTTTCCTGATGTTTTTCTGCAATCATTGGTTGAGAGTAGGTATTACGCGTTAACCTTTAATCACCGAACAGATTCTGGAGAATAGAGTGCAGTTTATGTAATTAGATGTGGCAAGCCAGTTTGTGCTTAGACCAGGAAAACGAAACAGGGATCTTTGAGGGCTACTCACTAGCTAACTAGCCTCAGCGAGTTCTATTTGCCTTGGTCGATTGATTGTTTCCTCGGAAACAAATCTTCCTTAAATGTTCAAAGCTTGAGTTCCGTGAAAATCCTGGAATCTAAAACGGTTTCATTTTCCTCAACTATTGAGCTGGAATTCTCAGGGGATTGTTTATGATCTGTGGAAACCTTGGCCTGACAGTTACCTTTGTTGGAGATATCATGAGTTCTTGGTGTAAATTTACCAGGCAAGAGAAGTTGCGTCAAGGGAATATTTGGCTGATGGTGGCTCTCTCTCTAACATTAGTGCTTAAAAGACCGTTTGAAATTCATGATAGCAAGTGTAATAATGCAATAGACATACAATATAGAGGGGATGCTATTTTACACTATCTGCGATCTAAAAGCAGATGATGATCATTATTATAGTACATGATAAAGTGTGAGTGATTCGTAAATCATTGCCTTGAGAAATATAAAGCGTTTTGGACTTGAGTGCCTATCTACTTTCCCATAGCACGAAGTTAACGAGAAGGTGCTCAGCGGACAAGCAGACAAGGCTAATTGGACAAGCGACATCCAAGTTCTTCCCATACAAGTTGTCAGTTTCCCGAAGCTTATTACGAGTTGCCTCGGTAATTCCACCACTCGTTTTTGTTCAATCCTTGGATGATCCTCTGCTTCTTCCATGGCAAGGGAAGTAGAAAGCTACTTTTGCTTTTCTGGGGCTACTTTTTCCATAGAGTATGGTACGTGGGGGACATACAATTTACTCGTAGAAGGCAGAGGCAAATGCCTTTTCCATTTGATTGGCCCGTCTTTTGAAGGTATTCACCGGCACACAAGTTTTTCTATTTTTTCTCTATCTATTTGCAATTGCTTTAATTATGTTCTAACTTTAAGTTGGGAACTCGGGGCATGGAAATGCAGCTGGGAATATCATCGAAGGGATCCTCTTGTGCCCATAAAATAAGCGACTTCGCTGAGTGGAGCTGCCTTCATTGGGTTTTTTCAATCAATATGATATTGCATTTTGTTCCTGTAAAACAAAATCTTATTTAATAACAACCCTTTATTTATTAACGTCGTTAGAAATTAGTAGTTCATCAGTGAAATTATGACATGTTACTTAAATTATTTTTTACCAGGATTTCTTTTTTGCAAAATACCATATGATTTTGAAAAATAAATGTACTGTTCTAAAAAATGAAATGTAAATATATTCATAACTTTAGAGATATTATTAACGTGGGTAACAAATATAATGTAAATAAATAAATATTAGTGGCATTGAGATGCCATGAATAGTGATATTTCATTTGTACGGGTAATTTTTTTTATTAAAAATATTATATATGCAGGCCTTTCCAGTATGTTTTTGTATATAAAAAATTGAAAATATAAATTGAAAATTTTATGCATGCATGTAATAAAATAAATTTAAAATTATGTATATTAACAAATAAAAAACAGTCATTAACGATAAATAGAAAAAATTAAAATAATTAAGATATATATATATATGTATGATCTTGTAAACAAGTTTTTGACTCAGCTGTATTTAATAGCTTTGTTTATCAAATTAAAATTTTTTATTTAATTAAATAATAATAAAAATAAATACACATGAAATGAAATTGATTAAATAAAATAAAAAAAATTATATAAGGTTATATATAAATATTATCAAAAATAAATATTTTCTATTCATATAAAACATAAAAGAAAAAATATTCATGAATTAGAATAATTTATTCAAAAAATTAAATACCTATAAAATAATTAAAAAATAACATCTATTTGAAAAGGTCTAAATAAGTAAAATAAAAAAAAGAAAGGCTATTAATTTAATCTACATTAAAATATTATTTAGAATACAGCAAAAAAAAAAGATGAGTTATGACAGGGTTTAGTCCGTGCTTAGACCCTTATATTTGTTTATTAGTCGGTGTTGTTAGTTCTAATTATCTTTAAAAAAAAATTCAGATAACATGTTTAATTATATTTAAATTCCAGTTATTGTGATGGCTGAATAATTAAGGTTGAAGGTTTTTTATCTAAAAACTCAATTTTTTACCAAAATATCATAAAAACCTTATTAACTTAATTTATGATTTTAAAAACTCTAAAAAACCACTCAAAAACATGGAATCAAATGAGAATAAAAAATATTCTAAAAATTAAACATGTTTTTTAGGTAGTTTCAATGCAAAAGAATATCCAAGTAAAATTCTCCTTGTTATATAAAATAATTTGATATAAAGTTAATGTTAATTTTCTCTTTTTATCATTAAAATCGATGATTTTCTCTATGTTTTTTTAAATTAAAGACTAAAAAAATAAAATTTTAAACCAAATTTGATTTTTTCACAAACTTAAAAATTTGGAGAGATTCAATTCTTATAATTAATAAAAAAAAATAATAACTAGATGAATATTTTGCAAAAAAAAAGAAGCTTCTAGAACGCCACCATCTTCCTGTGTGTTTCGTTTTAGGTTCTTGTCTCTGAATTTTCTCCTTTTTTTTTTTTTTAACTAGATGAATTTTCTCCTTTGATTTTAGCTAAAGTAGCCTCCAATCAAACCTTCAAAAGACAAGATTAGAAAAAAACAGAAAAAGGATATATATATATAAAAAAAAAACCTCATGGTAACAGTGAATCTACAATTCCTACGAGTCTCATTCCAGCGCGTGGGGTTAGAGTCTTTGTAATTATCCTCGTCAACCCACAAGTCAATTGCAGAAAGACAAAGCACAGGCACTAGGAAGCGAGTTATCTGCCAAACAATAAAGAGAACTCAAGCTCATTCCCAGATTGCTCCCCGTTCCATTTCGTTGGCTTAAAGGACAAAAGGTCAAGGTTAAACTTGGACTCGTATTAGTTTAAACTAACAGGATTCCGTAACGTGTCACTCTCATGGGTACTTAGGTGAGAAGTTTGCTGGGCCCCACACGTCGTGCTTAGGTAAGCTTCCGTACAATAGCAAAAAGTTGATGTTAAAGTCTAGAGATAAATTCGAATAGATCCTCCAACTATAATGTAAATTTCAATTGAAACCCTTAACTCCAATTTTAGCAATATTACCCTAAAAGGACCCCACATTTATCCATGTTCTCTCCGCCATTAGTTTCAGCTCAAAACTCCATTGAAGAATCTTGTTTTTATCACGTGCATTTTTTGTTTTTATTTTTTTACTTTGGAGATAAAAAATAATCCACAATCTAGGGTAATTAAATAAGATTGATGGAATGGTTTCAAAGTTGTTGTGATAGAAACTAATATGTATATGGTGAATAAGATGGAATTAGGGTTTACTCTTTACTTATAAAGTGAAAATCATCATAATTCACTAGTCAAAAATATGTTTTGTAATAAATCTTTCAAACTAAAACTGGTGATGAGTCAACATTGATAGATGCAAGATCGTTTTAGAGTAATATTGTTTGAATTAGCAGTGGAGGGATGTCACTGAAAGTGGCGTCATAAATAGGGGGCTTATTTGAAGCTATCCCTTGAATTGTTTTTATCAAAAACAGTCTCTCCTTTATTTCTTGATTAGAGACTTTTTCATGATCTATCATTGTAGTAAGCAGCCTTGCACTTTCCTATGTCTGAACTTCTTGTTTGTATGTAGAATTCCTTTATATATAGCCCTTGAAGGACTCTACTTCCTTTCATAGTGGAGGGCTAGCTGTTGATTTATCATCGTCATCATCTATACAATCTCTTGGTAAGACTCATCATCTTCTGCTTGTATAACAAAAGTCTGTTCATTTCTTTAGCTCTCTCAGGGCAGTCCCCGTTCCACAGATCACAAACACAAACATTTCTATCTGGTTTTCAAGGTTGTGCTTCATTTCTTTAGCTCTCTCAGGGCAGTCCCTGTTCCACAGATCACAAACACAGACATTTCTATCTGGTTTTCAAGGTTGTGCTATGCTTGTGTTGTTCTGCTTTCGAACGTGACAAAAGGTTGCATTGTTAATCATGTCTTGGATTTTCTCCTGGGCTCTGGCTAGTTGTGTACTTGTAATATCATGTATTCTTCTCTTGACTAGAACTCTCATTTTGTTCAGGAAATTCAGTGTTTAAGCTGCCTCGACCTAAGGAGCGCACCCGCTTACCATCTCTCGCCTAATCCTGTGGGTATGTTATTTACGAGTGTGTTTTTTGCTTTCTTTCCTTCTAACTATACTTGTCTGCCTAATGGGTTGTGACAAGCTTGCATTGGAGAATTTTCATACCATTTTGTTTGATGACTTCATTCGCAAGTGAGTGACAGAAGCAATATAGCTGCTTCTTGGAATTTTGGGCGTTAACTCCTACCTCTTAGGATTGCTGTTATTTTCAAATTACAAGGCTCGTGTAGTCATGTGTTGGTTTTTATGTCTTCGTCACAAATCACGTGAAAAATAAGGGATTTTGTCTACTTTTCCGATTCTTTGTCATCTTCTTAAATTTGTACTGGTGTTAATATTTATTCACTTTGATATATTTCGTCTCCATAATTTGGGCTGCCTAGAGAACCCACCATCTCTATTTTTCTACTAAATTACAGACGTCTGAAAGGCAAGCTGCAGCTAATCAGTTGTATCAAACTTCAGAAAACTAATCAACTGTATTCTTAATCCCTATGAGAATCATCTACTTTCCATGGCAAAATTGAAGATTTCATTATATATCCTGACCGTTTATTGGTTTCAATGGTTTCCCTTTTATTATTTTCCTGAAATATTCTGGAAAGAAAAATGTAAACTTCTCGGAAAGTGAATAAATTTCCTGTAAATGTAACATGCAGCTTTTATTGCTGTCATTTTCATTTTTTTTGTTGCCTACTCACTATAAAAAATCAAGACTCGATTTTGCAGGTCATATTACTGGCTAGTCTCGGGGAAACAATTTTTCGTTGCCATTACATGCATCACACTCAAAGTTTCTAGGTTCTTTTCCTAGGTTGCATTAATAAGAAGCTCCTTCCATGCCAAAAATTTGCTCTGTCTATTGAATCTCCATTATCCATATCGTGAGTTAGATGCATCTTCTCTTGTTTGATGACCGGTCCAATAAACTCAAATTTGAAGCACTTTCTAATCTGAATACTCATTTCTGGAGGCCCATTCACCATTGCCTCGCATCCAATGAGAGTCTTGATGGTTGCATGCATGAGATTCTTTAATTAATTGAGACATATTGCATACCCTGTATTTATTCTGTTGCTTCTCATGTCATTTCCTTAAGTATTCACTCCTTTAGCTTGTGAGAAAGTGATTTTTTGTCAACCTCGAGGCATGTTTGGAAATTTTCCTTGAATGAAAATCCTCTGAAACTGAGTGTGTTCCAATCAAAATTTTAAATCTACTTATTTTAAATCCGAGCGTGTTCCAATCAAAATGTGATGTACGATCATGCGTTACTAATTCTATACTCTATGAAACTGCAGTTAAAGTTGACTGGAAAATAGGAAAGACGATTAGTTTGTATCGTTTTCGTACTGTTGAGCCTTCAGAAGATATAAAGGAATTCTGGAGGAGTACTCCGGCGATGGAACAGTTGTATCTGTTGATGTTGATCAAACAATAAGTGAGGGGTCAAGAACCAAGGCTAAAGTTCAATTCACAACCAGTAAAGCAGCTCTAAACGTCAAGCTCAGGTCTTATCTGAAAGTACGGGATATGGATTGTGATATTGTTCCAACGCGAATGGCCGCTGAGTGTACCCTAGAAAACATAGCACTGCACTTTGGATGTCAAGTTTCGAGACAGAAATTTTATGCTTTCTGGAATAAGGAAAATGTTTTGGTAAAATTTGGTTTTGGAAACAGGAAAATCTACCTCTTCCTGACGTACCGTTCTACAAAATACAAGCTCGAGCTGTCGTACGAAAATATTTGGCAGATTGAGCTGCATCGACCTCGGGGACAAACTAAGAAATTTCTCGTTGTCCAGGTTTGATAGTTTAAATTTCTCTCTAGATTCTTTATTGGAAGATATCAAATGTTGTATACTTTGAATGGTAGACTGGCTATCACCATAAGAGCCATGATCCAAAATGCTGCATGTTCTTTCTTAAGAAGAATTTTGCAACCATCTCACACGAGTATCTATGCTAGGCATAAGATACATCTAGCTGATATTTTTCTGAAATATTTGAGTTTTGTTGAATCAATACTGGTTTTTGGCTGAACAAATCTAGCTAATCATAAAAAGAAATTCTTCTCCATGACAAACGAAAAAAGAAGTGAGCTAATACTAGCTTAGCCAAAAAATGAAGAAAAATCTATGTTATTGAAATATTTAGAGACTAGATTGAAGCTGATTCAAGTCTCCTTTAACATAAATCTAGTGTTGTTCTTCTGTAGCTCAAATTTTGTAAGAGATTCATGTCCTGATTTTGATATTGTGAATCTCGTGACAATTTTTCGAAGTTGTAAATTCCATTTTATGCTGGATAACTAATGAAAGTTATTAGTTCGCAAAATTCTATTGAATGAATTATGCTATATGCCGATAGTTTCCTGCGTCATATGAGATATGAAAGTAAACTGTAGAAAATCCATGCATTCATTTCTTGAAATAAAATGCTTATTTTGTTTCATCTGTGTCGTAGTTGAGTAACACCTTCTTCTTTCAATTGGTAGATGCTCGGGGGCCCCAAGATTTTTAAGAAAGAAACTGATGATCAGTGGGTCCGAGATGTTGATTTTTCTCCATCTTACTGCATTGGCCAATCTTCTGCTTTGTGCTTGGAGCTTCCACGCAGCGGCCAACTTCCGAGTTTTCAGGAAAATTTTCCCTGTTATAAAGAAGATGAAGGTCGCTTCTCTCTGGAATTGGGATCAACTTTCTGTCGAGTGCACTCAGATCTTGTTCCCATTTTGAGCGAAACTCAGGGAATTGAACTGCCATATGACATCGTGTTTAAAGTCAATTCCTTGGTCCAGCATGGCTATCTTCCTGGACCAGCACTTGATGCAAGTTTCTATCGTTTGATAAATCCATCTAGAGTAAACATTGCATACATACAACATGCCCTGGAGAAACTGCATCATTCGATGGAGTGCTGTTATGATCCTGTAAGGTGGCTGCAGGAGGAATATCGGAAATGCATCTCCACTGGCAGACTTCCCGCACCACCTGTGGTTGCCGTAGATGATGGATTGGTACTTGTACGTCGGGTTCAGATAACCCCTACTAAAGTGTACTTCCGCGGTCCAGAGGTGAATCTCTCCAATCGCGTTTTACGCAAATATCCTGATGATATTGATAACTTTCTCCGGGTTTCTTTTGTTGACGAGGATCTAGACAGACTTTTTTCAACAAATATATCTCCACGGACATTTTCTGCAATAGAAGGCAGAAAAACAAAAATTTATCAAAGGATATTGTCGACTCAAAGAAACGGCATAGTTATTGGGTCCAAGAAGTTTGAGTTTCTAGGTTTCTCAGCAAGTCAACTGCGAGAAAGTTCTCTTTGGATGTTTGCTTCTAGAACTGGGCTTAGAGCAGCGGATATTAGAAAATGGATGGGTGATTTTCGTGAGATAAAGAATGTGGCCAAATATGCTGCAAGGCTTGGTCAGTCTTTCGGCTCATCGAGGGAAAGTTTCAATATTGATGAGCAGGAAATAGAAATCATTCCGGATATAGAAGTTAGAAGTGGTGGAGTCGAATATGTATTCTCTGATGGTATTGGAAAGATTTCAGCAGCATTGGCACATAGCATAGCGCAGAAATTTGGCTTTCGAAGTTTTACTCCATCCGCCTTTCAGATTAGATACGGCGGGTACAAAGGTGTTGTGGCTGTTGATCCCACTTCCTCAAAGAAATTGTCGTTGAGGAGAAGTATGTTAAAGTACAAGTCAACCAACACTAGCTTAGATATTTTGGGATGGAGCAAGTATCAGGCTTGTTATCTCAATCGTGAAGTGATTACCCTTCTATCCTCCCTTGGAGTTAGGGACCACATTTTTCAAAGGAAGCAAAATGAGGCCGTAGCTCAACTAAACGCTATTTTAACTGATCCATTAAGTGCACAGGAGGCACTCGAGTTGATGGCTCCGGGAGAGAACACAAACATTCTGAAGGAAATGCTTGCATGCGGTTATAAACCGGGTGCTGAGCCATTTCTTTCAATGATGCTGCAAACATTCCGTGCATCGAAGTTGTTTGATTTGCGGACAAGAGCGCGGATATTTATTCCACAAGGAAGAGCGATGATGGGATGCTTGGATGAAACCAGGACGTTGGGATATGGTCAAGCATTTGTTCAATATTCTCGTGCTAGACATGGGCAGTTCCGTGATCATTTCAGAGGTGGCGAATCAGTGAGAAATACTCTGATTTTGAAGGGAAAGTTAATTGTCGCAAAAAACCCGTGTCTACACCCAGGAGACGTGCGGGTCTTAGAGGCTGTGAATGTGCCAGCTTTGCATCACATGGTGGATTGCATCGTTTTTCCCCAAAAAGGAAAGAGGTAAATTTCTTATGTTCTGTAGTTTTTGGTTTGAAAAGGACATTTTGAAGAATCGATATTGCAGAAGTCCTCTTTTTCGCTATGAGGTTGCCATTGTCTATCTATAGTTTTGTGTTAGTCAGACTTAACCACGTGCTACAAGATTTATTTATTGCTTCTTGGAAAGGTTCTAGATTTTCTTAATGAAAAAATCATTTTACTGTACTGTTGTATCTTCTGTACGAGGCATTGCTTTTCCACATGGGCATTAAATTTCTTTATGCGAGCATAGCTTTCTGATACTGGTTAAATTTTGATCAGACCACATGCAAATGAATGCTCGGGAAGTGATCTAGATGGAGATGTGTACTTTGTATGTTGGGACCCTGATCTTATTCCTCCTTGGACATTTCCACCCATGGATTATACCGCAGCACCAACTACGGTTTTGGATCATGATGTTACGATAGAGGTACCATTCAGTCACTTGGTAGTGTGTTAACGTTTGTCTGAGACATCTCATTTTTACTCTTTAACAAGCAATCATATTGAATCCTTTGACTCAGATGTTCTTCTCATCATTTCAATTTGTCATTTCTAATTTTTGCATAAATTTGCTCAGGAATCGTCTCCTGAACATAGATGTCATTAATTGTTTTATTCCTTGACATGTTTCCAAATTCTGGCCCTTACATACTACAATTTAATTTCAACCATTGAAATTTATGTGTAGCTGAAATATATTTCATATTTATTTGGATAGAAAGATGGTTTCATAAATAGAGATGCATTTATCTACTTGCAACTAGCCATGGTAATTGCATCCTCGTTAGTTTAGACATTTTTCTGCCAGCAGGTGCAGTTTTCTTGATGAAACATGGAGAATAATGTGCCATCCTGCACTTTTTCGCTGATCTGATAACTAACGTGGGGTCAGTAGGATATTAGAACATAGCACTTCTTTGGATCTGGATAAGAAAAAAGACTAAAAATGTCGCTATTGTTAAAGTCAATTTGCCTGCTACCAAGACTTGCCTGGAGCCTGGACTGTGGAGGCAGGAGAATTTCAGTAGCTAGTTATCAGGAAAGAAACTATTAGATGGAAACGTTATTGTGGCTTTAGACCAAGATATGACACTGAGGGAAGATGCTTAAACATGGGAAAATATAGGACTTGGGTTTATTCGAAAGTTAAATTTTGATACATCGTATCCAGTGCCATATACCATTACTTACGAACTTGTGTATTCCACTAGTGAGAATGTTCTGAGTGATTAATTGTGCAAGATATAAGGTGCTATTACACAGTTTGTTTGGCTAAAGGGAGAGATTTTTGTTTTCTGATATTGATATATTGCCTGGGTAGTTCAGCATTGCTCGATGGTTTTATGTCCAAAAGTTCCGTTGATTTGAATTCCTGGTAATTAATGAAATGTTACATAGCACGGATGTTACAGGAAGTTCAGCATTGCTCGGACCTCATATACAAACACATCTCTGATTCATATATTGATAGACCTTTTCCCTTTGTGTTAACTTGTAATTTACTACAATGTCACAGGAAGTCCAAGAGTATTTTACGGATTACCTTCTCAACGACAGCTTAGGGATCATTTGCAGTGCTCACACAGTCTTTGCAGACAGGGACCCTCTCATGGCAAGAAGTAAAGAATGTATTGAGCTTGCTCGGCTGTCCTCAATCGCTGTTGACTTCCCTAAAACGGGGGTGCCTGCTAAAATCCCTCGAGAACTACGTGTCAAAGACTATCCAGATTTCATGGAAAAGGCAGCAGATAAACGTACCTATGAATCCCAGCGTGTGCTTGGAAAGCTTTTTCGAGATGTAAGAGACTTTGCACCAGACACGAGTCCCGTAGGATCCTTCACTAAGGAAATGGCAAGGCGGTCTTATGACCCTGACATGGAAGTGGATGGATTTCAGGACCATATCGAGGAGGCTTTCCACTATAAAAGCGTGTATGATAACAAGTTGGGGAACATGATGGATTATTATGGCATCAAAACTGAGGCCGAAATAATCAGTGGTTGCGTCATGAAAGTGGGGAAATCCTTTGACAAGAAAAGGGACTTCGATTCTATTAATTATTCTATAAGGTCCTTGAGGAAGGAAGCTAGAGCCTGGTTTGACGAGAGCGACAATAGCCCTGATGATCTTTACGCAAAAGCATCGGCTTGGTACTACGTCACATATCATCATAGCTATTGGGGCCGCTACAACGAGGGAATGAACCGCGTTCATTTCCTCAGTTTCCCCTGGTGTGTCTATGACAAGCTTATTGACATCAAGAAGGGCAAAGCATTGGGTGGTGGAGGGGCTTCGCGGTTGACATCACTGGTGCACCGGTTCAGTCAAGCTTTCATTTAGAGATTGAGGACTAGAAGGCATCCCTTCTGCTGCCTCTCTGAAAAATTTGAAGCGAATGTTTGCATGATACTACCATGGTTTTCCTGTGCGACTACTTGGTTTTGCTTATTGTTATTACGTGTAGTGCATGCAGTATTGTTGTAGGGAGTGATTTTTGTTCTTAGTTCAGTGGTTGTAATTTATCAGGATTTCTGTAATTCAATAAATGTTTGGTTTGCCTCTTTTTCTCCTGGTAGCTCTTCGCAGATATAAGATACGATGCTTGTTTTTCAGTAGACATTCACAAGCAACAACCTATCATTCAGGCTAGCCTGTTTTTGGATCACTGATGCCATCTCTACAGCGTTGCTGTTGAGAGATGTCATATGTGCATACGTGAGCTGTAGAAGATATCCCATATTAATGAATCCCCGAGTGACTTTTATATAAGAAAGAACCCATAATCCAAGGATCTGGATTTCCTTTATTACAAAGATTAAAGATTATTTGGTCATGTGATAATAGTTGTTTTTTATTTAAAATATATTAAAATTTGTTTTTAATATTAGCACTTTAAAACAATCTAAAAAAATATTTTTTTTTAGTAAAAAAACAAATACATGCAGTGCCCAGTGCCCATATGTGGTTAATGTGGTTGTGGCTAATTTAAAGCTAATCTAATCTAATCTTGTTGTCGAGATAAGAAATTATTAGTGTAGGTGACTAATGCCTGTTATTTTTAGGTTTTAAAAATATTTTTAAAATAAATTGGTTTTTTATTTTTTATTTTTTATTTATTTTAAATTAATATTTTTTATATTTTCAGATTATTTTCTTATTCTAATATTAAAAATAATTTTTTAAAAATATTATTTTAATATATTTTTAAATAAAAATATTTTAAAAAACAACTACCATTAAATTACTAAATACTTCGCGTAAAAATGATGATAGAAAAATGATGTTATAGTTTAGGATAGAAAAACTACCTTCGTATGCGTTCCTCGCTGGCCAGCAATTTACTCGAATGAGGTCGCCTAACGTAAAATTGATGGATGATATCGTGGGGCTACGATCGATTTGTCACTTCTACAAATGAATTTTTTCTTAAAGTAGAATTTGCAGCTCCACGAACATGAACAGCTTAGAGGGATCGCAATGGAGGTGAACGGAAACCAGAACTACTCCTCGACATCCACGTATTTCAGAGGTGTGATGGTCATTCTTTTAGACCGGACTTTGTCATCGGCAAGCTTCCATCAAAGGTCCGAGTTTAACTTTATTTTCATGCATATACACATCGCAATTCACGGGGCCGACCTTTGCCTACCTTGCTTTTGTTAGCCTTTAGCTTTAACAGATTGAAATGATCATGTTAATTAGCTTTTGTTTTTGCATGTGATTGGGTTTTAGGGTTTCAAGTGACAGTTGAATTTGACTGTTGTCGGAGAGAACGACCAAGGTTATTTTTAAAAATATTTTAAAATAATAATTTATTTTTTAAAAAATATATTTTTTATATAATCACATCAAAATAACCAAAAACAAAAATAAAAAATTCAAATTTTAATCAAAAACAAGTTAAATCCACCTCTCTCTCACCGGAGAATCTCTTTTCTTTCGCCACCATAATTAAATGTTAGAGGGTTTGAGCGCTCTCGGTCGTTGTCGCATTAGATAATTCATTTCATTTCGTCCAGTGGAAAAAATTCACATGCTTGGAAAATTAAAATCTTTTGAAGGCTTTTCGGGATTGCAATTGTTTGCCGCTGTAGAGGGCAACGTATGGAATGTTGAAACGTGGAAGTCTCGCGTGACTTCGCGCCTTTTCTTTTTCGTTTCTCTTTTCTTTTCTTTTCTTTTTTCCAAGGGTTCTCTAGCCTGCCTACGTAGAATGATAATCTTACCCTAGGTCAGCGTCGACGTCACCATGCATCCGTCACCGTGCGATCATTGCCTTGCTTGCTCGTTAAGCAGGCATCCGTCGCCGTGCGATCATTGCCTTGCTTGCTTGTTAGACGTGCATGATAATAAATAAATAAATAAATAATGATAAGGGCATAGTTAATCAAATTGGGCTCTTTTATCCTGCGGTAAAATACTGGTTAAAAAAATACCATTAAAAAAAACTTGATGAGATAACATTAACAAAATCTTAAAAAATCATCAAATAAGTTCATCATTAACCCTAACCAATCATAAAATCATTTGATAGCTGTTAAAATTATATTATTAAAATCTTTCTAATAATAATAATAATAATGAATGTATTAAAATTAGAGTTTTGGTGTCACGTTAATAACTTGTTATTTCTTTTCTTTTTCTTCTTCCACATTTCTTTCTCTTCTCGTGTCATTTTATCTCCTCTCTCTTTCTTTCTTAGTTATTGAATTCTACATCTTATCTTTTAATTATTAAATTTTTATAAAAAAATTGAATTGATTTTTATTTAAATTAATTAATTTGAAAAAAACATGCATTTTAATGAATAGCAATCATGTACAAAAATAATATTTAAAAACACGAGTATGTTTAAACGAAACTATTTTACAAATATGTTTTAAACCTATATTATTCTTCTAAAATTTTTATGAAACTAAATTACTTTTTAAAAATATCATTAAATTAGATATTTTCAAGATTTAGGTCACGTTTGGAATTATAGCCCAACCATGTCTTTGAAAAAACAAAAGTTTTTTTTAGCTTTAAATTAACTTTTAGGTGTTTTGTGTTGTTTTAATGTTAAAAATAAATTTTTAAAAATAAAAAAATATATTATTTGAATATATTTTCAAATAAAAAATATTTTTATAAATAATATTTACCATACTCTTAAACACGTCTCTTTTTTATTGCATCAATACTTTAAAAATAAATAAATAGTATTTGTGCTTTAATTATAATTAGTTTAAGGTTGAATATTATCTATTAAATCATGAGAAAATGTTGAAATATTTTGACTACATTTCAATTGATTGATAAATTATTATTTTTTATGTATAATTATATTAGAGTGATCACATATATATAATTGTGTATCACAGAAAAATTATATATAATTTATCAATGAAAATATATATCTACTCAAAATATAATGATGACATATAATTGATATTTATTTAAGGTGGGTGGAAAGATAATGTATATAATACAAGAATATTTATTGAAGTAATTAATAATTCAAATATAAAATTTTTCAATCCAAATATAAATTTTTTGACTCCACTATAAAGTATTGAGAAATAAAAAAATATAGGTATTATTAAATTTAAATAAATCATCTTGATGCAATGAAGAATTATCTTGTTAATTTGAGATATATAAACGAATACAGTTATTTGAAGCTATATAAAGATAAGAGATATCATTTATTAAATTTTTATTGACAAGAACAATCATAAAGTCAAAAAAAAATATATTCAATTGTGTCTATTCATTCTTATAATATGTAATAAAATATATTTTTAGAGTTTGAAAAAAAATATAAAAACTCTTGTAAAATATATTTATGTTTTCTTACAAAACACAAGTTCAAATTATTATTGCATGATTGACTACAAAAATTTTTAAGCCTTAAAAAGCTACAATATATATATATACATGTAATTTTTTTATTTTACTTTGAATAATAAATAATATAATGTTGGATATTTAAAATCCAATAAATAATGTACAAGTATTTTTTTATACAATAAAAAACTATAAATTTAATAAAAAATAAATTTTTATGGTTTGTTTATTTATGTAGTTGTATTTTATTCTAACCACACATTCAATGTAAGTCGATTAATAAAATAATTTTATAATTTTAAATATTTATACCTTAAACATTTTGTTAGATCTTGAAAAACTATTTATTTATTTAAAATGTTTTATTATTGTTATATAATATTAAATTTTTTATAAAATATTTTTATTTAAAAATAAATAAAAATAATATTTTTATTTATTTTTATTTTTTTAACCATAAAAAAACTAAAAAAAATCCAATTGAATTCTTAGATACCATTTAAAAATACGATACAAACTATATTTTTAAAAATTTAACATATTTTTTTGCTAAAACTTAAGTTTTTTATGTTCTATAAATTATTTTAATATATTAATATTAAAAATAAATTTTAACATATAAAAAAATAATTTTAATATAATATAAATATTTAAAATAAAATAATCACAAATACACTTCTAAATCAACTCTTCACGTTGCTGAAATCACATTTTCTTATAAAAGAATGAAGAGAGTGAGAAGGAATTGACTTAGCATTGACTGATCAACAGACCCGAGAGAGACCTGATTCTCATCTTTCTCTGTTTTCTTTCCTTTCTTGAGTGCATGCCAGTGAGTGAAGTGAGTGAAGCTCTTCCGTGGGATTTCCATATTTGGTGCTGGGTTGTTTCTACTTTCTCTAGTGAGTCTCTCTTTCTCCCTTATTTGCAGTCTTCCCTTTCCTTTTTCGTTTTTGTTTGCTTGATCCTTTGCTTGCTGTTTGGTTGAGTCTTTTTAAGATGTTGTATAGATAAGCCATACCTATCGCAGGATAACTGTTGTAAAACTTCAGATTTGTACGGCCGAGTTTTGTTATCTTGCTTCTACATTGTTGTCTGTATTTTCCATTCTGATCGTCATCTTTTTTCATCAATTTTACTTGGGCATCGTCGGATTTTTTTCTCTTGTTGTTATGTGATTTTATCTGTAAAATCTTGAGTGTAACTTCTTTGCTCTTTTGGTACTTCTGGCTCTTACCTTATCAACTAGAAAGTCGTGATTTGTATCGAGAGAGAATGTTTGTGTGGACAGTGATCTAGTACTTGATTAAGATTTTATGTGAATTGTAGAGATGGCATTGCCATAATGGTAAGTGAGTGGGGGTTATCTGACAAGGATGCATGATATATAGTTTGTGGACAGAATATAATTCTTTAAGATGAAGGAAATTCTAAGAAACTGAAACTTTTAATTTTTCTTACTCAATTCAGTGAATTTTTGTTATATTCCCTCATGGCTCAGGAATTTTTGATGACTTTGGAAAGAAAATCTAAATTTTGCTTCCCTGTGTTGCTTTCGTAGAGGGTCTAGAGTTTCCAAAAATGATTTCACTTCGAGAATGTACTGGTAATTACAGGTCCTTTTGCTGAAGGATGTGGGTCTGCCTGGATTCTTGACATATCTTCTATGGTACATAGGAACATTTCAGATGTCTTGCACTCAATTTTGTTTGTGATTGCATGATGATGGCTATAACAAAAGGATTTATTGAGCCTTTTTCTGCTTTTGCTGTGAAGAAGAATCTTCTCTTACAAATTTGAAACCAGTATAATTTTTTGTTTAGGTGGACTACATAGTTACTTGGATGAGTAAGACAGTTCAAGTTTCTGGATTCCCTTCTAGCACGACTGCAGGAGCAGTGCGGGTGTTTTTGGAATCATGTACTGGTTGTGGAACTGTTGAAGCTCTTAAGATCAGGGAAACAAGAACGAGAGGTGCAAGGAAATATGCTATTGTCCAATTCACAACCACAAGAGCTACTGAACAGATCATCTCCTTAGCTAATCAACGCCTGTGGTATGGTCGTTCATATCTTAATGCTCGGCGAATGGATCGTGATATCATACCTCAGCCCAGATCCTCTTCGCATACCATGGAAAGTGTGACACTTCACTTTGGCTATCAGACTTCTAAAGAGAAGTTTTCTGCTGTCTGGAGCGGGAACAATGTTTCTGTGAATTTTGGATTGGGAATGAGGAAGTTACACTTTTTCCTGTCACATAATCTAGCTGAATATAAGCTTAACCTTCTCTTTGAGAACATTTGGCAGATTGAACTACATCGTCCTCGTGGCCAAACTGTGAAGTATCTTCTAATTCAGGTTGTATTTAAATACCCTTGTTATTGTTGAAAATGCATTGTTATTTTCTGTTAACATTTTGATGCTAGAGAAAATTGGTTTTCCTTTGACATCCATACCTGTTAGACAATGGTTATCGAGGAAGGGTGAAATCCCTATTCTCTCTGGTTATTGATTTATCTGATTGTTGGAACATGATAACAAAATTAAACTGTTCAAAAGAGGATCCTGTTTAATCTGTTAGATTTCAGAAAAGTAGTGCATATGTTCTTAAAGAATTTATACTGATTGGCATTTGGAGCGGCACAACTATTCATGGATTAAATATTGTAGTAAGAGAGGAATTATTATGATTTTTTTTTGTGGTGGGGTGGTGGNGGGGGGGGGGGGGGGGGGCATCAGATCATCCCTTCTGTTTCCTTTCTGATGGTTTCCACTCCACTTAAGTTGTGATTTTTTTTTTAAAGTTTGTAGATATTTTTCACCTTTGCATTTAGCTTTTCATGTATTTATCTTTCTTGGTGTTTCGCATTCATCATTTTTGTGTATATGAGCTGCAAATTCTTTGAGGGGATAAAAAAAATTTAAATGCTCTTGATATACATGCTTGGAATATATATATTTTTTTCATGAAATTTTGAAGTGATTTATCTTGGTCACTTCTTCAGCTGAGGTGCTGGCCCCATTTTTTTTGGTAATGTGATTTTGTTGAGTTGAGTTATGTGTGTTGTTAAAGTTGCTTTAAGAGAAACTGTTAGTCAGGCTAAATGCGATGCATATGTTAATTGAACAATTTATACTGTTAGTGCTTGTTGCTTGCAAGAATTTATATGGGAATTATGGTTTCAATGCTATGAAAATTTGAGCTGTTTGCTGATGTGTACAATTGCATCTAGTAGATTAGGTCATGGTAGTTATTGCTTTACAATGCATTTCCTCATTTGGTCCGTTCATGAAATTGACAAAGAAATGTTTATATTTTTTTGTTTCTTTTCAACTTATAGTTATATGGTGCACCTCGGATTTATGAGAGAGAGGTACCCTCTTCGTTGAATTTATTTGAGGATCCACTTCTCAATTATTTTAGGGATATTCCTGATGAACAGTGGGTCAGGACAACTGATTTTACTCAATCATGCTGCATTGGACATTCATCTTCATTATGTTTGGAACTTCCTAGTCATCTACAACTTCCAAATTTCAACGAGAACTTTTTCTACTATAAAGAAAATGAAGGAACATTTGTTTTGGAGAGTGGTTCGACCTTTTCTCGCAATCCAGATCTAGTCCCCATCGTTGGCCCATCCTCAGGTGTTAATTTGCCTTATAACATCTTATTTAGGGTTAATTTGTTGGTTCAGAATGGGTGCCTTGCAGGGTCAATGCTGGATGATATTTTTTACAGGTTTGTTGATCCAAATAGAATGCCTGTCCGTTGCATAGAGCATGCCCTTGAGAAGCTATATCACCTGAAAGAATGTTGTTATGAACCTTCTAAGTGGTTCAATGAACAGTACAGAAAGTATCTTACCTCAGGAAACCCTCCAAGGTCACCTGTTCTATCGTTAGATGCTGGTTTGGTATACGTTTACAAGGTTCAAATAACTCCTTGTAAAGTGTTTTTCTGTGGTCCAGAGGTTAATATCTCAAATCGTGTACTTCGCCAATATCTAGAAGAAATTGATAACTTTCTTCGTGTTTCTTTTGTTGATGAGGAGTTAGAGAAAATTCATTCAACAGATGTATCTCCGCGAACATCTTCT
The DNA here is from genome assembly GCA_015708895.1 of Populus ilicifolia. Taxonomy (NCBI): domain Eukaryota; kingdom Viridiplantae; phylum Streptophyta; class Magnoliopsida; order Malpighiales; family Salicaceae; genus Populus; species Populus ilicifolia. Next base: position 380,586 of record SRLM01000324.1, read on the forward strand.
AGAAATGAGCTTAGGAGAACTGCGATATACAACAGGATTCTTTCCACTCTGCAAAATGGTATAGTTATTGGTGATAAGAAGTTTGAGTTCCTTGCCTTTTCATCCAGTCAATTGCGGGAGAATTCATGCTGGATGTTTGCTTCGAGGCTCGGGCTCACTGCTGCTGATATAAGGAGATGGATGGGCAGTTTTCATCAGATTAGAAATGTGGCTAGGTATGCTGCCAGACTGGGTCAATCCTTCAGTTCATCCACTGAAACTCTGAGTGTTAGCAGGCATGAAATTGAAATTATTCCGGACATAGAAGTTTCAAGAGGAGGAACTAGATATCTGTTCTCTGATGGTATTGGCAAAATATCTGCTGAATTTGCAAGGAAAGTGGCCATAAAATGTGGCTGCAAAGGTTTCACTCCATCTGCATTTCAGATTCGATATGCTGGCTATAAAGGTGTAGTGGCAGTTGATCCAACTTCAACAAAAAAATTATCATTGAGGATGAGTATGTTCAAATACGAGTCTGAAAACACAAAACTGGATGTTCTAGCACATAGCAAATATCAGCCTTGTTTTCTGAATCGCCAACTCATTACTCTTCTTTCTACTCTTGGAGTTCCAGATCATCATTTTGAGAGAAAGCAGAGAGAAGCTGTGGATCAACTTGATGCTATCTTGACAGATCCATTAAGGGCACAGGAGGCACTGGTGTTGATGTCACCAGGAGAGAATACCAACATTCTCAAGGAAATGCTTTTGTGTGGTTATCAGCCTGATGCTGAACCATTCCTTTCTATGATGCTCCAAACATTCCGGGCATCGAAGTTGCTGGAATTACGGACAAAAACAAGGATATTTATTCCAAATGGAAGATTAATGATGGGATGTCTAGATGAAACTAGAACCTTGGAACATGGGCAGGTATTTGTACAATTTTCTGGCTCTAGATTTCGGAACTTGTATGATAGTTCAGACATGTTCAGTGAAAGAGGACAAAGACAGTGTTCTCTGATTGAGGGAAGTGTAGTGGTGGCCAAAAACCCTTGCTTGCACCCAGGTGATGTGCGCATTTTAAAGGCAGTGGACGTGCCAGCTTTGTACCATATGGTTGATTGTGTTGTTTTTCCCCAGAAAGGTCCAAGGTAAATCCTGCTACTTGTTTCCTTTTGCAACAATACACCCCAGATCACTCTTTGGGAAGATGTCAGTTTAGTTTGAGTTTCTGTTGTGCATATTGTAGCTTTCACTATTTCTTATGACTCTTAAGACCATAAGTTTTCTGGTAAAGCACCTATCCAAAATTTCTCAGTATCATCACATATTCTGCACAGAGCCATAAAATAAACACAGGTACTTCTGCACACACACAAACATGGGAAATTCGTTGGGAAAAGTTTGTGCTTCCTTCCATATTTTATGCGAGTGTTGTGATGGGAGTGGTGGTGATCTCTTCTTTGCTAACTGGCATAAACAGTTTTCTTCATCACTGCAGTCGTAACTTTTTCTTGTCTATTTCATAGAGCTCTTTTGTCTTTTAAGCTGTAACTGTGTTGCAACTTTTCTGCTAATTTGCAAGACAGCCAGCCGAAGGGATACCCTTTTTAGTATGCTAGTTTTGTGGTAAACTCACAGAAAAAGTATGCCTACGCTTAGTATATAGACTAATTGTGCTACACTTGATAACTCTTCTATAAAGCTTTTATGTGTAGAAATTTCTATTGACATCAATGTCTATAATCCTAGACCTCACCCAAATGAATGCTCTGGAAGTGATTTGGATGGAGATATCTATTTTGTCTGTTGGGATCCGGAGCTGATTCCTAGTCAGCAAATCTCACCGATGGACTATACCCCAGAGCCCACTCTGCAGCTGGATCATGATGTTACTATTGAGGTATTTCTATATATGTGAGGTGTTTTGAGAAATTATCTGCTATAGAATAGCATATTTCTCATTTTATTTCCTATTAAGATTTCTAAGCATTTTAATTTGTGTGCTACAATCAATATTTTCAAATTTGGATTATCTTATGTTTGGAAGGGAACATGATTGATCATGTTACAAATCCCACCATTAATTTTGAATTGCATGATCTAGAATAGGTGAGGGAAAAAAAAAGTTAGTTGTTGCCATTTTTAAGTTTTGACAAACACTAAAATCATGCCCATTCATTTTGATTTTAGATTTAAATTTCAGTAACATGACAGAGTATAAATATGAGAGGATCCCAATTCCATCTTTCTGCAGTATTTTAGACGGACCACACCCCAGAAGCCAGTTTGTGGATTCACCATCACTTTTCAAACTCAGCATCTTCGTTTTCTCATGATGTGTTTGTGGTTTCGTCATGTCCAGCAAAGTCCATGTGAGACCAATGATAACAAGTTACACATTAAACTATTTGTCAAACTATCATCTTCAGATTGGAGAGTTCCATATTGATGTATTCTCACAGTAGTCCTATATATACAAAGGGAATTCAACAGAGACATGAAAGTTTCTTTTTCTTACATGATGTAGTGGTTTAAACAATTTAGTAGAGAAACAATAGAAAAGTTCAAGGGGAGTTGTTGTTTTAACTGTTTCTTGAATCAGAGGAAAGCCACAGACAGGGTTTTGACGTGTGTGATTTGGCATTTGTTATCTAACACTATTGTCTTAATTTGATTTGAGATAAACGGGAGCTGCACCAAAGTTCTAGCTGTTATGTGATAAGAAGAAAAGGAGAACACAGGAGTAACTAAATCCAATAGCTGCAAAGAATAGTGAAAATTTGCTAACAGTCTTGGAAGTCCGCTCTATATTGCATTTGACCAATAAAAGATAAAAGCGCATGCCACTCTTGGAAGTCCTTTAGAATGACGAGTTGTTGAGTTGCACAACTGTCGTGCTTTTCAGCTTTCCATTGGAATTTTCTTGTGCTCTTGCTATAAACTTATGTTAACCTTTTGCTTAGAGATCTACATTTTGTTGGTTCAGGAAGTCGAGGAGTATTTCACAAACTACATAGTTAATGACAGCTTGGGAATAATTGCAAATGCTCACACTGCCTTTGCTGATAAAGAATCTCTCAAAGCAATGAGTGAACCATGCTTAGAGCTTGCACGTAAATTTTCAATTGCAGTTGACTTTCCAAAGACTGGAGTACCAGCTGAAATACCTTCTAATCTTCGTGTAAGAGAATATCCTGACTTCATGGAAAAGCCTGACAAACCCTCCTATGAATCACGTAATGTGATTGGAAAGCTTTTCCGAGAAGTGAAAGACATTGCGCCACATACCAGCTCTATTAGGTCATTTACATCGGATGTGGCGAGGCAGTGTTATGACCCTGATATGGAAGTTGATGGCTTTGAGGATTACATAGATGATGCCTTTTATTACAAAAGCAATTATGATTACAAGCTGGGTAATCTTATGGAGTATTATGGCATCAAAACCGAGGCAGAACTTCTTAGTGGAAGTTTCATGAAAATGTCAAAATCTTTCACGAAGAAAAGGGATGCAGAGGCGATTGGAATGGCAGTAAGGTCTTTGAGAAAAGAGGCTAGGTCCTGGTTCAATGAAAAGGGAAGCGGGTTAGATTCTCAAGCTGATGATGTAGACGCAAAAGCCTCAGCCTGGTACCATGTCACATATCATCATAATTATTGGGGTTGCTACAATGAGGGAATGAATCGAGACCATTTTCTTAGTTTTCCATGGTGTCTCTATGATAAGCTGATCGAGATCAAGAAGAATAGTGCAAGAATTAGAAGATCTCGAATTTTGCATTCTGTCGAACGTCAATTCAGTCGCGGATTACATTTGAGTTAAGAACACTGCTTGAAACAGGTGAAAGATATGTCCAGCTTGTGTCTTCTAGTTCATGACATACCGTGCGTGCGTGTATATACATGTGCGCGCGCGCGCGCGCGCGCATGGGATATCCGAGTGAGAATTTCCACTATTGAGTTTGCTATATTATCTGATGTAAAACTTTGGAAAGTCCATGGTCATGCATGAGATGAATGTTGCTTATCTATTATTTAATGATCGGGGACGTTATTACAAGTGACAATTAGCCGTTATTCTGAAACGCCGATGACAGCCAATCCGTACATGTTAATGTTGCTTTCTCGAATAGGAACCTCGTAATCCCCGCTCAAAAGCTGCAGCATTTCCTTGAATAAAGGCCATGAGGCAGCAACTTCGAAGTCCCTCTAGCAGCATTAATAAGAAAGAAAAATTAAAAACCATGCGATCCAACTCCAATTCAATTTGCTTATACCCATGATGCAAGCTAATCTCAACCCAAGGATATCAGCCCATAACACGGCCTTCATGAAATAAGAATGGCCCAACTTGTCTAGAAACCATGATTAAACTAGTTCGAAGATCAGGCCTCCAATGACATGATCTAACATGTAATTAATACATGTTACTTCGCACATGATTAAACTAGTTGTGATATTTGACAACTCAGTTTTAGAGATGATTGAAAACTCCTTTGAAAGATGATTAGATCATGAGCTAGCTTCTATGTGATTTTTTTTTTTTAGACTAGAAACTTTAGAAACCATATGTATATAGTGTTCGGAATAATAAATATGTGTTAGAAAGCTATCCTCTTGTTGTTATGTATAAAGCGTGAACCATGTTTCGATTAGAATATTCTTTAATTCTTGATGACTGTAATAGTAACTTGACTACCTTCTTAATTCCTTTTCCTTCGATGAAGTAAGTTATTGCCTATTCCAATTTGTATTGGCTTCTCTTTAATTGTTTTTTTAACTTAATGACTGTAACAGTATGTAGTTTTAATACTTACTTTAATTCATTCTAGATATATAAATTTAATTATTACCTTAATTTACAAATATTCATTAACTTAATGATTACAATGGAGTTTTTTAAAAACATATTCCCGTTTCGAACTTTTATTAACTTAATTAGTATTTTCCGTCTATAGATAACTAATTATTAGCTTTCGAGAAAACTAAAAAACTAAAAATTATGTTACGAAGCTTTATTTATTTGGCAAGATTCTAAGGTATTGTACCTTATAGTTTTCTTACAGGTCCATTCATTTTAATCCATGAAAGAACCATAACTTCCTTACAAATGCCACTTAATTTGTTGGGGCTTCTATATCTAGCTAAGGAGTCTTGAAAACAGATTCTAGAAACAAATGTACAAAGAATATTTATGACAAAATAGAAAGAAGCACTGTACTGTTAAGAGGAGATTTATTCATACAAATCAAGCAGTAGACAATCAAAACAAAATTGAGCATCCTAGCTAGAAACTCCTTGCTTGACAAGACATCAGCAACAAATGTCCTAACAAATGAATGATTTTCACACAAGATAAAAATACAAGAGAGATCATCAAAGAGCATAATATTAAATTCATGCGAAAATCTCCGAGGCCTTGCATCCCTTTTCAAAAGCCACTGCTTACAACATTAATTATGAAGAGAATCAGATTTCACTTCTATATGCAGAGCGCAAGCAACCCAACACAGATCACATTAAGCTTTCCTGATAGCAAAAAGCTCACCCAGGTTGCAATCCATTTCTCTCCTATATATAAGCTGAAAACATGCTTAAAATAATGCTCAAATGATTTCTCAAAGCACCCCCAACTCCCAGCAGGACCAGGTTTACCGAACAAAGAGCCATCATATATCTAGTTTCACTTGAGCTAGCCAATTATAAACGAGAAAGTATTTGAGGAATGCTTCATTTCCTTCTTTAGATCCTTATTATTCTTGTTAAATGAAGGATACATCCGATCGCTCCTTCCCAATTAACCACCCTTAGGCCTTAGCTTCTCCATCTTTCTCCCAATTGCTTCTGATAAATACAGTTTTAATTTCTTTTATTAGGTAATTCGTTTATGTCATACCGTTGCTTACTATCAGGAAGGAGGAAATAACAAGATACCACAAAAACAAAAAAAAAAGAAGCTGAGAGCATTAATAAATAACATTAATTTAGGAATTAAAAATTATAGTTTAAACGAAACTAAAATTAAAATTAAAATTGCAGAAAGTAGACAACATTAATTGCTGGAAAATTCACTCACAAAACACAATAACTTTGGCTCGATATTTGGTGTATTTCTAAAATCTTGTCATCAAATGCTATTTATTTACATGATTGAAGTGTTTGATATTGTAACTATTGTATTTTAGGGATTCTTTTGTTTGAAAATATATTATTATTGTATTTTAGGGAGTTTTTTTGTTTGAAAATATATTAAAATACTATATTTTTATTTTTTAAAATTTATTTTTAATATTAGCATATCAATTCAAAAATATTAAAAAAATCATTTAAAACCAAAAAAAACATTGAAAAAAATAATACCAAAATCTTCATCTTGCGCATACTATGTTTTATGTTTTATTTTATTAATGTGATGCATGGAAGTGCAATAATATGACAATTGATCCCCACTCTACGTCTACAGCTAGGTAGGTAGGTTCTACATGTATAGGCCTATATATACATATATGTATGTGACGGATTGGGGGGAATGCATGTGCTGTGATGTGAACATTACAAGACTCCTTGATCCCGACAAACAGATTGAATAGAACTAATGCAGAAGACATGTGAGTCATTTACCTTTAGAATTCTGTGCTTTATCATCAAAGGTTGCTGCTAGCTAGAACTAGGGTGGTCCAGGATTTTCATTTGTTCATTGATTCCCAACTTACCAACAAAATGAAATTTATTTAAAGCTGTTGACTCAGGGTGACCTAGGAACTAAAAATAGGCTGCATTTTTTTTATTTATATAAAAAAAATTATCCTAGCTATCGAATATCAACAAGTCCGATGACAGCGTTTTGAGTCTGGTCTCGGATAGTGTGGATTAAATTTTTGATATAAGGTTGGCGTGATCACTCTTATTACTATTGAAATGCATGCATGTTGACTTTAAGGAAACAGCTGATAAATTGGAAATATATGTGTGTATGTGTGTGTGTATGTATATATGTATATATATATAAGAAAACACCATATATATATAATTATTTACACGCAAAAACACAGCGGCCATTTCTTTTATGACATGCATGGTATCAATTCTCAACCTATAGCTATTGATTGCAATCTAATGAATTCCATGTTTTACGATCAAGATAAATTTTTGAATTGATATGCTCCCCTCGCAGCATCAAGGAGACATGTGAGGCTATAAACGGGGGGGCTCCTGTTGATTGAACCCCACTCTACTGCTTACCTAGAACCCTAAAGCCACCTAAAGTGTATATATATATATATATATATATAGGTATTTTGTCCACTGTAAATGTAATTGAAGTGTGTGTTCCGCATGTGCTTCAACGTGAACAGTAGGACTGCAGTTCAGACCGCAGCATCACTATCCTGGAACAGTATCGAAGTACAGTGCCTGTGAAACTTAAAAACTCTTTTAATTACTGTCTATCGAAACTCGCTCAAGACCGCAATTATCACAACGTTAATATATATACATATCACTTAATTTGATTCCCACTCCACTAAACGAGGAACAGAGCGGACAAATTAAAGGGAGGGAAAGACTTCAAAAAATGTTAATTGCGGAAGAAGGGCACCTAAATCTGTAATGCAAGAAAGGGTGCTTGAAAAAGTCAACATATGAATATGCAAATGAGAAGAAGTGAAAAATTTGCTAGAAAACCAGACTCTAAGGACATGTTCCCCTTGCACCTAGCTTTATTTCTGTAGTCTCCATGATGAACGAAGTGTATCGGAGAATTCTTGAATGTGGAGAACACGAAAAATGAAGGGAAGAAAAATGAGAAAATCCAAGTTCACTGCTCAGAAAAGCTAGTTTCCTATACTACCGTATAATTATAAAATAATTGAGTTTAATATCATCCTAAATTCTTTACTATTGTGCCTCTAAGATTGAAGAGTAAGCTGACTCTGGGCCATGAAAATGTTGCATCCAAAAACTGGACAAGGATATATATACAGAAAGGCTGGTTTCGGAAGTACAAAAAATAATAAATCAATCACTGAAATTTTTTGGCGTCATGGATGATGTAAAATGTAAGGGCAACCTGTGAAAATGAGAGCAGAAAACCGACAAGGTCCACATCTAGAGCTAGTTTAACGCAAGCACCGACTGCATATTAAAAACATTTGTTTAAACAATTGGTTTACTTTTAATCGAATGTATCAATATATAAAAAATTAGATTTTAATTTGATCGGAAATCAAGCATGCAGTGATTACAACACTCCAACAAGATCCAGGCCAATTATATATTGACCAAATGCTTGGACCCCATGAACACAATTATGGTTTGAGACTTTCTAAGTAAACTCTTTTAACTGTTAAGGCCGGCAGATACCAGGCTGCTATGTTTGCTTGTATATATATGTATTTTAAATTTGAACACTTAGATATTATTACTGAAAGAAAAAAAAAAGGAAAGGAATGTTTAAATCAATTCGTAACTAGCACTGTATATTCCCAACACAAAAAGGAAACAAAAAGATACACAGAAATTTGAAGGAAAAGAAGAAAAGAAAAGAAGGAGAAGTCTCCTGTCAACATACATAGGAAACCGGTAACTTAAATTCTATTGACAAATAAAGGCATAATAGTTCAAATTGAACGAGAGAGAATTTAAGCTGTGTATACACTACTGAAATGAGGGTGATCGTCGACCAAAAACAACGATTAAATACTCTCTTACGGAACATTATGAAACCACCAACAGAATACCCTCTCTATATTTGTATCCTTTAAGAATTGAATCTCCTAAAATTCAACACCCTCCAAAATTATGATTTTGTATTAAAGATTATTTATGTTGTAATTTGTTAAAAAATAATATAAATAGACTAGATTTGACTTCTATTATAATGACCAATAGTTTGAAACTCATTAATCTTATTCTTTTTAATTAAATTTATAAAATTATATCCATAATATATGTGAATTTATATAAGTTTCAAGACCAAAATTTTTTACTTAAAAGGATGCAATGAAAAATAATGTCAAATAATTTCTTACTTAATATTTTAATTTTTTAAATTGAAATAATTCTTTAATATATTAGAGCCATTAATTTCACATTGAATAACTAGATAGTGGAATAATAATATATAATTTTTTATTTATGTTAGAAAGTAATATAAAACTATTTTTAGAATTTTATCTAATATCTTAAATTATTAAGTTAAAATGCATGACTTTTAAATACGATATTAAATTTTTATCGATCAAATAATTATAAATTTAAATTTCATCATCGAAATGATTCTTTAAAAATTTATAATACAAATTACAAATTTGTTTTGACGTTGATAGAACAAGTTCAATTTACACGAAAAAGTTAAATACATACCTGAAAAATAAATTACCATAAATGAAGTGGGATTAGATAAAAAAATTTGGTTAAAATATATGAAGTAAAATATGCAAAGATATATGTGTATGAACAGAACAATATCGAACACCATTGGATTCACACATCAACATTTAACAGCTTCTGAACAACAGATTTACATTAATTTCTTGCATGAGCATACGAATGAAACTTGGCCATCCGCATTGGCCATGTGGTCTAATTTCACTTATGTTTAAGTACAGATGCATTTGAGCGCACTCATAAAACATCAGGACATACTGCACTCATTTAACAGAATCAAATCACATGCATTATTATGAAAAGTCCGATTCAACCTGAATAATTGCGTTGTAACACATAGAATGCTTGAATTTTTTCCTTGTAGGCTGATTCCATCTCCACAGAAATCTCTGAAAGCTTTACCTCTAACCGCTCGAACATTTCGTTAACAATCTCCCTTGCAAAGTGTTTGTTGAACGTTCCTTCCATTGCAGCTCTTATATGGTTTACAAATTCATTCATATCAACGTGTACATCATCTGTTAGCCATGGCGATGGATTTGATTCTCCCATTGTCACAATATTGAAGTATTCATTATTTTCTACCACAGATACAAACTCTCCAGGAGGGGCAGCATATGTTGGCAAGTTGAAGGCATCGACTTGTTCTTCACTTATTAACCCCTGCAATAATTAATTAGAGTAATTAGGCAAATGGCCTAGTTGGATCAACTTACTCTTCCATCGTATCAACTTAAATTTATGCACATCTACCCCGAAAACTAAAAAGATGTCTTTCTTTTTTGAGATAAATCGGGAATTTATTAAACACCAAGGGTGCAAGAAGCAACCCAGTTGAGACAGAAAAAAACAATAAATAGATCATTATATGGTTTTATGCATAACGTAATTTACTTATCATTCGTTATTGCTTTGACTTTTCAGGTTTTTTTTATGAATGAAAAAAACGTAAGCCTGGATCATTAATTTTGTACTGTTTAGGTTATATTTGCAACTGTTTAGTCTTTTCTGCTTTTATGAGTCTTTTGTTTCTCAGTAAGACCAAGGTTCACTGGCCATCTTCTCTGTGGCTTCTGTACTTTGTTTTTTTTTTAAAAAAAAAATAGCACAAATTACTTCGATGATCGAGAGGTACAGTTCTTATATATGGATTATTGAACAGTTTTTTCTTGTTGTTTTGTTAGAATTACCAATTTCACATTAAATAATTATATAAAAGAATAATATTGAGCAAGAATGAACCACCTACCTTTGAATTAAAATAGTTTTCTGAAATGGTATCATTTAAAAAAGGAATAATAATGGCTTAGTAAAAGGAGCTTAAATCGTTTCAGTTTCAAATTAAGTCAGTAAGGAGGAATATTAGAACCATCAACCTCATATTAAATAAATATAAAATAACATATAAAAATGATAATAAACCACCCATCTTTTTAGTCTTTTGAATAAAAATTAAGTTCAACTTTTAATGCAAGTTTGGTTGATGAAAGAAAATAAAACAGGAGGTAATTGAATTGACTTACTCTTTTTGCAATATCAAGGAGGATGGATGCCATGCAATTGTACATCATGCCATTTGCAAGCTCAGAATATTCCATCCCATCTGGGATACTATGCGTGATAATCACAATGATCCCTCCTGGCACAATCTCTCGAGCTCTAGCATTCAAGAAGTTACTCAGGTCATTAGCCCATTGTACTGCATATGCTCTTCGTACTTCTTCGGCGGCGCTAGCATGGTGAATCCTCCCTTTGTTCCATGCAGGAGAGTTCTTGTCTTCCAAGCCTTCTGGCACCTTAGAGAGCCAGTGGAGTGCATAAGAGGAATACACGACATGGAGAGAGGAATCAGGAAATAATCGTCCGTAAAAAGAACCTGGCACACCAGCTGCGAAGTATTCTCTTTTGGGCGGTATAGACTTGAAGAGGGTATTGAAATCATTTGCTGGTTGATCATTGAAAAACACTTGAAATTCAGGCATTGGAGAAGTAGGGAGGTGGGTTTGGCACTTCAGCTTAATTACATCTATGATATTTTGCATAGCATCAAAGGTATTTGGACCCACTGCACATCCTAAGTCGGCAAGTCGAATTGTATTTGAAGAGGACAGTAGGGATTTTACATCTAGCTTCTTGGTAATCGCTTCATCAATCATGTCTTTTGCCACATTTGCGGCTATTTTCTGTCAAAATAAGGCGTTAATTTGAAATCTTTTGCTCATAAAAAAAAATAAAATTATCTCAATTAAAGAAATATATCATCGTAACATGTTGTGATAACGGTCGCCTCGACATCTTAATCACTATGTTTATCGAATCAGTTGCTAATATTTTGGTCAAATCTAAAATAAACTAGAGAATATTATAAATATGTAAATTTCTTCTCTCTCGAAATGAAGATAATGAATTGTCACTAGCTCTACTAAGATTAGTTTTTCTCTCTCTGTCTCGTTCTAAAAATTAATTATCAAATTCAAACCTCTCCTTATCGACCACTCTTCTTAGGTGAAAATAAAAAACGGAACACGAAAAGAAAAGCTCATCATATATACATGATTTATAGTTGATTCGCGTGTAGTTTTCTGATTATAACAATACCGACAATGACGTTTAGAGCCGTGTATATATATATATATATGGTCCCGTTGTTGATCAATGAAGATCTCTGGTCCATGACTCATTGTCATTTTTGTTGTCAATTTTGAATTTTGAATTAAACCTCAGCCATATTATTCTATTCTTTTAATTGAATATTTAAGAAATTGCTTTCAGAAAATTTTTCATAAAACGTACGTAGTAGAGAATCAATATAAAATTATTTGAAGACCAGGATGTTTATTTGACAGGTTGTTTGTTTTCTCCTTTCTCTTTTCATAGTTCACTCTTCGCAGGACAGAATTGTTGTTGTTAATTAGAACTTAGATTATTAACAAATGGGTGCCATCTAATGATTTTTAAAGTAGAATCGCATCTATCAAAAGAAAAAAAGAAATGACAAGACGGGAACCTGAGTTTTCTATATTTTTTTCCGATCACGAAAATGTTTATGCTTTAGTTTGAAAACAGCATTGTAAAATGCAAAAAACTAAATATAAAAAGGAAAAGGTTAGCTATAAGTTGCTGCACAGTTAAGCTCATTTACCATGTTAGGTGTAATTTCTTCTTCCCGTCCGACCATAAACAATTTTTATTTTTTTGGATAATCAAATCATAAAAAACTTCCAATTTTCAGTAAGGAAAAAGAAGAGAGGAGGGGGGGGAAAACAAACAATAGAAGGTTGCCGGAGCTGGGGAATGATTCCTCTATAATCTCCACTACACAGATGGGTTCAACTCTCGAACCCGAGAGGAGGGTGGGGATGGTATTTGCATCGGTATAGTAGGCTTTAATTTTGCAACTAAAATAAATTAAAGCATTAGTTAAGCTCCAAATCACAAGTATTACCCCTCCGGCCTCCACGCATATTTTTCCCTAGGAGAACCCATTCAAAGAAGGTGGTGAAAGATTTTATTGCCTTTTTTAACTGAAACATGAGACCACATGAGTTGAGATGAGCCAAAGTCAACTCATGTATATCAAAGGCATACAACCTGTGCGAATCTAGACTAGGTTAGTTAATTTGCTATAGATCTATATACTCGGCTCAAAATTTGTTTCTGTGTTCTATTTCTATATGTGTATATGCCTTTTAAAAGAAGGTCAAGGACAGAAAGAGAGAAGAAAAATGAGGGTTTCCTCCATGTAAGTCCAACTAGAGATACAATGGACCATATCAGCATTTTCGTAAAAAAATTATTTTTCTTATTCTTCCTCAAGTTGTTTCATTTGAGTTGGAACGAGAATCTCTTGCCAAATGACTAACTAGGGGACCAAACGTTCGACAACTGACAGTCATGCCGTAATTGAAGCCATATAATGCAGTTTTTGTGAGAACCACAAATATACGAGTGTAGAGAAGTTAAACTTGAATGCTTTAAAACTAAATGCTTCTTAATATTACTGATCAAAATTCAAAATAAAATAAAATAAAATAAAATGTAGCTTATTCCTTTAGTTTTTGTACTTTGCATGCAACCTGTTTAATTTTCGAATATGTATATATTTCATAATTACAAAAAGAGCCGTCTCTTCTTATACTACAGAAGTATCCCTAGACATCCACCGTTAATCACTGAAACACCAAAAGCCCGAGTGCTCTTTGGACAGATTCAATAACGTTAACCCAACTAGCAACTTATTCCACTGATTAAATTAGATTCCAGAAGATGAAGATATGTAGGAGATTGAAGTTTTTTAAAGAAAAAAAAGAAACTGGGAGACTGTAAAATTAGGCTTTCAGTATCCGCGCATGTTGATGATTAATTATGGATAATCACCGATTGTCTAGGGAGAAGTTAAAGAAGTAAACCTGAAAAAACGAGTGGTTGTAATAGCTGTCAGTGCCTAATCCACCGCTCACCGGGACGGGGCCAGCCGCATCGTTCTTCAGGATTGAATCATTCACCAAAGTTGCCATGTCTAAGATTGTCGGTTGTGTGTTTTATAAACTATGGGGCAATTGAGTTTTGGTTACAGCGGTGCCCTTTGGCATCTCTTTGCCTTTATATAGCAAAGGAGGAGGTAAACATGCACGTAGAGTGGTACCACACTTAATTGATGAGCGAACATGTTTTGATGATTAATAATTAGTTAAATTTATATACAAATCCAGGGTTGATTGTTGCAGAAAGAGACATATATATNTATATATATAAAAGCTAGAGTTATAGGGGTAGCTAGCTAGGGTTAATCGCAACTTTGCTCTCTCTAGAGTTTATTGTTTTTTTATTTAAAAAATGTTTAAGATAAAATTTAAAATTTAATTTTTTTATTTTTTATTTCAAAATTAAATTTTTTAATATTTTCAGATGATTTTAATGTGTTAATATTAAAAATAAATTTTAAAAAATAAAAAAATATATTTTTTTAATATATTTTTAAATAAAAAGTATAATAAAAAGTAATTACTGCTATAATATTAAACAAGTTTTTAAAATTATTTTAATAGATGATAATGAAATTAAGAAAAAGAATATATGTATAGTAGAATGTAATCAAGGATCATTCTTAATAATAACCCGTTTTCATCCCAAAAAAGAATAAATCAAAATATAAAGGGGCAGATCCAGAATAGGAAGAAAAGCACTATAAAGGGGCAGATCCAGAATAGTCCCTGCGGTCTCTTACTTTTTACTATCGAATATCGACACATATAATTTAATTAATTAATTCTTCGTAAATAATGCAAAGATTCTGAAGAAGTTTCAACCGCATAAAGAAGAACGCAGGATTATCACCAGCTAGTCTTTTCCATCATATATTAAGTCAAATTTCGCTGGTATTTATTAATTCTGCAACTTGATGAATGTGATACATGGCCATATATACACCAGGAATTCTAGATGCATATACGGTGCTGTCTTCCTAATAAACAAGACCCAAGTGGAAACAGGCATATTATTCCTGGAGCCCAACATTACTCTTCACAAGGAAAACTTCATTTTCCTATATAATTTTTGTGCTCAAGAGGTAAATATTTTAAGAATTATTGACAATATAGATTCCTCAGGTGATCTGTGCATGTATAGGAGGAATATATTCATGTAAACACCCTTTATATTTTTTTCTCTGATGGAAACCTACGTATATATATCCTTCCTGGTTTAAAGAATAATGTGATTTTATTTTAGAGTTCTTTAATTAGAGGTCAAATTCTAAAAACAAAATGATATATGAATAAAATTGTATTAAAATATTAAAACTCAATTTTCGGAAAAGAAAAAAAAAAGGATGAGAGAGGCACGACGTCGTCGTATCCTCTCGGCAATAAAAACCAAGAGTGTATGCATTTAAGACACGATTACATGTCTATTACCAACAGAACTAAATTTCTAGGAATATGGTACTTTTAATTAATGTCCTCTTTTAGAAACTTCCCGATCACCAAATATTTAAAATGATCCTTCACTGAGCACATAGCACAGAAAGAAGAAGATACCTTCATGGTTTAGCTTTTGAAAGGAGTGTTCACAATATAATAATAAAAACAAAAAACATGCGGATATATAGAAAGAAGAGGTGAGGAAAAAAGAAATAACATCAAAAGGATATATATATATATATATATATATAAGCATATGAAGGCAGACTCCTTATATATTTATAGTTTCATTAGGGTTTATAATTAGGTTCGACTTGTTAGCTTTTTTCTTTTTCCTTAAAAGTGATCTTAATTAATTAATTTACCCGGCCCTATCTAGCTAGCTAGCTAGCTAGTGTATACGTTGGATATTCAGAAAGGATTTCCCATTATCTCTTAAGAAAATTAAAAAAGAAAAAAAGAAGAACCAATGTTATAGCTGCACAATGTGGGCGTAATTATATATGTGTAGTGCCAAACTGAATATAATATAAGGGATTTTATATATTACATACTTTGATTGTGCGCGTAAGCAAGTAGATTATCTCTTTGGAGGTACTCTCTGATGACTGATGATAGAATTATTTTTTTTATTATATATATATATATATATGGTTTATATAAATGATGTCAGATGCTTTCATCACAGACCAATGATTGAGTAGAATATATCAAGCAGGAATCAAATTGAGATTCAGTAAATCCAGCAAGCTTAGGTGCATCTCTTGATCATACGCAAGGTGATTTTGTTGCCTTGGTTCGGAAATTATGATGGCTTTATCTTCTAATTTTTGTGTAAAAGATACCATGTTAATTTCGACCTCTTTATAAATTGCATTGTAAGGTGATCTAGTTGTTAATTTAATTACCTGTTTGATTATAATACTGTTTTTATTTTGACACCAAAAACGAAGCAGGGTACCGATGCGATGATATATATATATATATATATATATATATTATTTTGCTACTATAAGTGTATCGATAGCGATTATTTCTTTAAGAAAAATTAATTTTTTTATATAAAAATAACAGTGTAAATCTCCACTTTCATGATCTTATATCACTATGATTTTCTTTTATTTTCAGTACAGTTGTTAAGCAATACCGATCCTACTTTACTGAAAATGGTAATGGCATCCCAATCCAACGACTATTTGTTCCGTTCGGTTTAAATAAGTTTTTTTAATAAGAAAATAGTTCTGGTTAGTACTTACATAATATTAAAAATAAATATTTATTATTATAGTTCTTGTGAAATTCCAACCACACCTTATCAAACACATATTATATTTATAAAGCATATTTACCGTTACCAAATACTTAATATGTCTATGTGCTCACAAACTTTAATTTATAAAAAGGTATTTGAGAGTGTGGTTATAATTATTTTTAAAATGTTTTTATTTGAAAACTAATATATTAAAATTATTTTTAATAATAAAGTATGATAAAAAAAGATCTAAAAATATAAATATAAATAATTTAAAATAAAAAATAAGAAAATCAATTTTATAAAATAAAGAGTCCAAGTGGAAGAGATGTTCACAGTTGTGGCACCAAAACAACCATGGAGCTATGATTAATTATCATAGCAGGACGTCAGAGAGAGAGAGAGAGAGAGAGGTATAATGATTGACGGGGAATTTAAAATTTCTCCTATAAGATTTGCTTTTAGTATATTTTAGGTTGGGCCTCTGCAGTCATACGGGTTAGTGATCCAACTTTCTGTACCAGAAGGCAGAAAGCCCAAATGGACAAGTCGCTTGGGCTTCGAGGTATACAAAAAATGGGCTCATCCAATGTGAAAATTACGGAGGTTATGGACGATTAATTGTTCCATGTGTCCAAAGAATTAGCTCTGTTCTTTTCCTAATCAACCGCAATGTGCTTACTCTGTGCTAGTGTATCGTGGCATGGGCTTTGATCCTCCGGGAAATGTATGTTTGAAATCATATTTTTCATAAAAAACAAGATGGAAAAATATAAATAAAAGATTGGTCTAAATCCTTCGGGCTTTGATAATGGGTTTGGCTCGGTTACAAGATTTGAGCAACACGAAGATCGGTTTAGATATTGTGGCAGGATTTAGTTTGCATGATTTGTCTCTGTGATACATCAGTGAAATTGCCGACAATGCTGAAGAATTCCTCCGTTGTATCTCCCCCTAACTCATTGACGCTTTAAAACAACTAAAAGAAGAGTTTTTTCCCTGTATTTTAACTCCAGTTCATCAGAAAACTTGCTAAGCTTTTTCGTTAAGCGATCGAATAATTCATCCAGGACTTCTCCTCCAAAATGTTTGCTGAATGATTCCATCATTGCAGCTCTTACATGCTCTACCCATTCAGGTATATTAATCCGTCTTTTCAGCCATGCTGCTGGGTCATTCAATTCCGTTCTCTCAATGTTGAAAAGCCCATTTCTTTCCACAATCCCTGTCATCTCGTCTGGCGAAGCAGCATAAAATGGCAGGTTGAAGGAGTCCACTTGAGCTTCAGATACTACTCCCTGTCATAAAAAGTATTGGCCATTTATCAAATTAATGTAAAATTTTATGGGCATGCATAATCCTACAAGGAATTATCATTGGCTTCATTACCTCTTTCACCATATCCATAAGGCTCAGTGACATACACTCAAACATAACGCCATTTTGGAGCTCAGAATAAAGCATCCCATTAGGGATACCTTGTGAGATTATCACAATCATCCCTCCAGACACAAGCTCTTTAGATCTTGCATTCAAAAAGTTCTCCATGTCCTTGGCAAATTGAGATGCATATGCGTTGACAACCTCATTTGGTGCATTTGTGTAGTGAATTCTTCCTCTATTCCATGCAGGAGAATTCTTGTCCAGCAATTGTTCTGGCAGCTTAGACAGCCAATGAAGTGAAATAGAGCAGTGCACAAAGTGGAGAAAGGACTCGGGAAATAATCGATCGTAGAAAGAGCCTGTCACACCAGCTGCAAAGTATTGTCTTTCTTGTGGGAGATTGTTGAAGAGGGTATTAAAATCGTTCATTGGTTGATCATTGAAGAAAACTTGAAATTCCGGAATTTGGGAGGTATGGAATTGCATTTCATACTTTTGCTTGATAGCTTCTAGCAAATCTTGGACATGGAAAAAGGTGTTTGGTCCTACTGAACATCCTAAATCTGCAAGACGGAATGTGTTGGAAGCAATTGGAAGATTATGGAAGTCCAATTTCTTAACAATCTCCTCGTCAATTTTTTCTTTAACTACATTTGCACTTCTTCTCTGTAAAAAAAAATAAAATGTGTCAAGTAATTAACTCATGCTCAGATTCGTGTTATCATAGACATGAGATAGCAAGGCATTGCCGACAATCATGTTCGTTCTAGTAGATAAATCTTGCAGGATAAGGCCATATGTTTTCGGAAGATGCAAGATATTGAACATCACAAGTCTTTAGATGCATCATAGAACACCTTGGAAATATATGATAGGTGTTGACAAGTAAAAGAAATATGATGAAAGTACTAAATACATGGGTTAATTAATCAGCAACTTAACACAATACCTGCAAGTAGGAGTTCTTGTAATAGCTGCAAGTGCCAACTCCACCAACCATAGGAGGCGCATCAGTCTCTGAGTTTGACATTTTTATCTGTGCTAGTGTTTATCAATCTGCCTTTTCTGTGCAATATGTGGAGCAAGAATATAAGCAACGGTTCTTTGCGTAATATTGATAAATCATGTCAGCACATGAACATGCAGGTGATAATTGCCGTTTAGTATAGCTCAAGATGTGTCAGAATCATTATTGATATTGCTGAATCCACCTGATGTGAAAAGATGCCTGCCATTTTTGGTTCGTCGATCGGATTTTATAGCATATACACAAGCTTCTTGGTCTTATTCCAAAGCAATCCTTTCGATGGTACGTGTTTTAGATGACGAGGGAACCTCGCGGGTGTGAGTGGATCGTGACAGTATCATTATTTTCCTCCCCTTTCCTTCAGTGTATCGCAGAGTAATTTATTCCAAAGGAGCTTAAACAGTCTCCAGTATGCACATGCGCACGCTGCAATCCAACATATATGCCCGTCTAAAATGAAACAAAAAGATCTCAACCCAAGGAATCTTCAATTTTACCGATTGATTATTTAATACAGTTGAGTACAGGAAAAGTTCATACATCTCTACTTGCACATACTATATAGGGATTGTGTTATATGTCAAGAACATTACGTAAGCAGTGACGCCATTGCTACTGAACTTAGCCCAGAACGTATTGTTTTCTAAGAGCTTTATTTTTTTTTTTCTTGGAGTTTGAATTGATAATATTGAAGTGAAAAGTCCTGACATTAACAACATTTATAGCCGTTGGACCATTGACACGAAAGGAGTATGGCAGAACCTAGTCGGCGCTTCTACCAGTTAAAATATTCCAAACTCCGACACAGAAATGTGATCCGAGCCAGCCCATATGTAGCGGTGGGCCTTTTCACATACGTCGAACTCCCAGGAAAAACACACATGCACACACAGGAGTAAAGAGAGTAGAAGCAAATAGTTAACAAGCTGTTTTCAAGATTCGAACATACTGTTGCAGACGGCATGGGCAATTTAGAAGTTCTATTTGAGTTGCAAAAGAAAACACGCAATCGGAAAATTGTCATGACTTCTTTGCTGCACCTTGATTTTGTCATGGATAGATGTTTAGTAAGGAGAACTTAACCTGCAAGCTTATTTTCCCTTTATCCAAGTCCAACTTAGCCCCTGTTACTAGCCAATGTCCAGGACTGTCCTGTGGCCCTCTACACAAATGTGATATATCTACGAACTTCAAAAGCTTTTGTGTTTGCACTGGTACTGGAGGCCCTGATGGAAACACGCTGGAATCCACCACCACAGGCTTAGGTTTCTCTTTCCCAGAATTGCCTGTGACCGATGTGCTTATGGCAGAGAAGAGACCAGACCTTTGTGAAAATCCTGAAGAACCTTGTGCCCAGCTTGACTGAACTATAAAAGAATATGAAACCTTGGAGAACAGTAGCCGAAGATGTAGAACCCTCTTTGAGTTGTGATTCTTTATCTGAAGTTTGGCCCCTGTGACAATGTAGGCTACATCTTCTCTAGTACTCCATCTGGGGTCATATTTTACTGGTGCTGTGCATACATGGGAAAACTTTTTTCGATGTATAGCTTCAAAGTATCCTTCGTTGTCGGTTTCATCAGTTCCTCTCCATAATTGAATACTGTCATCTATCTTGTTTGCAAGAATCGATGGAGTGTTTGCGAGGTGTTGGAGGTGTATGGCTAGCCTGAAAAAGGGACAGGGCTGATTAGTGCTAATCATCAGGAATATAAGATCAAAGAAATCCAATTGGCGGAGATAATTGACGGCTAAGCAAATTCTTCAATTTTGAGATGATTATTTTAACAAATATTAGAAGCTTTTGACCGTTACCTGTTGCATTTCATGCCTTCAAGATAAAATCTCATTCCAGTTACTGGTCTCTTTCCAACCGTAACCTTCACAGTCAGGGCTTAGTTTAGTTAAAAAACAGGCAAAAAATTATAAGAAAATTCGTAATAGGAAATGACTGGTTTAGCCATTTAGGTACCACCTGAGAAGTGTTCACATATAATTTAGGGCCCATCAAGTAGAAGTGAAGAGCTGAAGATGAACTGGCCAAATTTGTGGAAGGCCCTAGTGGGAGGTCGTTGTGAACAGGGGCCCAAATCTTGAGAGATTGGAAGTCGAGAAAATATTGCAGATCAGATATAGGAGGCTTATCTTCACATAAACAAAAGGACGATCAGTTTCACCAGAGTGTGGATTCAACAAATGCAACATAAAATTCTACTCTTTTGCTCTTCATAATATAGCATTGCAGTAAGAGAGACAAGAAATGGTACTTACATCTAAGATAGAGATTGATAGCATGAGACAAGAAACCTTTTCCAGGAACTTCTTTGAGGAGAGAAGTTACGGGTATGAGGCTAAACTGAATTGCATCTGGCATGGAAAGAACTGTCGGAAGCCACTCACAGTGACTACTTACTGATGTATCACCTCCCTTCTTGGCACATAGAACAGTGATCCCCTGCAAAAATCAAGCCCCTACCTCACTTTGAGCTAGTATAATTTACTAGGATCCGTACCTCATTGCAATTTTTTTTCCCAATTCACTCCGTTAACTGAATTGTCTAGTCTATTTTTTCAGATGATTTATTTCCAGAAGTTATTAGTATGTTGGAAAATTATATAGAAAAAACTCGATGGTATTCTTATTTAGATCTTGCATATGCATATTGTGATAATATAAGCTCTGATAATAAATGTGGCTATGAATCATGATGAGTGTCATATTACAGCTACCCATTTTCTTTTATTTCCAACTGGTGTCAGTAGTGTGGTGTCATGATCGCATTGGCATTTCTCCAGGCAATTAAAACGATTATTTGCAACAGTGGAACTTACGTCTTTTGTACTCCTGACGGATGAGAAGCTATCGAAGGCAAAAGGTTGTGCATCAAAGACATTGAAAGCCTGCGGAATCTGCAATTGATAACCCAATTGAATTGTTAGGATAATGCTACGATAGAAAAATCTAAATAAAGAAAAAAAAAGGTGCTTGATGGGGGCGGGATTAAACAACCTTAGACTTTTGATATCTAGCTTTTGGAGTGAAATTGCATATCCCTGTAAATAATTGATCGCCAAGGTCATCTAAATGTTTCTTCAGCTCTGGATTGGAAGATTTGTCCTGCCTGACCAGAACAACATCTTGGCCACCTATGCTTAACCCCACAATAATATGGGTACCGTACTTTTCAATGAACCTGTCAAACATCAAAATCTTGACGACTTCAAATTTGGCTCGGAGGTTGAACGGGTTCGGTTTATGTTATGAGTTTGTTTACCAAACCAGTCAATGTACATTGAACTAAACCAGATTTTTGAGTTCAACGAAAACTTGGAAAATGACCAGGAAATGCGCTCAACATGTCATGATTAGCTTATTTTTCTAGTGTTAAGTCACATGCATGTTTCTTCAGCTCTCATGAATCTAGATTGTCACACGTCTCTGTGAAGTTTAAAGAGTTTTGATGACTCAGAACTACAATGTACACTATAGAATATTTATGCCAACAAAATGCTGATATCGATTAAATCAAAAGGGAATTCTATGCTAAAACTGTTCAGCAAAAAGAAATTAAATAGCAAAGGTTGACCTAATAAAATTAAAAAAAAAATTAACAAAACATAGGGTACATATGGGTAGATTTAGGGATGTGCCCAGAATAATTCATCAAAAGAAATGACAAATAAATGAATTAAATGACAAGGAAAATAGTCTTTCTATCTTGTTCGACGAATTCAACTTTAACATTGGAGCAGGAAAAAAAAAAAAAAAACAGGGCCGGCGTTCTCTTTCCAAGCTAAAGTTGACAAATACGAATCCAGCAAGCAAAGGTTCATCTTTGAACTGAATATTGGATCGTATTGTATATTCATACTATTTTTTTCCTACGGATTGTAACTCGACACTAAACAAAAGATCAATTATTGGCATTTCTATTCATTTTGAAAGATGAATTGAGAGCTTAAGGTTTACCTGCCCGTTCTATCTATAATTATATGTGCTGCTTTTGAGCATGAATATGTCCATTATTTGCTCATGAAATGATAAAAAGAGATTACCTTGCTAGAGCACATGGATCCCAAGACGATGGAACTGCTTTTCGGACTTCATCGCAGAGAACAAGCGGATACCGATCAATACGAAAACTGAATAGAGATATGAAGTAACCATCAAGTCCCAAACATTTGGTGTTAGCTGCATCAGCTGCTCAGGTACAACCTTCAAATCCGAACATGGAGTTAAACAGCCCTGATGGGATTTTCCCTGGCACAGATGCTTTTTGGTTGAACAACTCTGACATCTGCACTATTTCTCTACTCATAAATTTATAACCCCATGTTCCAACATCAGTAACAGGAATTAAGAACAAAAATCTTCTTGAAGACTCATAAAATACCTGATGGAACTCAAGGATGTCTGATTGATATCGAATACGATCACCTTTGTCACACTTTATGTCAACAGAAACTTCTTTGATGACCCCAAAGCCGGGTAACTTGAGCTCTTTTTTCTCTGCTTCATTGAGGAAAACCAGTCTTTTTTCTCCTTTGCAGAACTTGAGTCTAAAATCTGATGTTAAGTCAAATCCCCTTCCAAGGCTCTTTTGAGCCCTCTCCATTATTCCATTGCTCATCATTCTCCCCAACTTGGCTAGCCCCCTCACTTTCGTTTTTCTGTTTAAATGAGCACTTTCTTGTTGAAGAGATTTACAGGTGTAGAACGTAATATATAGTAGCTTGAATAATAGGGAATGGCACTATAGTGATGGCTGGAATGGGACAATTAGCCATATTGTATTCCATACATAATCTGTTACCTGTTCTAGCTGCAAGTGACTTCAAATTCTGATCACACGCTCACAAACAAACACCCATCGTTTCTTTGCGTGCGGTATTTATTAGAATGTTTAATCAATTTCATCAATACCTTATCTATCAGGGCAACTTGCAGGCCACAAGAATATTTGAAATTACTAGGGAATATGTTGACGAGGTACGATCAAAGATCTTACACTAGTTGTGCCTTCATGTAAGTTTCCCTGAAATCCTCGTAACTTTTGAACATTGATTTATCAAAGCCTAATTATTCCTTAATCTCCTCCCCGTGTTGAATGTGATTAAACTTTGAATATATTCGTATGCCCTCATCGGACTTTCCATACTTGATGAAGGGACAATTTTTATCCACTTCAACAGCGGTTAAAATGAAATCTAAAGGGTTATAGTATGATTAGATGGTGGTCCAGCTCGTATTAGCTAGGGTACTAGGTTCTTCATAATTTTTGTTTTGCTTTTACAAGTTTCATCTTAATTAATCATTAATGACTTGAACTCAAGCTGGACAAATGAGCGGTTAATTCTGAGGTTAAGAAGGAAAACTCCTCCTTAGAAGTCAACGTGAAGACTTGAACCTTGCATGTATCTTACTCTGGTTGAGTGATACATGTTCCGCTCACAACTAGACGGCCTGGATAAATATGGAGTAGGGGGCGATAGCTTATTTAAAAATAAAACTGATATTTCTACCCTCAAACTGATAATGAATATATCTCACATGTAATGGATAAATAAATAAAATCATATTAAAATAGAGAGCTAAAAATTGACTACCCGCGACATAATTTTAAGTTTTTTAAATAGAATTTTTATTCTACATATCAAATTGAATATAATAACGAGGTAAAAAAACCAGAAGATCAAGATGGGTTAGCTACTATTATTATTAAAGAATTCAACTTTTCAAGGAGAAATTATCATAAAATAAGGGTATGTTTAAGTTGTTTTCATGCATAGCCATTTAATAAAAACACAATTCATATACTCAAAATGTCAAATAAGGGTATGCTTTTATAATAAAGTTATTATAAAAACACAAACCATAACCCGTTTTTCATTTTAGCAACAAGGGTTTGAACGTTAAGCTTTTTTCAGGCAGCAATGTCAAGTCTTTTTTAATTAAATACTTATTGGAAAAACTAGTAACACTTGTTTGTGCTTTCGTTGTCAACCATCTATGTGGCTGAGGTCATTTTCTAACTCTCTCTTTTTCCCTCTTCAATCAGGCGTAGAAGCTGCTATCTAACAAAACCGTGAAGATTTTGTTGTATGAGATGCTGCATGTAACTTGCCAGAAAACCTGCGTATAATTTTGCTGGTTTAGAATTCCAGTCTCTAGCCTCGTTACGTATAATTTTGAAACAACCACAGAGAAACCAACATGTCTATGATGCGTGCAAATCAAGATGTACTCCTGCCATTTTCCTTGACATTTTCGAGATTATTATACAAGGAAAATGGGTTTTCGACTTCTATCATGTTCAAAAAACATAAAATTATACGTAACTAACACTCAACTAGGCCATCCATTTTTTTCTCAACGAGTATCATTCCACATTTTGTCCATTAGCATTCTCCGAGATACATGTCTCCACCACTAACGAGCCACTAGTTACTCAGGAAAGCGACCCCTAACCAGTAAATTATGTTCCAGATGATAAAAACAAACACTGAAAGACAAGATAAATCAATTGTTTAACTGATAATATGTTCCAGGATCAGATGGATGATATACATAGCGGCAAAAGGAATTTGGTCAAAGCCCGAATGACAAAACGACAGTATGAGGAACAGATTGAAGGACAGCGCCCCGTTGTGCATGTATGGAGATATGGAAAACTTAAAATGCATGTAACACAGACAAGTCAAATGAACAAGAGAGTAGTCAGGTATAAATTTTTGCTTTCTATGCATTACTAGTTTAAATTTTATAAATATTAGAGCAATTGAAAGCTTATCTCGTTATTAATTTTAAAATTTATAAAATTAATTAAAATATACACCTGATTAAACACAGTAATCTTTTAAAGAATAAAAACAAGAGCGCAGTCAAGATATAAAACTTAAAATGTACTGTAAGCCTTACAGACCACTGCATAGAAACAATTCATAGCGTTGGATATCAGAATGCCAGAATCTGAAAACTGCCAAACTCACCCAGGAGAAAGAGCCAGAGACAGGCACATTGGACAGAAAATCACATCAGAAAAAGGTTAAATTCCACAATTA
This sequence comes from Populus ilicifolia, assembly GCA_015708895.1. Lineage (NCBI taxonomy): Eukaryota > Viridiplantae > Streptophyta > Magnoliopsida > Malpighiales > Salicaceae > Populus > Populus ilicifolia. Next base: position 406,606 of record SRLM01000324.1, read on the forward strand.
GCCCTTTTTTTTCTGTATTATGGGGCCAGATGATTTTTATCTTTGGAATATCCGCAGGAAGAAACAGTCCTCTTCTCGCCTTGCCTTGTCATACACCTACCATGGCGGCATGGATGAATATCTACCGTCTTAGCAAATAAGATTGGTGGCCTGCATACCACCTCATGGAGACAGGTTTTCTTGCACACGTGCGTGTTGACCACCGTTCATTTTATGGGAGAAAAGGCACCAAATCAACAAAATGCATTTAATTGAAACTGTTTTATGATGAATTTTTATAATTAAAATAAATAAAATATAGGTTTTCACAAGTAAAAAATAGCTTATTTCATCTATTACAAAATCAAGATTTAAAATAAAAAAATTATTTAATTAACTAAACTATTTGTTATCTTTAAATCATAGCTTACACGAACAAAGAATAATTATAATAATATTAAAAAGAAACAACGCACCACACAAAGTAGCTGCAGGCTGAAGCAATCCACAAATACAAGAGAATTAGAAGTAAAACCTTTTACCGTATATTATCCTTTTTAAATTAAAATATTTAAATAAAAAAATTATTCCTCCTTAAAAAAATTATTTTTTATTATAAATATAAAATAAACTTTAAATCTAACATTAAAAAATTAAAATATTATTCTATTTAGTATTTATATAATAAAAAATTTATCCACAACTAAAATATCTATATATATAAGAGAAACTATACATCATCTTAAAAAATATAATATTACTCTATCTAGTATTTATAAAGAAAAACATCTCAACGGGAATTTACCAGGTTTTTACCCAACTCTTTTTGCCTCATTTGAACCGGTCCAGCTATCAAATCCCAAATCAACCCACTAAATCGATGCAGATTTAATGATATCATCATCTTTTATTCTAAATTTCTTCTTTATAAACACTTTACAGTTATATGTAAAAAATTATCAAATTTTCATATAATATCATCTTCTATTCTAAATTTCTTCTTTATAAACTCTAATCCTAGTCTTCCAAATTAAAGGGAATTTGAAGCAGGCAGTCAGCACAAAAACTCTAACTATCACAGATTGATGGCACGAACAAATATTTACAAATTCAGTAGTCTGAGATCACAGACGAAAGTGTTCCGGTTGCACATCTTCTCTCAAATAACACTGATAATGTTCACATCAAAGAAAAGCTAGAAAATACAGGGCTCAACCTAACAAAGAAACAAAGCGAGTTCGCCTTTCTCTCTGTCTACTCTGTTAGAGTCTGTTCCGAAACAGAGGCCAAACCTTGCATCAACCTAACAATTTCTGCTGTATCATCGAGGTAATATTTAGCCTTGCTGGGTTTTTGACCAACAGTACAAGCAAACACCTCCGCATTTTGAGTAATTGTTGGGGCTGTCATAGAAGTGGTTATTACCTCAAACATATCGTCATCAGACCTATCATCACCGATGCACAGAACAAAATCCGGTGAGATTTCATTTTCTTGCATGATGGAGAGTAGGCGTTTGGCTACAAGTCCCTTGCTGACACCCTGAAAACAGACAAGCCTTTTAGGGAACTTTTGGAAAATTGTAAGATCCAGACAGCTTCTCTCGAAAGTTGCAATTGAATTACGTGATCTTTAAGTAGTGGAAGGTGCCCTCCAGGGGGTAAAAAAGAAGCAGAAAATTCTGAAATATGTTCACAAGAAAGTTACCAAATTCAAGTAAAAATAAGACCATTAAGTGTGAACCTAAGCTAAATTAAAGCATTCTTTCTCCATTTCTTAGCCCTGATTTGGTAAATATTTATCGGCAAGAAAGCTATGAACTAACGACCGATATATTCCGATAAATACCTAACCCCACTTGGTTTCACCCTTTTCTGCCTTCATGATTTAAATTTTAATCCGGTACCTTTCCTAGTTTTCTTTCATTTGATGTGTCAATCATTAAATTGGCAAATTATGCAACACCAAGTAGATGTCTCGTCAATGAGATAATACAGATTTACGTGTCAAAATGGTAACTCTTCCACCCCTCATCAGTGAAAATGCAACACGATCAATCTAAAATAGGCCCAAAATTCAAGGCAGAGTGAGAAGTGTTAATGGAATGCGTGCTTAAGTGTTTCTTTTCATTATTATCACTACCACCAGCAGTACCAAAGCTTGTCAAGAGGTTTAATTGCAAATTAAGCCAACCACTCCCATGGAACTTCTACCAAATATCTCTAAGGATTTAGCTGACATGATATCAGTTCAAAGGCAAGCCCACAAGATGTAAATTCAGGCAACAAAATGGAACAGAGAAGACAACATAACAAAAGGATATATAATGCAAACCTGAGGTTTAACCTCCACCATGTTCTGCCCGCTCTTGACTGTAACAGGTTCATTGGCTAGAACACTTTCAAGATGATCAAGAAGTTCTTTCGCTTGGCATGACCCAAAGTCTGGATCTGCATCCTCATAACACCACACTAGTGCAGTTTCCTTGTCCTCAACAGTAGATCCATCTGTCGTTTCAGTGTAGAGCTGCATCACAGGCTCCGCAATTTGCTTCCAAGTGGTATCTGCTACAGGAACGCATGTCTCCCACTCAGCATCTCGCATCAGCCTGCAACCATATCATCATCGTCAATTTCCTACTGGACCTCCTCCAAACCTAGTATTTGGAATTAGTTTAAAAACTGCACCAATTTACCTAAGAAAGTAGCCATGTTCTGCAGCTAGTCCCAGTCTCATACACGGAGAGAACCATTCTGCAACCTTCTTGCGGCTTCGAGCACTAACAAGGAAAACCATGTTGTTCTTATCTCTGCACAAGCTGTTTATGATGCCAATGGACTTTGAGGATGGGCTCTTATCAATAGAAGCCTGAGGCATGAGTGTACCATCATAATCCAGAAGAATTGCCCTAGTTGTGGTCCTCTTGTAAGCTGACACAATGCGCTCCATTGAGAGCTTCTTGAAGTTTGGATCGAGCGCCACAACTCTGAAGCTCAATCCAAATCCAATACCCCAGCATCTCCTCCTTGAATGATTGCGACATGTCCTCTCCAAATCCTGAAAGAAACTGCGTGCCCAATACCCAACATCATGGGTACTGACATATCTATAATGCTTCTCATGTCTGAGTTGCTTTTCAGGGTCAGCCATTTCCAGGGCATAGTCCATTGCATCTGCCACTGCATCGATATTCCAAGGGTTCACGCGAATTGCTCCACTCAAGGAGGGCGAGCAGCCAATAAATTCTGAGATAACCAACATGCTCTTCTTAGGGGTAGAAGGTTCTTGTCCCAACAACTTGTTCAATCGATCATTTCCTTGGCGACTGATTATGTATTCATAGGGTATGAGATTCATTCCATCCCTTACAGCAGTGACCAAGCAACACTCTGCCACAACATAATAGGCCACTTTCTCACAAAACTTCAATGGTGCATCAATCAAGACAATGGGGTCATATCCAGGCTTCCCAAATGTTTCATTGATCCGCTTCACAACAGCATGTGTCTCAGTTTGAACTTCTTTCACATCTTTTCCTTTACCCCTTGCAGGATTCGCTATCTGCACCAATACTATCTTCCCTTGCCACTCTGGATGCTGCACAAGCAACTGTTCCATTGCCAGCAGCTTCAAACTTATCCCCTTAAAAATGTCCATGTCATCCACCCCCAGCAACATTATCCTATCTTGATGACAAAACTGCTTAATGAGCTCCTTTACCTTTGCTTCAGTCTCTGGAAGGCTCAACACCGACTGAAGCTGACCCATATGTATACCAACAGGAAGAATTTTGATGCTTACAGTCCTACCACAGTACTCAATGCCCATGTACCCTCTCTTGGATTCATAGGAAAGACCAAGCATTCTACTACAACAAGACAAGAAATGTCTAGCATAGTCAAAAGTATGGAACCCAATTAAATCAGAATTCAGCAGGGTTCGCAAAAGCTCTTCCCTAATAGGCAATGTCTTATAAATCTCCGACGAAGGGAAAGGACTATGAAGGAAAAACCCAAGTTTCACCTTATTACACCTCTTCCTCAAGAAAGTAGGCAACACCATAAGATGGTAGTCATGGACCCATACGAAATCATCCTCCGGGTTAATCACCTCCATAATCCTATCAGCAAATATCTTATTTACTGACACATATGCTTGCCACAGTGACCGATTAAACCTACCCCCTAGGTCCGGTGACAAGGGCAGCATGTAATGAAACAAAGGCCACAACTGTTGTTTACAAAACCCATGATAATACCTGCTAAAAAGATCCGGCGGGAGAAATGTTGGCACACATTTGAAGGTCTCCAAAAGTATTTGGGAGACCTCTTCTTGTTCACTAAGGTGAACTTCTTCCTTCAAACAACCAACATAAATAACCTCAATTTCATCATCCCCCAGACCATCTTTCAGCTGAAGAAGCAGTGAATTCTCATCCCAGCTGAAAATCCAAGACTTACTGCCATCCGATTTTCGCTGTGCCCTTATTGGCAGTTGATTGGCAACAATGATGATTCGATACATTTGCCCTGAAGAGGATGATGGATCGGAACAGACACTCTCTGATGGATCATCATCTATGTCGGACATGATGCCCGCCACCGTCATAATCCGTGGAATTCGCCGGTTCATGCGCTCAAAAGATGGAGACTCACCAGAGGCAAGCTCCAAGAGATTAGAGTATGATCTTGACACCATCTCTTTAGCTAATTTATACTGTTTTCTTTCACTGTGGCCAAGAAAAAACTCTCATTTAAGCAAAAATGTTTCAAAGTGAAAGATACCCTTTTCAAGACTCTATCAGATAAGTTACCAGTGACTTCTTGTAAAACCAGGACGTTAATTAGAGGAACAAATAAGAACAATTGCAAATTAGATACCCTTTTCAAGATTCACTGAATACTAAGACTATAAATTACTGAAAAGCAAAGTTGAAATAACTTCTTGAATCTGAAGTAGCACTGGAGCAAGAGAGATGCAGAAACTACTCAGACCACCACCACCACTTCATTGAGCAAGAGAGAAAGCTGTGTAAAAATGAAGGGAATTTTCAGGGAAGGGAATAGGAAAGAGATTGAATAAAACAAATTGAAGCAAGTTTCTCAGCTACCCATCCAGGTAAAAATGGAGAGAGGAAGAAGGAAACAAAAAAATGGAATAGATTCAAGATTATGGATGGAGCTAGAGAAAATATACTGCTGCAACTATCAGATATTATCCCACTAGAGATTGTTACAGGACTTTCGTTTTTTTTTCCCTTTCTTCACTTGCCCACCTATCTGAACACCCACCCACCTAAAAAAAAAAAAAAAAAAAAAAAAGAAACCAGGAACGGTTCAAGAAAATTACCAGTTTCTTTCTTCAAAATAGAAATTTTCCTTCCATGAGTCCAAGAATAGATAATAAAAATAAATAAATTCTGAGCCCTAAACTCCGTTTTTTAGAGAGAGAACTAAGTTTTTTTTCTTGTGGTATCTTTGAAGAGCTCAATCTCTCTAATAGTGATTGGAAATATGACTGCTGAGTGTTTTCAAAAATTATATTTTTAAAAAAATTAATATTTTATTTATAATTTAAAATTATTTTTATATTAATGTCTTAAAAAATAACCCCATTGCAAAACCAAGCACGCAGTAAGTCGTCTCTGTAATTGATCCTTGCCCCTTCGTAATACCGAGAGAGTCGAGAGAAAAGTTACAAGTTAGAATAACAATATAAAATCCACCTTCGCTTTCATGTTAATCTGGCTCTAGTTGGTCACTGTAGTTTAATAAAACTATAAATTAATCCACATGGGTGGTTTAACGGTTAAAGCCTAAAGGTATGTTACAGAGACAATGGTTTAAATCACTCATTCAGGGGTTATATGACATGCGTGCAAATGTAGATGCTTGAGCTTGGGATCGTATCAAAATACATAATTATAAAAATCATGTATTTAATCTCTATTTTCTTTCAATTTGTTTATTGTTTATTCCATTTGGTAATCTCATTTTTATTTTGTTTAATATTTTTGAAAAATAGAATCAGCCTATAAAAGTTTACAGCTCGGAAGACATTTGAAAAATAAAGAACACGTCACTAGAAAAATGGATTGACAAGAATAGGAGGAATTTTCCAACTATATTTAACACTATCGGGACTAATTGATCAGTTGTAGTAACTACGAGGACTGGCTCGCGATTAGCTCTTCGTATTTTAACGTGCCAAGATAAAACATCCCAGGATACGTGTGGAAAGTGAGAAGCTACAACAGTCGTTGGATGGGTACAGAGAAATGTGGATCCAACGGTGTGAATCAGGGTAAAATATAGATAGTGGAAGAGGGTCTCTCGTGGATGGTTCTTATCCTTTTGGTTTTAGGTGAGTCCGCCACAAGGTGTTGGGGCTCTGGGACCCGCCCACGGAGAGGAGTGTTGGTGCCTTGGTGGTGGTGTTTATTATTATTATTATTATTATCATTATTATCATCTCTGTAACGAAGAGGAGCTGTCTTGGTGATGAGTACCGCGTGGCCTCTTACTACTACGGCTTGCTTTTGCAAGTTTGCATACTTTGCCTGTCAAATTATCCAAAACTCCGTTGACAGTATGCTCGGAGATCCGCGTCTCGGTGTTTTACCGATTTATCGCATGTTTCCCGAGGGGGGGAATAAATATCTGGTGTTTTTTTAAGGTATACGATGATGACACTCGCTCCTGTCTGGGTTCCCATTGTTGTTTTGTTATGAGAAATTAACGTGGTTGATTTTTATTGGCTGCATACATGGGAATCGAGTACAGCTTGGAACTTGCTGTTTCTTTTTCCTTTTCTCTCTCTGTTTTTGAGGATATGCCCTTAATGCGTTTGTCACCTTGTCTTGTAAGAAAATAAGTTTGTTCCGAGGGTTAGCCGGAGTTTTATACATAGAATATTATCTATTCTCTTTCTACATTGCATGTAAGTTTTTGTTTTCTCATTGCCTTTTCTTTTATAATTTTTTAAAAAACTAACTGTTAATAAAAAGTTTAAAATAACATTTAAAATATTATACAAGTTTTTATATATTTTTCAGATAAAATTATAATTTTTTACAATAGTGTTAATGATTACCTTGTTAGTTATTATATACAAACCTAATATGTAATTTTTTTAGATATATAATCCTGAGAACTCGACAAGAATAAAATATTTATTTTTGGTGATAATTTTCTCATGTCAGTTATTATTTTAAATTACTGAATCATGATCTTTTATATTACCTATTAAAATTTGATTTTTAAAACAAGATAATATTTTATTCAAAATAATGTTTTTGATAATATATATATATATATATATTTCTACAACAATGAAAACATGCGAATAAGAATAGAGAAGTCCTATACAAGAGATACAATTTTTTTCCTTGGATGATCGAGGATGTTTTTAATATTTATCTATCCGGTGTTTTGAAAAACATGCTAGCAGTAAAAACACGTTTAAAGTAAAAACAAGGCGTGATAATCAAGAGTTTCTTGGTATTTTGAATATATATTTTTAATCAAAAGAGACAAGTTTAGATAAAATCAAAATAATATGTTTGAAATATCAAATAATCTCACCGTACGTTTATCATCAATGAACTCCCTCACGTTAAAGTATGAACTGTCACTTGTCAGCACCGAAGAGCACCTAAGCCTCTCCGCGCATCGTGAGCGCGCAAGCTGGAGGATGGCGCTGGTCTGGGAAAGCTGTACGGGTTGTCAATTTTGTTCCTTTCGTTTAAAATAATCTAGATATTTTGTGTCAATTAAATAAATAGAATAAAACGATATAACTTTTATTTTATTTTAAATTTTAATCCATTTCAAAATTTTAAAATAAATTTTAACTTGAATTTTTCATTTTTATTTTATATATTCTATTTTGAGCTTTAAAAACCATTAAATCAAATCTAGACTTTAATTTATTTTAACCAAAACAAATCATAAAAATACAATATAGATATTAATAACTCTATTTTCAATTATAAAACAATCTTTGATCATTTTAAAATAAAAAATCAAACAAAATAATAATAATAATAGATTTATGAAGCCTGATATATTTTTTTTTTGGTATAGTTAAGGTACAAGTTAATCTCCATTAAAATCCTCACTCCTGCAAACATTTACTTATACCAATATCTATTACATTCCTTTGTTTTTTTTTTGGTGGAATAAAATATGCGTTGCATGTTTATTTATAAAATGCTAAGAGGTGAAAAAATCATTCTCTGTTAATATCACAATAAAAATATATTTTGCTATATGATTATAGGATAAAAGGCACTGGACTATTTATTATCATATTGTCTTTAAAAAAAAACATGACTTCCTCATTATATTAAATAAGTAAACTGAAGGAAATTTAAAGGGATAGCAAACAAAACTTCGAGTTTAATTAAGGGTTAAAAAATATTGATTGGGTGGTGTTCGTGTGTTAATTTAAATGCGATACTCAAATTCCAACTCCCTCTAATTCCTCTATTTTTATTCAAGAATGAATTATTATTGTTTTGTGACATGAATTGCCTGTGTAGCTTTTTTATCTTTTATAAGTGAAAAGTTTGGGTTTGATTTATATTTTTTATATTAAAATATATTTTTTTATAATATTTGGGTATTTTATTTAAATTAAATTATTTTAAGTTAAAATTTTATTTGATTTTAACTATTTATGGATATTTTAAATTTTAAAATTATATTTATTTAGTATTATTGTATGTATTGCCTAATTTATATTGAATTTAAAAATTATATATGTATTCCTTTCAAAAAAAAAATTAAAAAAAAAACTAAAGACTTGCTGAAACCATATTAACAACTATGCTGGCATACCGGCTCGCATCAAATCAGCTGAAAAGTATTGCCATCACCGCTGTGAAGGGAGGGTGGGGGTTGCGTCGGGATCTCCTGGAAGTGGATCGTCGCAAATCGCCATCGCTGCTACAACTCCCAACAACAATAGCTGGACGTCACACTGTCTCATCCACCACGTCATTAAATGGGACCCATGCAGCAAAGTCAAAAAAGCAAGAGATTACTAAAAAATTGATACAAGTGGATAAGCACGAATAAGTACACGGGCAAGACGACACGTGTCGCATGAATGCCATTTTTTGTTTGAATTTGCATGGAACCACGAGCAAAGCCGGCGACGCCATCGCGCATATCTCGAGAGGGGATGGTATTCACCAACCGGAGGCTGCGGCACCTTGGGAACGCGGTGAAAACCGCGTTCCCTCAATCTTTTAAATTTTTTAATTATTTTTGCTGTTAAATTTGTTTTTTAAATTCTTTATATGAAAAAAAATGCTAAATTATTATTTTCTAATTCTCTTATAGTTTCGATATAATGATATTAAAAATAAAATATAAAAACTATTTAATTAAAAACTACACAGTAAATCCAGATAAGAAAATGGTTAGGACAGCAGAGAAGTGATAGCATCGAGCATCAAGCATCTCTTATCGCCATCATTATTTTTTCCATGTTAAACTCTTCCGCTGTTATAATACTGTTTTTAGTTATATACAATTACACAGACACGCAAGTGGAATCAATACAAAAGAAGGCAGATACATGCACGTATCTTTCAATGGCATAACAGATTTAAAATGACAGCAGGTGGAAAACTGTTAAACAAGAAAAGTCGGCTAATATATATTTTATTTTTCCATAGGTACAGTGATTGATGGTTGCATTTAGTCAGAATCCGAGCTCTGCAACATCTTTCAAATCAATGGACCGCATACATGAGACGCCTTAAGATTTTTTTATTTTCGCGTGGCATTGAGAAAGTTTACGTCTATCATAATTAATTTATAAATAATTAATTTATAAGATTTATTAAATATCTTATAAGCTTAATAAATAGATAAAACATTACAAGAATGATAAATATATTTAATAAGATTTAAATTTATATGCTGAGCTTTTTACTAGTTAGAACCTCACTTACCGCCTAAAACTTTTTCAAGACACGTGAATTAATAGAGAATCGAAATTCCAGCATCTGATGTTAGGTTTTTTCGCTTTCCCTGCTGGATATATCAAGAAGTTTAGTGGTTGATTTCAAGTTTTTGTCTCCGAAGGAGTTGCATTTATTGTGTATTTTTATTATTTTTATTTTCAAAAATCTAATTTTATTCCATGTCCTTGAGGCCAGGCCAGGATTTAAGGTGAAATTATTAATCTTCTAGTTCGAGTAATTTGGTCCATATATTTTTCGAGAAATAACTAATGAGTTATGTTTAATGACTATAAAAAAATATTTTTTCTGAGATATAATATCTCTATGATAATTAAATCAGAGAAAACATAGTTATATTTTATAAGAAATCCTAGAAGTAGATATACATCTTTCCTGGCAAAGAAAAATCGAGATTGTCTTGTGGGGTTACCTTGATTTATTTTATAGCTTTCCGGTCCTTGTTTTCATCAAGGGAGAAAAGGTTCATATATGGGATAAATATATATTCTTTATTAGGATAAAATATTTTTAATTTTTTAAAATAAAATATTCATAGGCTCTAAACTCACACAATGATTAAATTTAATATTAAGTTAAATCTAATAATGATAAATATATTGGCTCGTTGAATCCACATAAGTTTAGATTTAATGTTTGGTTAAGTCTAAAGGTTGCTAGACTTACATATATTATTGTACATATGCCACATCGTGGCGATCGTCTTCCACACTTAAAGTGTAAATGGTATGTATCTTGATAGACATGAGAAGACAAAGAATTTTTACCTTTTATTAGTAGAAAAATTAGATGGGAGTCGTCACTAGTATTCTGGTTACTAAAAACCTTAACCAGTCTTTAGAGATCAGGTATGAGGACTGATTGCGTAAATAAAAGGTACTAGCACCCTAATTACACTCTGCCTAAAGTAGACTGCATTGTTTTGTCTAATAAAATCTAAAGCTACGTTGTGGTTTTTTATTGTTTTGAATACACATTATGTGTAATGTCATACCCCTGGTTTTATTGGTCCAAAAAAAATATGAAATATGCATCACGTATAGAGTCATATCTCAGTTACTAAGAGACAAACAAAATAAAATTTTTGTTATTTTTAAAATTTTGGGCAGTGTTCTTTTGATTTTAATAAAATGATCATTAAAACCAAAATGCATGCTAAATATTTTTTGTGTGAAAAAAAATATGATTTTTGAGCTTGGAGACACTTGGTTGTATGCACAAAAAAAAATTAATTTTTTTTTGTATTTTTGAAAGTTTAATGAAAATCATGTATTTTAATATTGAATTTTTGTATTTTTAGCAACATAAAAAAATACTGCTTGATATTAATAAAAAAAATTTGCGAGAAACTTATAAAATTCCAACCAAATATTTTGAATTTTTCTTTTTATAAAAAAAAAACCAGCCCGGACCTGGCCCACCCATCCTGGATTCAGCCCTGACCCCAGACCATTCACTATGAGCTAGACTCAGCTCAGCTAGATGGGTTGGCTGTTGATGTTTCAGCTCATAATCAATAAAAAGGGCTGGTTGCTATGCGCATAATTAGCTAGTTATTGTGCACAGTAACTAACTAATTAATCTTCATTTGATGCATAATATAAGCTCCCTGCATGCAAATGAAGATGAAGTTAAAAATGATAGAAACTAGAGGGGACAATAACTAGCTAACTAATCTTTATTTGCTACAAAATACAAACCCTCTGCATATAAATGAAGATGAAGCTAAAAATGATAGAAACTAGAGGGGAGAAAGTTACCTGTAGTGGTGGTGATGCTGGCGACAATGGATGCGATTGTCAACGGTGGTGGAAGGTGATAGTGGCACGATGGTTTTCCTTCTGTATCTTCTTCCTCTCGTCGGCTTGCTCCTCCTGTTTATCTATTCCCTTGGTTTCTCTTTTCCTTTTTCGTCTTTTTTTTCTTTATTCTTTCTTCTTTATTCTCCCCTGTTTTGCTTTTTTTCTTCCTTCTAATTTTTACTGTTGCGATTTGTTTCTCCTCACTCCTTTCTCTCCTAAAATCCTTTTGTCTCTCTCGTTCCTCCCTCAAAAACCATGACTTATACGTGTCTATATTTAATATTAAGTTAGGTCTAATAATAGTGAATATATTGACTCGTTAAACCCATACAAGTTTAGATTCAGTGTTTAGTCAAACCTAAAAGTTATTGGACTCACATATATCAGGACTCAATACTTAGTAGAGTATGAAGATAATAAATCACTATCCCAAGTTTTATTCATTTATATAACAGGGGAGGATTCGAGAAAAACAAAAAAATAAATATAAAACCATTAATTTTCAAAAAAATGTTTTAAACTAGATTATATATTAATTCAATCCAACTGTTTAAGTGAGGATTTTAATGCTTCAAAAATTATTTTTTTCTTAATATTTTCTGCTATTTAATTAAAAAAATAAAAAGCTAAGAAATTTAAGAAAAAATAAACTATTTTAGCACCAAGTTTTTAGTTGAAATAATCTTGATTAGCATTTTTACTAGTAGAATATAATTACTTTTATATCAAATATAGTCATGCAATTAATAAGAACATGGCCCATATGATCTATCGTAAAATTCATTACGAGTATAGAATGAAAACAAAGATTGACTGAAGTGTAAATGAAGTTACCTTAGGACACCGCAGGGTGATATGTGACCGACGCATGGGAAGCAACGCACTGGTTCGTTGATGGTGATGCCTGGAAACGGACACGGAAGAATTATTTGCAGCAAATAATCCAAGGAATAATTACAAAAACTCCTGTATAGTCTGAATTTTATTTATTTATATAATTTTATATTTTTATTATATAATTTTTATTTTTAATAATAATTTATATCCTCAATAATATATTTTGTTTTACTTTTTATGAAGATATAAATGTAATTTATAAAAGCATAAAGAAAGAAATAAAATTTACATCAAATTATAGAAGAATCCTTGTAATTATCCCATAATTAAACTAAGGAGTTCAATTAGCAGGTGATCAATCTTCGGCACTTGTTTTTTTTTTTTTGGCAGATGAGGATTTCTAAGAACTAAATGGACTTTGGAAATTGTGATTGCTTTATGCCGTTGATTGTCTGGATTGTATATATATAAATATATATTATTTATCTGGGATATCTAGATAAGTTTACAGACACTTCAATTAATTTTTATAAACAATATATTAAATATTTAATAAAAATTATAAATACAAGGACAACGATAACCAAATGAAAACTACAACACCAGTATGATAAAAGTCCTGAGGACCCAACGTATATTTCAACCAGTGCTCGTTGTATTAGTGGCTATCACTGGAACCTTGGCTTTGTCAAAACTCAAATCTCCACTCTCCAATTGAAACCTTTCATTCCATGAAATTTTTTTAATAATAATTAAAAAAAAGCCGAAAAGAAGTGCGTGTGCGCACACGTAATACACCACTTGTTTTTCAACACTGTTCCACTCAAGCATCCTTGCCGTCTCTCTTTATTACTGTATGGTTTGAAATGGTAGAAAGCCACAAGGATATTAATTAATCATGACATCTCCTGATTAACACGACAGAGCATACTGATTTTTTAAGCGATTCAACTATGCCCTGCCCCCGTCACAAATTTCGCCGCTGCCACATAGCATCACAGCTTCATTCAAATATATTCCCAGGAAAATCCTCCCCACGAAGAACATCTCAAAACAGAGAGCTCATCACATGTGAAAACCCAGATTTTAATGCACCCAACAAACCTACACATCAATCACCTGTACTCGACAGTGGTAGGAGTCGAAGATGTTTACAGGCGCCTAAGATTACATAGCTTGAATAAGAATTGAATGATTACACTAAAAAAAGTACCTGGGAATGAAATGTTGTTTATAGCTATAATAGTAGAATAAGCGTTATCTGCTGTAGACACCAACTGTTGTTTATGGATAGGTTCATCTATATGTTTTTCTTTTCTTAATTATATTTATTTAGTTTCAATATTTAAATTGCAGAGTTCTTTTCTTATTGAATTTATCGTTCTAAAGCCAGACGTGATCGTGTTGGAATAAGAATAAAGTGGACATGCATCTAGCAAGTTGACTTTCCTGAGGATAATGCAATCAGTTAAATTTGACTTGCCATTTTTTCTTTTATAAAATATGGCTAGTAATCAGCCGTTCGTACAACGAGGGGGCCTTTTTGACCTTAAATGATAAGATTTCTGAGGGGTAAATTATCTGTCGGTGCTTAATCATTAGTCTTCTTCTTCTTCTTTTTTTAAAAATTGCTTCGTTACTGCTTGAGTTCAGCAGAGCCGGTGCTCCAGAGATGTCTGACTCTTGTGATGTTAATTATTATTATTATTTTTGGATTTGTGGGGGTGGTAAATGAGGTTTGCTTTGATTTTGATTAACGTATAAATTGATTTAAACACATCTATTATTTTTTAATAAAAAAATAGGTACAGCGAGCCCTGTTGTTCGTGGGCTAAGGATCTATTTATGATTGCTGGCGCCTTTTCCTCTCCGCACTCTGGCTGCCACAGTCTGCAGTTGTTAAAAGGGCGCATCTTTCTTTAAAGCTAGCGTGAAAATCTTTTACAATAAAGATTCAGCATCGTATCGGTCAGTGGGAGATCAGCAACTCGGTGAGGAAAGTTAAAAATAATAATAAAAATATTATTTTAATTTCTTTTAATGCTTGTCTTCCTTCTTATTTTTATTTTATTTTTAATAAAAAAATATATCACTCTCATTGGAAAATAAAACATTTATTTCTCTCACTCCAATATAATTAGCTTCTCAATTTTTTATTTTTATTTTTAGAGTACAGATAATAAAAATAAACTATATTTATATTATTTAAAATTCTATTTTATCATTTTAACTCTTCTTTAAAATAGCATCTCCCTTGCAGATCTCCTCTTTGAGAAGCAATACGCCAATCCAAAAGGCATCTCCTCGACCTAACTGATTTAGCTAACCAATCTAATAGAAACCTTTGTTTTATGCATAAAGAAGGAGATCACGCCTGTCCTGGCATCTGGGAAGGAAGAACAAACTGCGACGTTTTTGTGGCTAAGAGATTCCTTTATCATGTGCACAACGAGAGACGAAAAAATAAAGATCATGCCTCGGCTGGGCATCTGGGAAGGCAGAGCAAACCCGTACGTAATCTTAAGATCTTCACCTGATTGAGATGACTCGAAACTGGAACAATCAGCTAATCTTAACTCGGCGTCTTAACAATTAGGACTCGAACCTTTTGAAATTCCTGAAGTGATGAAATAAAGACTTTTGAATCATAACAAAATCGTCTCAATTGAATGAATTTTTATTGATGCCGAGCTTGCTCACTTTGATTTTAGATTTCCTTTTTTCTAAATATTTTTGGTATTAGATGGAAAATTATGTCATGGAAATAAATGTCCAATGGATGGTTATTAAAGAATTAAATAAATTATATACCATGTTTTATAATAGTTTAAACTAGTTTTTTAACGTATTATCATGATTTTAATAATTAAATAATTACAAGTTTAAATTTTATTTTTTTATTTTATTTAATAAATAATAAATATAAAATAGTATGAACTGATATATGTTTTAAGTTTAAAAATTGATATTAAAAAAGTATGATTTAAACTACAGATAAATTACATTTTCATTTAAGAATATTCTGAATTATGGTTATCTAAGAGACGAGTGGTGAATAATAAAAAAAAAAAAAAGTGGGGAAACAAAAGAGGCCGAATTCCCTTTAATATCACGAAAGGCACAAATCAGTTGGCATGCACTATTAAGATGCAACTATGACGTTGCAGAACAACGGGGGGATGAGCCACCATCAACTTTTAATCGCTTTCTTTAATAAAATATCTTAAATTGATCAAAAAATATCACTCTTGATTTAAGTCGTTTTATGTCACTCTTGACCCTAATAAAATTGGGGCCCTAGAAACTTTAGGGTTCGGACACCCCCATATTTTTAAATTAAAATGTTTCTTTGGGCAAAATAAAATATTTTACTTTTTAATTTTATTTTTAACTCGGGATTCATTGATGAATGCAAAAAACACGCGACGTTGAATTGTTTTGGAAGAATTCTACGATGAATTGAAATTTTCTTACACAAAGGCATTCTCATTACTTCGAAATGAATAACATTACGTAATTATTAAGGTGTCCCCCAAGATGTAATGAAGTTGTTTTTTCGATAACAAAATTGAAGTGCAAGGCCAGCCCCGTGCTTGATGACTTTTTTTTATTTGAAATTGTAGTTATTGTTATTTTTTAAATAATTTTTTATATTAAAATATATATTAATATTTTTTTTTAAAAAATATTTTGATATCAACATATTAAAATGATTTAAAAATATATTAATTTAAAGTTAATAAAAAATAATTTTTTATTTTTTAAAAATATTTTTAAAACACAAAAAACAAACAGGTTATTTTACACCTAATTATAAAAAAATGAAGCATCTGTACTGTAAATCCAGTTAAATAAATACTTGTAATTTTTAATTTCAACCAATTGAGTGTAATTAAGAAACTATTTAACAAGGGTGTTGGGTTGGGAGATGATATTGATGATGACTCATACTGTGAAGAAAAATACTTAATTGGTGGAGATAAAATTTTATTTTTGAGAAATTACACGTGATTGATTGATCTAAAATATAAAGAGGTTTGTGTTTGATTAACTGGTGAGAAGTAAATAATAAGTTTTGTTAAAGTTGAATCTAACCAAAAATCTTAATGATTTTTTTTTAATTTTTTTTTAATAAAGGAAGATTAAAGCTCTAGAGTGACGAAATTCACACAATAACGGAATCAAGACTCCGCGGAGATCCTAATAAATAACCTTCAAGCATGCATCCCTAAGGTGTCTCCTTGTGATAAACAATGCCAAATCCGCCAGCCGACAAGCAGCAATGCATCGCTGAAAGGCAACACTAACATGCTCATTAAATCCCCTGTCCCCCGTTTCTTCCTTGCTACATAAGATAAAATAGCAGTGGAGTCACCGCCGACAGCCCACAGTTCAGAGATGTCTTGTGCTAGTTTAATTAATTCCTTCCGTAGTCCTTTACGAACACATGGGCGGGAGAAACACAGACTGCAGTTTACGCTTATGATTAACAAGTATGTCCACCTGAAGAAGATCATCCCTCCGGATTAACCATATTCCACCCGAGAACCGCTTTAATTCTCTGCGTTCTTGGAAAAACCGAGCTCTTAATAATTTTAGATGCCAAGACCCACGAATCCTGGGTTCAACAATCATAAGAGCCGCTGGTTTATGAACCCCAACGAGCTCCCTACACGAAGCTTTAGACAGTTTATGCCTTGTAGCTTGACAATTCCGTATCATCAAACTCTTCATGCAAAATAGAAGAGACCGCTGCATCAAACCACAGAGACAAAGGATGGAGTTCCTCAACATCCCTCTGCCACCGATTATTTGCCACGCTATTGATGCTGCCCTTGCCTAATTGAAAAATTGCGGTTACCGGACACACAATGGGCCACCGGTGTGGGTTCCTTATCATCACTTGAAATATCCATGGGTGTATACCGAAAAGCATTGGGCTAATCAGGAAGCGCCCTTGTTAACTTGAGATTGGGCTTTTATTGGGCCCTTCTGCTATGCCTTTAGCTTAGCAAATTGTGCTTGACTAGCTAGAGTGGCAGAAGTGTCCGATTGCATATTAAATTACTCCTCGTATATCCTGGCTAGAATATCAAGCCGAGAGCCCCTCTTCTTCTTCTTCTTCTTCTTCTTCTTTTTTGGTTTTTTTTTTCACCCCTTCCTTTTTCTGACCAGTGGTATTCTCAAATCCATCCATCCGAGATCTCCGCATCAATCTAGGAATAGGTTGAGCATGAATCCATACCCCAAATTCGCCACCTCCATCCAAACCCGCCTTCCTGTCAGAGTTTCTGGCCACCACCCTAACATCAGAATCTGCAGCAGGTAATACTATCAGAATCCATCTCACCCTTGGGATTGGCTTTCGATGGACCAAACAAACTACCATGGCCAACATGACCACATGAATAGAAAATTTGCTCAATATTTTCAATGATGATGGAACCTTTAATCAGCAAATCCAAGTTGACGCCAGCAGCTAACCCAACAAACTTGCCTCGCAAGCTAGTTTGGGTATTTTGATCAATTTTAACGGTATTGTTAATCATATTCACCCTTGTTCCTAAGATTCGAGGATGATACCAATCTATTGGAAGGTCAGGAAACCGTATACAAACCACTGTGCTTGAGATTTTGCTCTTCGAAATTTATGATTTGAGGGTTGAATTATTAGAGACTATGACCAAGAACTTTGGAAGGAATTCCTTAAGAGGTTCAGATGGTACGATTGCCGGTTTGTCGTCCTTTTCAATATGCTATATTACCATCTTCCACTTCAATCTCTTATAGTTTTGCCTAACCAACTTTGGAAGCCTCCTCTGTTGCTTGTCCATTAACCACTGAGTCCTTGTAGTTGTACTCTCTTTCCACCTTAGAACATCATTAGGTGGAGCTGAAATCGGTTCCTTATCCCTAAATTTAACCCTTATGTTACTACGATGATTATCAATCGTTTCAGGTTTATCAGACTTGTCCGGGGCGAGAAAGTTTTGAGAGTCTATTTATAACTTTCCTTTGATTCAAACGATAAAAATCAACTTAAAACAATCTGTAAAACCATACCAAAGGAAATTTTATGAATTTTATTTTGGCTGGAAGCTATTTCACTAGCAAGCACAATTATAAGTTCTAACAGCAGTAACAACCCCATAAAGGAAGGAACGAGACTTGGCGTTGGTTCTGTTGTCAGAGTATCTGGGTTATTTGTAAATCTCGTAGCAGTGAAGCAATTAAGGGCTTAATGGTTGCTTAACCGACGCAAATTAAGAAAGTTCGGCAGCTCTGCAGGGACTATGTCCTGGCTTGCCTGCTCTGACAATGAAGCTTCGATTGCAAATGCTAAATGTTGAGTACTGCAGACTTATTTCATGGCATTAGATCCTGACCAGGCTCCCAGGTGGAAGTTGAGAATTGATGGAAGTACTGTCTAGGGTAACCCTGCAGACGATGCTCGTATTGGTGGTCTTATTGGAGATCTTTGTGCGCATGTATTAAGGTTGATTGGTTTTTCTTGCTAATTTCTGTATTGGTTTAACTTCATTCGGTCATGGTAGTCGAGCTACTGGCTTGGAGAAGAGTTATATATTGCTTTGGATAAAAAACCGTAGCTTTATCCTCTTGCTCTCTAGTCTCCACCATCTATCTCCAGTCGACCCCCACCATCCACCAACGATAGAATTGACAGTTTCTACAGCCTGAGCATCATCATGAAGACACAAAAACAAATCAAGAGGCAAAACAAAACAAAATCCACGGCCAGTACGGCAATCTACACCAGATCATGTCATAAAAGCATGATCAGCATGTACACCTTTCCCATGATCACCCAATTCTCCATTTCTCAATTCTAAGCCTCTCTTTACTGTCAATCCTAATTCCTCCTCTTCTTTTTACTGTTGATTCTCTCTTGTTCATGAAAAACAACATCCCATCCTCGTGATTTGTGTCTTCAACGTAAAGGCTATGTAAGATGTTGATCGGAGAGCCTAGCACTAAACCAAGATCGACAACTCAAAAAAATATAATTTTTTTTTTTAGAATAGACCTAACAATAACACCTCTTGACATCAAGTTTCATATCCCAAACCTAAAATATAAATTCAAGTATAGAAATTCAGGCCACCCCAAGTCCAAGTACAACACTAAAAGAGTTTGAATTTGAGCACCCAAGCTCAGCTTTCTAGAGAGCAGGTAGGGAGCACATCTAAGATGGGTGTGGCATGCCGAACATCCCCGTAAACTCAAGCTTCTTTAACTATGTGCTTGAGCTTGGTAGTGCATCTTGAATCTTACATGTTTAGTTTTAAGTAGCCTGTTTGAATTTATTTTTTTAACTCTAATAGGTTTGAGTCCAATATTTATTATAGAAATATTTATTATTAATTATTTAAAATATTAGATATCACGTGTTATTAATTATCAACCTTTTAAATTTTTTATAAAAAATATATCAAATTATTAAATTAAAAGATTTGTTAATTAGCTAATATATTGACCTTATTTTTAAATATATTAAATTTTAGGGCTCATCGGATATTGACAGGAGAGCCAAGCACTAACCAAGATCTAGCCAAGATGAGCTAATTATTTGTGTTTGATAAATTAAATTGATCTAGTTATTTTAAGTGCCATGTTACAATCATACAATCAAGAATTAACTTTTTTTTTTATTAAAATTTAATTTTTTAATTTTAATTTGATTTTAATATTTTAAGATTATTCTTACTTGCTAATATTAAAAATAAAAAATATTATTTTAATATACACTTAAACTAAAAAATATTTAAAAGAAAGCACCCTGCCACACTCAATCACCCGGCAAGTGCTTGATGCCGACTGAGAGATGTGTAGTTGTTAAAAAGATGGATCTGTGGCAGATGTCGCGAATTCGATAGATAGAGAGCTGATGGGTTCGGATGGTGATGGGATCCATGATACACGGGAAAGTAAAGGTCGCATCGGTTTCGTGGATTTTAAAACAAATTATTTTTTTCATTTTCTTTTTTAATACTATACATGTTAAAACAAAATGAGTCCACGTGCTTAAAAGGACATTTAAGTGGGATCATAAATTGAAGTGTAATCGAATGGAAACCTAGGTTTGGTTAATGGAAAAACCCATTTAAACCTTCAATTTTATTTTATACCGGGATTAAAAAAAATAGAATAACTTATTTAGAGATCACACGTGCTTTTTTAAACAAGAATATAGAGCAATTTAATATATTTTTCTAAAAAAACAAAACCCTTCTATTCCACTTTGGTGCAGGAGAATCCCGCAATCCAATTCCTTGCAATATCGAGTTGTGTTTTACTAAAATATTACCGATTGTTTTAATTCAACACAATTGTATCCTTCTGCTTTTACAGTAAAAAGTTAAAATACACGAGAGTTTTACCGTGATTTTACACAATAAAAATGCATTTTTATTTTTAAGCTCGCCTAGTTTAGCCTGAGGGGTAGAAATGTATTTGGGTAATTGGTCCACCCATCTAATTATCGCAACGCCTCGTTCGGTGCCCTCGCCTAATTATGCTGAATTTGAACTATGACGTCACACATCACCATTTTGGAGCCCACTGGTACTGAGGACTTAATAGGTAGATAGGGGGGGCTCTATGGGAGTGACACACGTCAAATTCCTATAGGGCCATTGCATTGATGGTGTTTAATCTTTAAAGCTGACTGCATGTAAGAGAGAGAGGAGGCTCCGACCTCCATCTGTCCGCCCATTCTCGCTACGTTCTCGTTCCACTTATCCACCACCACAGCCAAAGCTTGAGGCGAAAATCAACCTACCACGGCCTCCACCTCCTCACCCATATAGCACAAGCCATCCCTATCAAATCATCTCAACTCTCAAACAACACTCAAAATATACAAATGATCCGAAAGTCGCAAGTTATTTTTTATGGGATGACAGCACTCTAAATCCATTCATATATTCAAGTAAGGCTTTTTGAAACTTATTCTATTCATCGCATCATTTTTTTTTAAATACATGCACTACAATATTTTAGGGTTATGAGTTTAATTTGAACGATATCTTGGGGGAAAAAAAAACCCTTAAAAGTTCAGTTTCGTCAATAGAAATTTAAGCTTGACAACGATCTATGAAATTAAACTGCTATAAGAATACATAAATTTATTTGTTCTGCTCCCATAAAATGGTTTTACAGAACGTGCTAGCATTATTAGGGATAAGTACCCCTAAGGAAAATAAAACAAAAACAGAGAGAGATCTCAAATCTGCACGGGATAAATTTTTAGCAAAGGCGCCTGGATAGCGTAACGCCATCACCGATGGAAACTTGTGAAATCTCCACGCGGGGATCAGAGCTTAGAAGTTTATTGAACTCCATTATGTCTGTCCTGACCATCCTCAAAGGCTCTGGCGCCTCATCTACTTCTTTTGCAACTAAGCCATACCATAACGTATTATCATAAGCAATAATCCCTCCAACTTTAACTAATTTCAATAATTGCTCGTGATAGAGCTTGTAGCTTGACTTGTCGGCATCCACGAACGCAAAGTCGAATTCTGGCTGCTTGTCCTGAAGATGCAAAGATAATCACAAAACTAGCACATCAGCAAAGAAATTAAAGAAAGAGGGAAAGGATGAAAAGCCTACATTGCTGAGCATTTCGTTTAGAATTGGGGCGGCTTCTGATTGGATAAAATTTATTCTATCCTCCACGCCAGCCTTTTGAATGAATGGCAATCCAATTTCATAAGCTTCTCGATCTTTGTCTATTGCTGTCACCTACAGGCACAAACTGGGCACTCTTAAAGACATGATCGCCAGTTCTCATCATAAAGAAAATAACTCAGTGCAGATATGACAACTGTTGCATACGTTGTTGAACATACCTCAAAAAATGGAAAAAAAACAAGGATTATGGTTCTCCTAAAGCCAATTGTGTCTCTTGATGAAAAGTGGATTGTATTATCGGTCATTTAGTCGCAAAAATCAAGCATGAACGCCGTTGTGTATCTTAAAGCCATTTGTTGCTTTCTTCACATGTTAATAACCTACCTGGCCATCCTCGGGCAAGGCGAGTGCTGTGGAAAGGAGAGAGTAGCCTGTAAAAACACCAACCTCCAATGTTCTCTTGGGATTCATTAATTTCAAAAGCATCGACAGGAAACGCCCTTCATCAACTGGCACAGACATCCCACTTCTGCAATGGAGATTTCAAAGGAAAAGGATTCAATTCACAAGTCGCAGAGAAGCATCCTCTAAACAGAAAGAACCCCAGAAATACTTGATTGTTATTGTTCACGTCTTTTTCGTGCCTTGAAATTCGTAACTTACTTTCAAATCACTTGAACGTTTTTTATGTAATTTTCTTGCTTGCACATGTAACTCGTAGTGAGTGACTCTCAATATTAGACTAGAAATAGAAGAAAAAGGAAATTATTTTCTTTTACGAAATTGCCCCGACACTTACAAGCTGCCATATTTCTTAGTCGTTGCTTCTCGTAGCTCCTTGAGCTGTTCATGCTCCCCAGGATATGCACTAGTTTCGTATATATACTATATATTTATTCAGAAATTAAGAGAAATATTAGAACAAGGGAGCTTACACTCAAAACAAACAACTCTTACAAGCAGGTAGATCATGCGCATGTTTCATACTGAGCGATCAATATGAACATAATCAAATTAATGCAGAAAAGATAAAATTGCAAAACATCAATTGAATTTTTTTGAGAAAAATTATCTTGTTTTGCAGTGAAAAGTTGAATATAATTTCCTCTACTAT
This sequence comes from Populus ilicifolia, assembly GCA_015708895.1. Classification (NCBI taxonomy): domain Eukaryota; kingdom Viridiplantae; phylum Streptophyta; class Magnoliopsida; order Malpighiales; family Salicaceae; genus Populus; species Populus ilicifolia. The sequence goes on from SRLM01000324.1 coordinate 429,986, forward strand.
CCTAAAAGAAAAGTGAAGTTTGTCTTTTGTCTTGTCATTAAAAAAAAAAAAAAACTTGCACTTGCTAACATCATTTAATCAGTATCAAGCATGGAAGCCTAAACCTTTGGATCGATCCACATACAATGAGATTATTTTGTTACATCATTTTCACATAAACTTACATGGCACTAGATCAGCAAAATCCTCCTCACTCTCATACCCAATTTTGCGCAATTTATGGTAAACTCGACTGATTAATTAAAAAAAAAAAAAAGAAGAGTAAACAGTTTGTGGGAGTCAGGAGAAGTGAAAATTCTAGCATTTGAAGTTGAATGTGGTAAAAGAGTTCGAATCTCAAGCTGAAGTTAAATGGTTCTCCAATCTGCTGACCTATCCAGAAGAACAAAGTACAGTGCATGGAAGATTTGAAAACGAGTATTTATTTTATTGTTCTGCGCTGGCTAGGGGAGTAACAGTGATTATAGAAGAACTTAGCACGTATGATTATAAACACAGTGAGAGAAAAGAGAGAAGAGAAAAGAGAAAATAGGGAGACCTGTTTTAGAGCCTCGCTTTGGAGGATTCCTTTAGCAGGTAAAACGAAAGCCATTGTTGACTTGGTTTCTTCGGCCTTGGGCTCAAGGGACTCCGACTTAGATCATTAGCTCGGTCTCCCTTGTTGGCAGTATGGATCAATTTAAAGAACAAACCCCATGTGCTAATTGTACAAAAGATTCCTTTTCTTCATCACTCAATCACTTCACCACCAAGTCTGAGATGGTAGCTGGAACCGATAATTTTACGTTTCTTTATCGTTGTCTGACTTTTTAAATCTATAATTTATTTTTTAAATTGTTTTTATATTTAAAAATATATTAGATTAATATTTTTCTTTAAAAACTCTTTTTACATGATATGTTAATAAAAAATATTTAAAATAAAAAAACTCAATAAAACACCCTCCAAAAGTACTATTAGAAGAGACCATATGATTATTTGTTTTTTATTTAAGAATTTAAATTAATATTCTTAAATGTTTGTAAATAATTTTAATATAATAATATCAAGAATAAAAATATTATTTTAACTAAAAACATTATTAAAAAATACGCCACACTACTCGTTATCGAATAATAAAGACGCTATCTCGAAACTAAAATGCCCGCATGCTAAGAATATGTTCCAAAGGTGTAACATTATCATATTCCAAGGTTCAAATCTGGATGGAATGTGAGATTCGATCGAGTATTATTATATCTATTGGGTTCGATGCGCAGAAAGTAAGAAAAAATAGACTGGTAAATTGACCGTGCATTCAAGTTTGTTGCTAGGAAACAGTTTCTTTTCTTTTCAGATTGCGTGATAGTTAATTTCTTTTTTTGATAAGATGGTATAATTAAGAATATTTTCTTAAGCTTTGAGTGTGCATAGATTACAAATGCACTTTAAAAAAACCATAGCCAGACAAAGCACGAACTGCCCGATGCTATTAACAAAACAAACCTCTCTTTTTTTTTTTTTTTGTTTAAGGGAAGCATTATCTCTCTCTCTTTCCTTTATTTATTTGGAATATTTAATAGTATGATAAATAATTTTTTATTTAAAAATACATTAAAAAAATTATTTTTAACTTTAACAAGTGAAAACCATAAAAAACTTTCAAAAATAAATTTTAATAAAAAATATATACAATCTCAATTTCAAACAAATAATTTTGAACATGTCACTCTCCCCTCTCCTATGGTGTATAAAACAAAAAATAACTTTTTTTCATATACGCAAAGCATAAAAGAAACAAAATCGTGGCTGCACCATGCTGCATTATTCACTGAATAATGCAGCATCCTTTTATACTCATACTTCACTAAAATAAATAGTATTTATTTTTTAAAATTCAGTTAACATTTTTTTAGGAAAATTAATTTGGTTAATTGATTTCACTTGCAGTAAATGTAAACAATAATTTTTATTTTTTAAAAAAAATTATTTTAAATTAAATTAAATTAATTATTATTATAATTTTATTATTGATAATATTTTATCTAATTTTATTGCATGTTCAAAAAATCATAAAAACTATAATTCTTGTCGGATAAATTTTGTATGTAATAGAATTGTAGATGGTTTAATAAAACAGTAAATTTTTTATATAAAGTATAATTTATTTCATGATGTAATAACAATAGTTAAATATTCAATATTTAAATTAAAAATTATAAATATTAATATATATATATATATATTTAAATTATTTTATAACCATTCTTAATCAAATATATTAAATTATTTTTTTCAATTTTAATTTTAACTATAATTTTAATTAAATATTTATTTTTTCAAACCAATCTTAATTAAAAATATTTTATATAAAATATTTGATTTTAAAACACAGCCGCATCAACAAATTCAAAATAACCTTAATCAATGACAAAAAGACACTGGCAGACAGATATAGCAGAGATCACGACGAAGACTATTCGAACACAACACAGCAGATGGCTTAGAGACTCAAACTAACATGATAGGCGCGGAACACTTGCAGAATTGCCGATCCACAGAACCTACAACTTAGGTCGATGCCGTAATGGCCATCGACCAAAGAAACCATAACTATTAATCAACCCACAACAGCATCAAACAACCGACCCAGATCTGCTTGAGATAAATTTTCAGTAAAGTCGCCTGCAAAATGTAACGCCATCACCAATGGAAACTTGAGAAATCTCCACACGGCGGTCGGAACTTAGCTGTTTATTGAATTCCTTGATATCCATCGTGGAATTCTTCATGTGCTCTGGCTCCCCACGCTCTTTTTTTGCAACGAAGCCAAACCACAACGTGTTGTCGTAAGCAACATGTGAGCATCAACGAATGCAGAGTCAAATTCTGGCTGCTTGTTTGTCCTGAAATAAAAGTGAAAATTAGTTAAACTAGCCCATGAATTAGAAAAAAGGAAGAAAAGTTGAAAAGCTTGCCTTGGTGAGCATTTCACTTGAAACTGAGGTGGCATCCGATTGAATGAATTTGATTCTGTCTTCGACTCCAGCCTTTTGAATGAATGGCAATCCAAATTCATAAGCTTCTTGATTTGTGTCTATTGCTGTTATCTATAGCACAAACTATAATCATTCTAAAACATATAATAATATTCTCATCGTAATGAAAATTACTGTATAACTAATTGCTACATTTGCATTCGATGATCTTACCTCGACAATAAAAGTATGTTATAATTTGGTTTTTATTGTTTTTAGATTATATTTATTCTTCAATCAATGGCACAAATCAAACAAGCTTAAATGCAACGTAGAGCTGCCTACCTGGCCATCCTTGGGCAGGGCGAGTGCTGTGGAAAGAAGAGAATAGCCTGTGAAAGCACCAACCTCTAGTGTCCTGTTGGGATTCATGACTTTCAAAAGCATTGATAGGAGCAGACATCTCACTTTCGCAATGAAATTCAAAGAACAAGGATACACTTCACAAGGACTCTAATTCGTAAACGTACTTAAAATAAATAAATAACCCTAGCTAATAAGTTGATTGTGATCAGTGTTCATGTGTTTTTCTTGATTTGGAATTCGTAGCCTGTATATTCATGTTTTCAGATCACTCGAATATTTCTTTAATCTAATTTTTTGCTTGCATTATAACTCGTAGCTTATTAACTCTCAATGTCAGACTAAAAATATATAAAAAAACGATCAGGTTTTAATGAAATTTCACCCAGACTTTTCACTTACAAGCTGCTACATTTCTTAGCTGTTGCTTCTCGTAGCTCCTTGGGGTGGTGTTCATGCTCTCCAGGAAATGCTCCAGTTTAATATTTATACTATATATTTTTCAGTAATTGAGAGAAATATTAGTAGAGCAAAGAGGATTCCAAACAAAGCAAATTACTCTTACAAGCAAGAAGATGATGAATCTCTTTCGAAAAAACATGTTTCACACTGATCGACCACCAACGTTGTGGCCAGCCGCCGGTCCTGTTTGATGATGAAATTGAAATTTTTTGAAGAGAATTATAAGCCTTTCCATGTATGATTACTGGCTTTGCAATTATGTTATTAAAGGTTCCTGAATCTCGGCCTTTCGAGTATCTATGAAACCAGTTTTTTTACAAGTTCAGGAAACTTTACGATGTTTAAGTTAAGCACTAATGTAGATGGGGGAACCTACGAGACTATGTTTCTGTAAGAAAGTTCCAAGAGATGACGAGAGTTTCAACTTTGAAGGGAAGAACGTAAGCCCTCCTTCTTTACGTCTCCTAAGACCTAATCCGAGCCCATACCAAATGAATAGTGGGCTTAGGCAAGCCCTAACCAAACCCGGCAAGGTGATAATGAATACTTTGCCTCGTCTATATTATTTTTTTATTCTAAGTAGATAGAAAGGGTTAATATTTTTAAATCATATGTGCAGTTATTAAGATACTCTTTGGCACTTACACGTGTTTAAAAATATCAATGAATACATATTTTTCAATGTTTATCCTTATATGTAATTTCTTAAATATATATTTTTCTTACCCAACATAATATGTAATCAAACAATTTTGCTATCGAACCCTTTTTTATATATAAATCCTAATGATTTTTTATACAACAATATTATTTTTTTATTTTATAATTTTTAAATAGTATATTTTTCTTGTATATTAATTTTAACATCAATTTTATATTTATAACTTAATAATATTAAGGAAATATTCAGCGGTTATTATTTAAAATGTTTTTTTTAAGGATAGATTAAAATAATATATTTTTTATTTTTAAAAATTTAATTTTAATATTATTATATTAAAAAAATAAAACATAAAAACAAAAAAAAAAGTTGAAAAGTTAAGCCTACGAAGGCCTCCATGTAAAGAAAAAAAATCATGTGAGCAAGGTGATAAAAAAGAAATTTTATAAAAAAAAATCATATATGTTTGAGAAAAAAATATTTTATTTTTATGTAATGGATTAGTTGATGGTTTTCCAACTCAATCACGAGGAATGTTCGAGTTGAAAACTCGCTCACCCTTTCATTCTTTCTTTATTATTATTATTATTTGGGAAGGACTTTCCTTGCCAGTTGCTTCCATTGACTATGAAGGAAAAGAATAAAGAAGGGAGAAAAGAGAAGAAAAGATAAGGAACCAACGTCAAACATTAACTAGCCACGAACTCAGAACTATCCCGCTGCAGACGAGCCCCGGACCCCCAGCCGTAGGACAGAAAACCTCTTCAAAACTTATCAAGACATACTACAGAATCCTATCGGAATCCCCCACTCCGTACAACCATCCATATAATATTCCCTTCATACCCTTGTTGTCCTTGCCTTCTCATCCCCTGGAGTGGACTTAGGTCTCAGATATATATATATCTTGACTTCTCCGTCCAAAGAGAAGAGGAAGTCTTCTGCAGAACCCAAGAAGATCTGTTGGTGTTTTTCAATAATGGTGAAATCAAGCGATAGTGGGGTGGCTCCTTTCTTGAAGAAATGCTATGAAATGGTAGGTGATGAGTCAACAAATTCGATAATCTCATGGAGCCAAACCAATGACAGCTTTGTCATATGGGACATGACTGAATTCTGTGTCCAATTGTTGCCCAAGTACTTCAAGCACAGCAATTCTTCTAGTTTTGTCAGACAGCTCAATATATATGCAAGTTCGCTCTTTTCTCGCTCTTGCTCTCTTTCTTTGTATTCTATAATGGGCTGCTTTTCTCTCGCTCGGTTCTTTCTTGTTTAGGCTCTGTCATTGGATTTTAATTGTGGGGTTTTGATTGATTGATTGATTATAAGTGGATGTTGGAAATTTCTTGAATATAAAAATTAATTTGAAGAATATTTTCAAATTCTGGGTTAGTTTCTCGTCGGTGACATGAAGAATCGTTTGAGTTTTCAAAGCAGTGTGAACTTGTTACAAACGATTGTTTCTGTTCTATGTTGCATTTTGATCTTTGAATTGAAAGTAGATGATATTCCTATATGTGTATTTCTAGATTGTTGAAATGCAATGTGTCTGTTCTATGTTGCATTTTTATCTTTGAATTGAAAGTAGATGATATTCTTGTATCTGTATTTCTAGATTGTTGAAATGCAACGTGAAATTGTCCGTTGCAACACTTTTGATTCTTAGTAATGGTAAACAGTACCAAGATATAGTTTCTTAATTGCTATTAGCTTGCTGGTTCTGTATTTGAAGACTGTCTTCCTAGAACATTGACATTCATGTACATAGAGGGAGGATATAACTAAGGCTGTCCCCATGTGGCGGTGAAGCAATTTCTAGGGATGTGTGGTCAGTAAGATCGATAAAGATCTTACACATTGCTTGTTGCATGCCATCTATCTTAAAAGATTGCCGTCACAAATTTCATAGCCTGCCCTTTGTGCTTTTCCTGATACATTACTCATCTTATGTTTTTTATGAAGGTCGTCCTTTACAAGCAATTCTTTTTGTGCTTCCTTTTTTCTTTCTCATGTGCTTGGGTGGGCATCCAGTGTTGGAGGAAATGATGCGATGGAAAAAACAGGAGCCAATTGACTTCTCTCCAGTTAGAATTTCAGTGTATAGACTCATTAACCTGAGTTATAAATGTCCAAGTGGCGATAGATTAAAGTTCAGACTTAAGACTGATATTGTTACCACCATTCCCTAGGTGTCCTCTGTGCATCTTTAAAGCAGCATTTTGGTGGCAAACTGTGCACATGGAAAAGAGGAATGATTCCTATTGATTGCTGTTCTTCCTCACATAAATGCGTACCATTTCCCCTTTCTTGAGCACAACATTGTGACAATTCTACTTCCTTTTTCTTTGGGTTCAAATCTGACCAAGCTAAGAAACAAAGAGAGTGGACACAAAGGTTCAGAATTACATAGTTGCTAATTTTTTCTTTGAATAAATTATTTGAAAATGAATCTTGCTAAAATATTGTATTGCATTATCTTTTCATATGTAACAGTTATGCTTGTAAACCGATTTAAAATATGCTAACTAGCCTTCATCTGCTCCTATGAGAATGACAAAAATTAAGCTTATGTATGTCTACGGAAGTTTTTATCCAAGCGATTTCATAATGATCTAGAACTATATGAAACAGGAAGTAAAGCAAAAATTGACCAATATTGCCAGAGTTTTTACGTGTTCATCCTTCTTGTTTGATATTTGTAAGAAGTTAGGATATTTTTGGGCCTCTGGCCTTGTAAAATGGTTTCTGAAAATTTCTCTTTGAGAATCAATGTGCATAACGTGTATAAGAAGCTTGAGGGTGTTTAGAAATTGTGTGTAACTTTGGGATATCATTTCTTGTAACAAAATTGTGCAGTGCAACCAATGTTTGTGATAGAGAATAGCGTAGTTCAGTTGCTATACATGTAAATCCTGCCCCCATCCTCCCGCGCCCCGCGGTGGGTGCATGTGCATGCGTTAAATCCGAAATAAAATGCTTTACTCAAGAATTTAATTATTATGAACTTCTTTCAGGGATTTAGAAAGATCGATACAGATCATTGGGAATTTGCAAATGATGGATTTATCAGAGGGCAGAAACATTTGTTAAAGAATATCAGCAGGAGGAAAAATTCACAGGGCACGGACAATCGAAAATTAGTGCTGCAGCAGGACAACTCCGTTGAACACCATGAAAGCGTTGAAAATGTGGGTCTCTGGAAGGAAGTTGAGAACCTAAAGACAGGTAAAATTGCAATGACGCAGGAGGTGGTTAGGCTCAGCCAGCATCAGGAAACTGCAGACAATAAGTTGCTCCTTTTGAGGGATCGGCTTCGGGGAATGGAAAAGAATCAGCAGCAGATGCTGTCTTTCTTAGTGATGGCAATGCGAAAAAGCCCAGGGTTTCTAGCCCAGCTACTACACAAAAAGGAAAATAATTGGAGGATGGCTGAGCCAGGAAGCATTGTGGAGCAGGTTGCAGATGATGCTGAGCCATTGGCTTCTGAGGGGATGATAGTCAGGTACCAGCCACCAGTGGATGAGACGTTTAAGCCCATGCATGCACCACCAATTGGTCCAGAAAATCCACGAGAATCTAACCCATTTTCTGATGGGATGAAAGATTTTTTTTTGAGTTCAGAATTTACGGAGCTGCTTATGGATGAAAATTTGGGTTTTGAAAATCATGCCCCATTCATTCTACCAGAATTAGTAGATGATGGTGATTGGGAGCAGCTGCTTTTAGCCAATCCTTTCGTTGCAGACATTAAAGACTCCAAAACAGATTATGAAGAGCCCACTGATGCTGAAACTGATACAGGAACAGCAGTTCCAGGAACACAGCTGGAAAGATCTCAAGATTTTGAAAATTTAATTGAACAAATGGAGAAGTACCATAACTTGGAAAACCAAGCTACTGATGAAGGTCCTCACTTCGAGAAGCCTCGGAACTTGGAAATTCTAACTAAGCAGATGGGTCTTTTGGCTCCCGAGACAAACCACTAACATACCGTACAATGGAAAACTACATAGAAAGTTGTATGGATATTGGATAGGTAATTTTAACTAGACAAAGTATGTTGGTTCTCCCTAGCCTCTTCTTCAGAATGCATTTCCGAAAGAAAAAAAGGGCTACTTACAATACATGCCATTTTTATTACTTGAGATTGCATCGTCTTTCGAAGGATTTAATATTTTCATGTTCATGTCAGCAACTTCAATGTTTAATTCCTATATGCTGATTCCTCTTTATTTGTTCATTGACAGATTTGTGGCGCCGGAGCAGCTCTTCTCCGCTCCTTCTGTGACCACTTACATGCAGTGTTTTCTTCCATTGAAAATGACGTCACACATTATATATTGTAAACTTCAACAATGCTATACAGTCGATGCATATTATTACTTAATAGATTCGGAATTCTAAGGTGGTATAAGCATTCGATTACACACACACACACATGCATGCATGCATGCATACATACACACATACAGGCGTTGCGGCACTGATACGCTGAGCCATGCGTAGATTGGATTGAGCCTTGGTTTTGGTCAAATTGTTATCCAAATGAGTTTGCTTCATTTTTGATTGTACGTGATGATCCCAAAACACCACCAGCTTGTTAACGATGCTTCACAGATCCTGTCCATACAGAGGACATCCTAATAAATCAAAACTCACATTACTTGGTTAAAGTCCCACCAGCAAATGATGTGGTATATCAGGGTATAAGAATGAACACTGGGGTTGGAGTAATGATTTTTTTTTTATGGACCAGCAAGGTTTGAATGTTGGGAAGAACAAGGGGCAAACGAGCATTTCCAAGATTTTGATGAAACAAGACACATCTCAGGCAGAGCTCTGACTCCGATAACAAGAAGGATTTTAGAATGCATAAAGAAGCAACTCAATTGTGAGGAAAAACTTACCAAAGCTACCATGATATTGAAACGGATTCAAACATAGGCAGGGGAAAAAACTAGTGCAATTATTTGAATTGTTGGGATTACATGATAGGAACTAGGAGAATTATGGGTGGACAGCCTTGGCCATACCAAATGCTGCAGCAGAAGCAACGGCATCAATAAGGGCCGCAGTTCGCAAAGCGCTTCTAAATGGTTTATTACCAGTGAAGTAACCCTTGACATAGCCGAAGATTAGCAACCACAGCATCTAGAGCTCTTGGAATGAACATGCATTATCTGAAGGTTCTTCTTGGACCTGGCTTCTCCAATCCTAGCTTAAAACAGTATACATGCAATTATAGAGCTTCGTTTCAGTAATTTTGGTTTTGTGTGGTACAACAGCTAATTTTATGATAGTATAGAATCAACTCAAGTAAAAGGAAACGAAGCATTTTTCTTTCATCACCTAGAAAAAGAGAGACGAGAAAGAAAAAATTATGCTATTAACAAGGTTACGGTATCTTGTGATTCTGTATAATATAAATCAGGGTGCAATTTTGCAGATCATCATGCTCTGGGGACTGGACCTTCAAGGTTTGTCGGGATTTGAAAAGTGAATTTGGCCTTCTGTTGATGTTGCTCATGGCCATGATACGATAGAGGAGCAGCTGTTCAACATGTCAACACATTTGTGCCTGGTCGAAGATACATGTTTATGTGTTATGATACAATACAACCACACAAAAAAGTAGAACAAGAACGTGGAGTGCAAAATAAACTCACATCTTCCTCCGTTGGCTGGCTAGAAAGAGAAAATAAGAAAGCAAACAGTGGTCAGTATTTAAGGAAATAAACTTGTTTAACAATGAATTCAATCATACACGAAAAATTAGTTAAAAAGAGAAAAAAAGAAGAGATTAATCAGCACCTCATCCTGAACAAAGGTGGGACACTTTAATCTACCTCTTCAATGGCCACCTTCCAGCATAAGTCCAATATGAAGGAAATATAATCAGAGCAGAGACAGATTAGCAATAAAAGTGAAATAGATCAACTACATCCAGGAAAAAAAAAATCATACTGTTGACCATTCACAGTTAAAGGAAATGTTCATATCATAAATGTTTGAGTAGCATTGTCGGGACAATAGGGTTTATCACTTCTCAATGGAAGTAGAAGCGAAACCACCAATGGCAGAATTCTAGAGACTGTTTATATAGCAAATGATACTGAATGCACTCTTATCCTGTACCAAATGGTGCAATTCCATCATGCAAAAGCCATCAAATAAAAGTGACTAAACACAAGTTGTATGTTACTACACTCGAAAATAAAGTCACATCTTATTATATGTTTCTGTTTTATTTTGACTTTTGAAAGACAACCTCCATGTCTCTCATCGATGCACAAAATATGAACAAACAAAGTTATAAACTAAACAAAATGGAAATTGAAGATCGTTTTTACAACACTTCAGCTCAGGTCTCCGCAATTTTTCAGCATTAGTTTGCTCAGGAGAACGAACGTTTTAACATGCACATCATTAGAGATATTATAAAGATCTTCATTGTCTAAAACAATAACAAACTGAGCACTTAAAACCCTCAACAAGGACATGTAAAACATTCCAACTTGAATGAGGCAGCTGTAAGAAATCCATCTTCTGACAAGCAGGGTTGGGTTCATCACTTCATATAAGCTACTTTGAAAAATATAAAAGGACTCCAAATAGAATTTAAACAAAGCAAAAAAACAGCTTGTTAACCAAACGTACTTCAATGGGGGGGGGGGGGNACAGAACCGAAAGTCCCTTATGACAAGATATTGATCGGGAATAAATGGAAAGAAAAGAGACTACCAAGCAGCAGTAATACTAATAAAAAAGACACAGAACACTGAATGTTAACAACATAAACCTCGGTGATATGAACCTGAACAAAAAATGATAATTTGATGAAAAAAGTTACAGATCAGAGTTTCTAATCACGGATAAAACATCGAAATCTCTGCTTGAAGGAAGATTGAAGACTATACAGAGGCAAATTAAAACGGAAACTTCTACGATCCGGGATAAAATCAGAAACATTTTGAATTCAAAATAGTTTCAAGACAACAATCAGAATTAAGCCTCTTCAGTTCAGGTCTCTAAAAATATTTCCGCATGGAAAGTCTCGGAACAACGAAAGTATAATAAGCATCATCATTAGAGGCAACATAAACATTATCGAATGCTGGTTTTAAGAATATCAATATGTGTGAAATACAAAAAAAGAAGAAAAAGATGTCCCTTCAGTTCAGGTCTACATAAAAAGCTTCCACATGGTTGTAAATTGTCAGAAGAACGAAAGTTTTTTTATCATCATTAGAGACATCAATGATCTATTATCAAAACAATAGCAATATCAAGAAGCTTCATCACCTCTTCCCATCACAGAAAAAGAACCAAAGAACAGAGAGAAAAAAGATGTTCATCATACATGATCTATTTTAGCTTTGACGTGTAAGCGAGAGTGCATATCTGAGCAGTAATGAGTGAGGTGATGATATAGCGTAGATGATGTGAAGTTTGGCAACTGTCACCGACTCACCACAAAAATCTAGCTAGCCATTTTGTCTTGCGTGATGGGTTTTTGAGCCACGATCGGACCCAGCTCAAATTCTTCAGTTTTAACCATTTTGGCCCAACCCCTATTTCTTTTTTCGTAGGCTTGACCGTAGGCGATGGAGTCCCTGGTGGGTGTGGGGACGGGAACTAGCATGTGCGATTTAAACCCAAATCGGTCACTCCATCGTGGGGAATTTAACAAAGGGGCCTTAGATTTAAGCCCCTGACAAATTTTCCCCTAGAGAGGAGTATTGAGGAGGCGCCGCTTCCATCCTGCTAGCGTCTCACGGCTGCTGGATTTCCCACCTTCCCCTCTTTTCGCCAATTACTTGGATTACTTCCTTCGAGGCATGCGTAAGGGTCGAATATGAGACTAGCCCGATATTAGTATTTTGATTAATACAACAAGAAACGCACACCAAGCAAGCGTTGACATACAATATCAATTTTTATTTCAGTTAGAATTATTACATTGATGGGCTGACCTCCCAGAGCCACTGCTCCAGAACTAGCTAGCAACGGCACCCTGAATAGATGATGGAATCCTAATATCAAAATGTATGGATTAGCCATAGCATTATACAGACAGCGGATACAATTTTCTGTTTTGAACCCAGATGTTAAGAAAATACAAAGGGTCCTTTACATGAGAAGCAGAGATGGAAGAAACAAAACAATCGGTGGTGCTCGTACATTCATCACTCTTTGTAATTATTTTGATAATAGATAAATATACAGGTAGCACATTTTAACTAATCCAAAGAAAAAGCGCCACCACAATACCTGCATAAATCACAAATAAATAAAGACCACAGAAAAATCTGAAATTTAGAAACAGGTGAAATAAATCTGCAAATCATCAGCTACTAATAAAGATAAATGTATTATCAAAATATGTTCTTCCTGACATAGAAAAGGAAAAGGAAAGTCAATTATTTAGCCAAGGATAGATTTTTAAACATTAAGAGCATGTACGAACAGAACTGCTGCTATTTAGCCAGAGGATAGATTCAGCAAATCAAGTCAAGTTGAGAGACATTAATTGGACTCCAAACTAGTCCACAATACTACTTCTTTCAACATTTATTTTTAATTTTTAGTTTTTTTTCTTGGCCCTCAAAGTTATATAGTGAAAAAGGAAAACACTAATAATGGTAATGCTGGGAGTTATATGCTCATCAGACCAGTTCCAGTGCTAAAGGTAATGTAGAGATAAAATATAAATGATGATGATAATGCAATCACTTTAAAAAATGGGCTACCTGTCGCTGAACCTCTCAAAGGCATCAGAAGCATAAAGAAGTGTTTCATTGGCCCTTTCCAGAACCATATAAAGCTCCTTCCCTCTAGTAGTACGAGCAATAACCCAAGCATTGTTTTTCGCTCTAATGCATATTTCCAAATCTTTGTCATGATCTGCATTATCCCATTTTGATCTACTCTTCTCCAAATCTACCTCTTCTCTAAGCTTACTCATGGCAAGCAACGATTCCTGTGATAATAAAAATGACAAGAAATTCAACATCAACAGCTCCCTCAATTAATAAAACAATGTCAAACTTCTAAATAAAGCCACCAAGTGCCACGACTTAGCATTCTTTTGAGCCATGCAATGGGCTTAAGTATGATTGACCAGCCAAAGTTTGAAGACAGATATCTCATATATGATTAATGTTATGTATGGAACTATAAGTAACTCTCAATTGGCATTAAACACTATTAGTTAACCATTGACTTGACATGCTATCCAGTTAACATTATTAATTTCAGTTAGTTTTAAGGTATTAGCTCAGATCTGATTCTATCAAGATATTCACCAATTCTTTTTTCGTTTCTTTGGGCTTTTTTTTCTTGGTTCTGCTTCTGTACTACTCCAATAAGATATGAAGTTTTTAAAAACAAGGTCCATAGCTATGGGGAAAAGACAACTTTACTATATGAGCAGAAACACTGCAGGGCGATGCAGATACTACTGCTACTAGCTTCAGGCAGACAATTACTTGACAACTTGATTTGCTCATCTTTTCGTTTTTCACTTAGTTGATTAATTGGTAAGATATTGACCAAAGACTCAAACGATCCCAGCTTGTTCAGCTGTTTACCAGTCAGAAATGAAAGTGGTAAAGAAAACAAATCCTGCTGCACAACCCATATACAAAAAACAATTCACAATAATATATTTTCTGCTTGAACCCAGACATTGGACAATGGACATGTTAAGCATGTTATTTGTCAGTGTTCAGCCTTTTGACAACAATGAAGCTTTAATCCCAAACTATAGCAATATTAGATAACCAGTATTATCCTTCATATCAATAAGCCTTGCGTATTTGCAGAGACATCAATCACCTAAGTGCATCAAAATTTACTCATTCTTGAATTCATTGAACAACACAATACTCTTTTTTAGAGTAATCAGCCTTCTGTTATGCACATTTTGGTACACACTGTTCCACCTTTAAAACCTACAAACCAAAGTTCCACATGTTTGCTTTATCACTATAATGGTACCTCAAAAGGCAAGTAGTAAAAAATTGAGCACAGTAAGCTGACATGTCCAGCTCATGTAAACCAGATAAGTACTATTAAAAGAAGCTAAAACAAAGGGTTCTTTACCTTTGCTAGGGTTGTAACCTTTGCTGGAGGAGAAGCCCTGGATACATTTCTATCATCATCAATGAGTAGATAACGGTACCCACTGACATGATAAGCATTCTCACCACCCCATCCTTTTGATAGTTTCTCTTCAACTTTTAAAATCTTAAGTGATGCCTACACATTCAGCAAGAAATAATATGACATTTTATAAATGCATATGATATAACTCCAATACATCAATGTCATTTTTCAATAAGAAGGCTAAAATTGAGAGCATTAAGCAGAATTTCAATCAAACCCAGCACAGGATATCTTAACACTAGAAACAAAATTTCATGCAAGCTCAAATAAAAGGTGAGGTCAGTAATAAAAGCATAAACAATGAACAAATTAGAGTTAATGAGAAGGATTCCACATGACCATCAACTATTTCATTAAGTGAGAGCTTAGAAAGGGTGCTATACTAAAATCAAGTGTTAGTTCACCAACATCATCCAAAGGGATTTGAGCAACAATATTTGTGATTAAAATTAACCAGAACATAGTAGATATTTTTGTTTCAGCTCTTGGAGGGCTATGACGCAGACATTCTTTCTTCTTTCTCGATATAATACCAACATCCCAGTAAGTTATTAACAAATTGACTCTTCTAAGTCTTTTCAGAATATTTTCAACATGATTTTCATCATCAAGACACACAAGCATCAAGTTGTTTCTCAACCTGAGGTCACTTGGGGTCTTGGGCATATTGAGCTAAGGCTTGGTTGTGGGTGGTGAATCCTCTATAAATCAGTGCTTCTGTGGCATTCGTTTCAACAGATGTGATGAACAAATGCAATGAAATGAAACTAGCAGGATATTTGTTTATTATGTTTGCAAGACCCTGTGTAGTAGGACAAGTAATTTTCCACAGAAATCACATGCATAGAGAAAACACCCTCAATCCTCACTTATTACACATTTTAGTTTCCAGCTACGACAGGATATTTGCATGATAAAACACCAGGCACTCCTATTCAAATTATAGCACCTACACAATTGCTACATAAAAGAATAGGAAAAAACTGTTATGCATCTATGCACAGCAGACTCAAACAGTTCTTTCTCCTGTATTAAAAGAATATGTTTCCTGCAAATTTACAGTTAAATTGATACCCATGTAGTTTCTTCACAAAATAATTTAGTTCCTCCAATTTCACAAAATTGTGCAACATAAGCCTATTCTCAGATTTGATATGAGCAACAAGAACGAATGAAATGACTCTTGTTAATCACATTGGAAAGCAACTTTTGGTCATGTTCCACTAAACCTTTGCACATAAAGCAGAATGAGATGAGATCTGTAGAATCTATGCATTTGTTTGTTGAGCATGTAGCAGATAATAAAGAGAAGAATAATCCATGGCAACAGATATAGTTACATGGAGAAAACCATATTATACAAACTGCTGACATTCTCTACCTGCTAAAAACCTATCAGGATTGGTGAAGTGCAACATACAAACAAAATGAAAAATATTGATGACAGGCGAAAATAGACAGAAGAAGATCAATAGCAATAACACAATTCAATTACAATGTAGTCACTTACATTTTCAAGAACCTGCTGCTTGACCAGGGAGACACCTTGCTCCCCATTAAGAATGGAGGACAAAGGAACCAAGAGGATTAAGGTAAGACTTTTATACTGGTAAGCACAGAGATACATTCTTTCCCCGGTCTGCTGAAGCCAAATTGTTGGGGTGGAAGGAATCAAACTACCAGTCTCCATTCCCCAAATATCAGTGAGCAGAAAACCATCCTTCCCTTTAGACCACCTGTTATGCTGTAAGGGCCTTTTAACATGATAACTGTTATCTTGACTAGGAGAGGTAGCATGCAATTGATGGAATTGATCAGAAACAGAGACAGTGGCAAAGGTAGGCCCTACAACAACATGAGAAGGAGTACTTCCTCTGCGTAGATAGGACCATGAACTTACTCCAGATGACAAAGCACGAGGTGACAACCTTTGAACTGCATACGCAAATAAATTTATGGTGTCATCCTGGCAAAAATAACGTGATGAAGGTTGTCAGCATTTGATCAAAATCATCATCATAATTATGTCACTGACATTTATTTAATTCTTGAAAACCAAATAGAGTATAAATAGCAGCATGTAGTATAAATTAAGAAGCTAGCAAGATCAAATGGGCCTTGGAGATCAAACCATACAGGTGAAAGCGTCGTGGACACAAGCAAGTCTTGAAACAAGATCAGTGAATAGCAATGTGTGGCCCCAGCACCAGACTCCAGTACCCTCACAAGTGACTGCCAATATGAGAGGACTTAATCAGAGTTCATACTGCGAACATCATTCCACAGAGAGGCCAACAATGATGTGTTTCTCAACCTATCAAGTAATGGTGGGGTTGGAAGCATAAGAGCACACTTGATTCTAAAGTTTACTCAATACTTGTTGGGTATGCACGTCTAAATGTGTTAAACATTTTTCACACCTAGAACCTTGGAGCTGCATGAACAATGACAAATATTGCAAATATTTTTTTTTCAGAATAAAGAAAAGGCTCAATTAAATATTTGAACACATTTTTATTATACTTTGAAATTGTCATCATTTTGATACACAAACAACACTTATTCCCCCTTATTCAGTAAGTGTAGTTTTACTTGAACTTCTCACAAATAAAAGTTGAATGGTTAGAAACATGAAAATTGTAATATCCTGCTGTATTCTGATGTTTTCATGACAGAAAATTCCAGTTTGAAGCATATAATTAAATAAGGGTAGAGCAAACAGAAAGCGATACACATAGCACGAACAGTGGAACTACCATGGACACTTGCAAAAAAAAGGCAGCTAGAGAGGAAAGCGTTGGTACTAGTTAGTGTTATGTGTAAAATACAATAGGGAAACAGTTGATCACAGCATTTTTTATGACGAGGTTTGATCTATTTTTATTCACAGGGCTACAATAGCATGTTAGATCCCACTAGGTCCAAGCGCATTTGTGGAAAAATGTCAAGGAGATTCATGTTTATGATCGCCTGAAAGTATTAGTAGAGACAAACCTGAACCTCAATAGCTGCCTCCCTCCCGACAGTCAGCATCTGTACAGTTCCACATTCCTTCAAACAATCACGAAATGATGGTAATTGAATTTTCTTCCCAACAAGGAAATCTGTCCCAAAGATAAAAGTTACATGTAAGGTATGAGATACGGCAACTTCAGCAATACTTTGGTAGCTCAAATCCAATGGAAGCCTTTTGAAACAGCAACTTTAGCATTTACCCCAGCAGCAGTAATCCAATGGAGACCGTTTTTGACATGCTGACAATTAGTGACTTACAATGAAATATTTTTCACCCAACCACAATTAAAAAAGAAAAAAAAAAGTTGGATCTACTGCAATTCCAGCCTACACAATAGCACGGTGCCTTACCACTTAGATAATCCATGACAAAAGGGTAGAGATGAGCTCGAATCTGTCCTCCACTAGGATCTTTCTCAAGCAATTCTCTTACAGGCCCATAAAACATCATAAAAAGAGAATGAATTTCCTTGAGAACTTTTCGTAATGCCTCGACCCGCCATATTGCTTCTGCTTCCTTACTCTTCTCCACTACCTACAGCAAGGTTAGGCACCCAAGAGAAGTGATTAAGCAAAATGCATTCAAACATGAAAACAACCCGTGTTTTTAGAGAACAACCCATGATTGCACAGACCATGACCATCCAGATATCGGGCTCTGCCTCGTAAAAAACATGAGAATGCCTCTCTGCTTCTATCACCTCACAAGCTGCCTCTGGAGAGAAAATTCTGCATGGTAATTCTTGATGAGCTATCTATTTATTGTAATTGGTGAGATTTTTAGTCTGCCTCTAGAGGGAATAGGGCGTAATTAATTAGTAGGAAACTAACCTGGTAAAAGTGATGAGTCCTTCACTGAGTCCGATGACAGAGAGTTGGGTTGAAAACGGTAAATCAGCAGGAAAGAAGAACAAGATCTTGTCTAGTTCCTGCCCTTCTTGCTGTCCTCTTCTCAAATCAAATATGCACAGTTCCATCCCTTCGCTTCCTCCGCCGTTCGCCGATGCCATTCCCATTAGTTTCTTTCTAATTCACTAATCAACTCACTGCCTTCTTGCCTTGGGTAGGGACGAATCACATGGGATTTTAATATTGATTTTTTCTCTGAATTCATCAAATTAACAAGTACAAATTTCGAATGGTAGGTGAAGGTATACTTTTTTTAGTAAACCACAATTTAGTCCCTGTATCTTTGTCAAACAGATTATTGATCCCTTTAGTCCCCAAAGTTTCATTCCCACTTATAACTACTCTGTGTGCGGATTCTTCATTACTCTGATCCCAGGATGCACCTTTTCCTAATCAAATGATTTAATTCTCCCACGTTATAATCCTTTTCTTTTCTTTATCTTGGCCAGGAGAGTTGCTCGAAGCTAGCGCATTGTTTTAACAAATTTAGCGATCAAAACATGTCATAATCTAAGCTGAAAGTTTAGCAATCAAAGAGCATAAAAAGTACGTACGTAGATGTTGATTTATAAAATGTTTTTTAAAATGTTTTAAAATAATACCTTTTTAATACAAAAACTAAATTAAATGTTTTGATATCAAGTTATTAAAATAATTTAAAATAAAAAAATAATATAAAACAAAAACTAAATTATTTTTTTAAATGCAATTGGATTTTAATAGAAAAACTAAAAAGAAAATCAAGTGTGGAAAAAATTATTATAAAAATAATAAAAAATCATTCGAAAACATTATCGGTAATTAGCAATCCTTGATACAGTATCCAAGTACTTGAATCTAAAAACCAGGCTAGTCTCTTTAAAGAATTTTGAACCTAAATCCAACAATAAAAAATACATACATACCAGATTAACTTAAGTCCAGATTCGATTAACCTAAACATACTCAATACTTATATACAACCCTTCACGTGTGATATAAAAAATTTTAAATGAACAATTCAGTCTTAAATAATATTAAAAATCAAGCACAATATTCATAAAAAATATTCCATAGAACATGATCATAACATTAATTGTATCTTTAAAAGCTCTAAAACCAAGTCATAATAAAAAGGGTCTGTTTGATACGTGAGAATATAATTATAGTTGTTTTTTGAAGTATTTTTTATTTAAAAATATCTTAATTTTTTTATAAAAAATATTTTTAACATCAACAAATTAAAATAATAAAAAAAACAATATTGTTTTAAATTAAAAAATAATTTTTTTAATTTTTCAAAAATATTTTTAAAATACAAAAATAAATCATCATTATTAAAAAAATACATGGTTTTTATACACAAAAGTTGAGTCCGGTAATATTTTTATAATAATACCTTAATATATAATAATACAAGATGAAATAATAAAATATTTTAAATAGTGTTGTTTTATATTTAAATATATTAATAGGAACGAGAATATATATATATATATATATATATAAAATCACCGTTTATTTTTAACATAACTATTGACCATTGAGCATAAATAATTGTAAAATATAAAGGAATTATATGTGTGTGTTCTGGTCAGGTTTAATTTAATTAACTAGATTCACAAGTTTATGATTGGTGGAAATTGGCTTTTTATAGGTTTTGTTTATTTACAGGAAAATTATTTTTTTTGAAAAGTAAATTTTTAGAAAAGTGAATTTTGAGGAAACTAAATTTCTAAATAGTAAAATATTTTTCGATGTTTGGTAATGTTATGAAAAATAAACTGGAAAATACTTTCCAGTGTTTGGTTATGTTATTAAAAATAAGCTAGAAAATAATTTATTTATGTTTTATTTTTCTTAAATTTATTAAAATAATAAAGAATAAATCTTACAAATTAAAAAGTTAAATAATAATAAATTTGAAAAAAAAATTCATAAATTATCTCAAATAAAATAAATAATAATTAAAATAATAAAGATCAAATTTAAAAAAAAAAGATGAAGAAATTAAAATAATAATAATTAACATTTCATAAAGTATTTCAAATAAAATAAATAATAATCAAAAGAATGAGGACCAAATTTGATAGAAAAAAATTTAATAAAAAAAATAAAAGAAAAGCAAATAAAAATTATAAAAATGAGGATCAAATAATATAAAAATTAAATTTTAAGAAATAAATTTGAAAAATAAATATTCAAAACAAAATATATATATAGCAATCAAAAGTTTGAAGATTAAATTTGATATAATCAGCAAATAATGATATTTTTAAAATTTTCACAACTTTTAAAAACTATTTTCCTTTAATTTTTTTAGGAAAACACTTTCGTGTTCTCCTGAAAATTAAGTTAAATTTTTCTTTGATTGAAAAATATTTTTCATTTATTAACTTTCTTAACAACAGATAAACATAAGAAAGTTTGAAAATTGTTTTCCTATAAATCACTCTTTGAAAAACAAACATAAAAAAATTTGAAAATTATTTTCCCATAAATCATTTTTTAAAAAACAAACACAAGAAAAATTTGGAAAGTGTTTTTCTAAAAACTACTTTTCTAGAAACAAATACAGCTAAAAAGAAAAACACTTTCCTGAAAATTAAATCAATTTTATTTATTAAAAAATATTTTTATTGACTAGAAAATATTTTTTATTGATTAAAAATTATTGACTAGAAAATATTTTTTATTAATTAAAAATTATTTTTTATTAATAAAAAATATTTTTTATTGATGAATTTCTTTAATAATAAACAAACATAAAACAATTTAAAAAATAATTTCTCAGTTAGAACTCCGGAGTCATGAGACGTGGGCTCAGCCATGAGCGAAAGATCTGGTTACGTGTGAACCGTCAATTAAGTTGGACCCACCCTATCATGCACATGTGAGCGGTCCTGATCAATCCTCATCAGAAAGAGAACCGCGATCTGATCGGGCACCAGGAACCTGCATTAAGCTGTGGGCCCACAGTAAAAAGGCTCTCCTCCCACGCACTCCATCACCAACGTCCATAACCGCCTTCCTCAGCTCCCCAGTCTTCCCTACCTATAACAAACTCACTCTCTCCTTCTCAATTCTCGTTTTCAGTATCCAATAATGACAGAATTTGAAAAGAACAAAAGGGTTAGCCTTCTGGACCGTTTCCTAACAAAAGGGTTCTTCAAGAACAAAAGACACCTTCGAATTTTCGGTATAGGTTGTCATTCATTGGCCACCAGAATTGAAGAAAATCAGCCCTATAACTGGTAAATATCCCTGCCTCGATGCACTAGACTGGTCATGGAGTAAATTAAGAAACGTGCCTTTCTTAGATGCATAATCCTTTCCTTTCAGTATTTTACACAATGGCTTGCATTTACACGGAATTGTTAAACATTGACTGGGAGCATGAATAAAAATTAGTAGAGGACAACTTGTTAATCATCCTATAAAACAGATTACAAGTCAACGCTGTGTGGTTATTGTTGATGGACTCTTGAGCTAACGGAAAAGAAAACTGCTGTCAACTTGCCGCTCCCATATCGAGGCTCAATCAACCCCAACACACTGGTTGATCTATAACTTAATACCATAAATTTTGCAAGTACTAGCACTTTCCTATAGCACTCTCCGGTTCGTTTTCATGGTCACATAATCTGTCTTATTGTTAAAGCCAGCTGTCTATAACTTCAAAACTGAAGATAATTTATATCTAGCTGAAGTTCCCTCTGCAGGTCGATGAGAGTTCCGCTGACGTTTAATTATGGGAATTTCAGTGTCAGGAAAGAGAATTTCTACATTGGGAACAACATGTACAGCTGATGCAAAGTGATGCATGGCCATGGAATGGCTGGTGCAGGAGGCCCTTACCTTCCAATGTTTCTTGCCCACCACCCACAACTTCATGTGGTAATTCCTTTTCCTTCTTCTCATGCTATGTACTTGATGGTGGTAAGATTCGTATATTGTCTTGGAATTGAGCAGAAAGCCCTATTAGTTTTCTTTCATATCACCTGTAGTTTAGGATGTCTGATAGAATTTTGTCCTTTTCCCATGCTGAGTATTAGGTTCTACATGAAGCTATTAAAGAGGGCCAGATACTTGGCAGAACTGGCGCTGTCAGAACATGAGCAACTTACGCATTGGTCCTGAACAGCTACGTTATCATTCTCGCTTCTCTAGAAAGCAATGAAATTGTATCCTATGGACGAGTTATTGAGGTTTAAATATTTGCAATACAGCCGTGCCCGATTAGCGAAAAAGAACGATTTGGGCTGTTAATGTACTGTTGTGTATTTCAGTTTATATATATTTTGGACATGATTGGTGATATGATATAATTCAATGAAATATCTGAAACCTATGTTGCTTCGGACCTTTTGTTTTGCCCTAGAGTACCCTGCGTCGGACGTTGGACACTTGAGCATGGGTTTGACAGATCGACACTCCAATTACATGGAAAAATGAAAGATGATTCATAAATAAAATAGGCGAGTGACATGGGAATGCAAGTTGGACACCGTACCTGTGTGGGATATGGATTCCGAATTCAAGTAACATACCTGAAAACTGCAAATAATATACTCTTAGATTCTGATTAGTCAATTCGATTTTATAGGTTCATGTTAGAACAAACGAAAATGACCTACACGAGTGCATAAAGGTATGGAAATAAAGATTTTTTCTAAAACAGTGACTCTTTTGTAGGAAGGCGCTGCTGTTCTTTCTGATAATGATACATTTGCTTTTGTCTTTCTAAAAGCTACTGCCCTTTGTGTTTATTTTGATTAACTTGTTAATTTAGTTCGAATTATTCGACAACAGGGACTGGAGTGGTTGCTGCAGTACATGAGCTAGCAGTCCAGCAGGAGAAGGAAAGCGTAAGATCCCCTTTTATACACTGACATTCTTTTCTCACACGCATCGTTGGGAACTTTAGATGAATATCTTTATAAAGCCTGATAATAATAGGTGAAACTAATCTGATTCTCCTACAAATCACCAGTACATGCTCTTACCAACTGTTCATAACATAAAATGACAGGTTCTGCATTCAAGGAGCTGCCTCATTTAAATTCGAAAACATCATATTCCATGCATTTTTCTGTTTGTCCTATTCAAAGCAGTGATAGGATCATTCAGACAGTAGCTTGTTATCTCCAATGCCATTTTGTTGTCTTGGCAGGCAACTCTGTGCCATAAATTTGTTCCTGTGCCTAGCTAGTACTATAACAGTGAAAAAACTGGTCTCGGAATCCCATGGATGCAAGTCAACATATGTTTTTACTCTTCGTAGTTCTACAGCGCTGTTCTTCTGATGTTTCTTGGTCTGGAATTAATTCTATATAAATGGTCTAGAAGAAGGATTTCAAACCTGAGAGATGAGATTCTGCAGGCAAGAAGGCATACAGACGACTAAATCCAATACCAGCCATGAATCCATTACTTGTAAGCTATACCTTTATTTTTTCACGAACTTGTTGATCTAAGGTTCTGTCCCCCTACCCCGAGGCTTGCTTTAGCATCTACTCTTTTTTTCATCCTTGAAACACAAAATAGATCCCCTCTGGCTTCCTTTGCGAATGACATAAAAGAAAAATAAAACATCGAAAGCAAAAATTTCATACAAAATGCCAACGAAATTCGTCCAAGTGCAGTATCTCATAGGAACAGTGTCCGAGATTTACACAAATGGGAAACTACGGGTAATGCATACAGAAAATAAATTCGAGTGTGTTTTGAAGATGCCCATATCACTCTATATTTGCTACCTGCTGGATCGATTGGAACCCTCGGAGGCTCTCCTGCTGGAGGAGGCTCACCATGATGGACCTGTGCTGAGTTCCTGTCGCTGACAGGAATTTCCATTTTTTTTCCTCTTCAGCTTTCTCAACATGTTACATTTATCTGAGATTTCGAATGGTTTGGTTTGTGTCAACAAAAGAGTCGCTCCAAGCAACACTGACACACTCGCATGCTTGTTTGTTTTTTAATCCGCTTATTTGGACGATGGTGGGGCAATGAAAGCAAGAAGAAAAGAAAACATAAATAGTAGAAACTAATTGCTAAAACTTAAAATTACCATTATATCCTTCTTTTATAGCTAAACTGACATTTATAGATGATAAATTTGTCATTTTATTAAGTTTTCCTTCCCACTTCCTCTCTCCAAATTGAAGAGAATGATTTACGTGGTCTGTGAGATATTCTCTCTCATCATTTTCCTCTTTTTTTCATGGATGGGTACGTCCCATTAAAAAAAAAAAAAAACAGAAGGAAACTCCAAATCACAAATATACCTCACCTTTTGGTTACGTCGGTCCGTTCGAGATTGCATATCAAACAATATTTTTAAAAAAATTAAAATTATTTTTTATATATTTTAATTATTTTAATACATCCATGTGAAAAAAATATTATTTTAATCTATTTTTAAATAATTTGTTTTTAAAAAAACCATAACGAGAAAAAGAAACAAAAGGTCGGTCGGTCACTCCACCTCACCCTCGTTATGACCAAAACACCACTTCGTAACCACCAAACTCTCCCCGCTACCATGGGCTATCACATTCAAGAATCAAAACCGCCTCTCCTCCAGGAACCCACCCAAAATCCATTCTCCTCAAACACAAAACACAACCTCTCCCTCTCTCCCTCCCAAACAAAACAAATGGCCATCACAACCACCATATTTGAAACTTGCAGCAAGAAACGAAAAGGAAGCCCTCTTATTTCCACCTTCAACAACTCTAGTAGTCCTCCTCGTCCACCACTACCACCCATTCCCCTTCATTCCGGCCCTTTCAGAGATAACATTAGAGAATTCCTCAAACATTGCGCTGAGATTGAAGATTATACTGTTTTTCACAATCCCGTTTGGTGTGCTTTGCTCTTGAGTGACCCCACCGGCGTCGTTTTCCCTCTCTACGTTCTTGAAGAGAACATTCACTCTTCTCACCCTCGCCCACTTTGTGATCGCTGCAGATGCATTGGTATATATAGTAAACTACTTCTTCTTCTTCTTTTAATATTCTAAATTTGGGTTTGTCTGATATGTTTCTTTTTAAAAAAATTGGAGTATTATCATGTGGTCTGATTGATTAAATAATGAATTTTCTACATTTTTTTGGTTTTTTTTTTTGGAAGGTTGGAGTCACCATTTTGTGTCAAAAAGAAGGTATCATCTGATAATTCCAAAGGACGATTAATGGAACACACCTCTAAACAAAGAATCTCCTGAGAAAAATAATCATCTCTTGCATGGTCTCATTCACTGCAATGGCTTTGGTCATCTCCTATTCATCAATGGAATTGAAGCCAACTCTAAATTCCTCCATGGGAAAGAACTCATGAATCTCTGGGATCATCTCTGCTCAATTCTCTAAACCCGGTATCTAATCTAACATAACATTTACGACTTTTATTTTATTTGCATTATATTTCTTTTTTTCCTTTTTCATTTCTTTTTTTTTTTCTTGTTCAGTGAAATTTCAGTGGAAGACCTGTCAAAGAAAGCCGGAAGCATGGACCTTAGGTTGCTTCATGGAGTTGCTTATGGGCGTACATGGTTTGGAAAATGGGGTTACAATTTCAGCCGTGGAAGCTTTGGGGTTACACAGCAGAAATATGAGAGAGCTATTCAAATCCTCAGCTCACTAGACGTCAGTAAGATTATTCATGACTTCATCAACAAAAGGCAAGGAGAATTGGTTAAAAGAATCATTAATATTTATAGGGATGCTAGTGAGACACGTTTAGTTACCATTAGTGATTTGTTTCAATTCATGCTTGCTCTGAACTCCACTCCCCTAATCCGAAGGAAAATAGCCTTGACATTGGCTGCTATTCCATCAAAATCATCAATACAAAGAGCCCGACAACCAGAAACTTGTTTATTTAAGGATCCAAACCACCACAGTTCCTTTTCTTTTATTGCTAAATTCGATGAGAGTAGATGGCCTGCGAGAAGATTGGATGATGTTGTCAGAGTGGTACTCACTACTTTGGAAGCTAATGGATCCAAAATGGATCGGCAAGCCTTGCGTGATGCTGTTAGACAACACATTGGTGACTCTGGTTTGATTGACTTTGTTATAAAAAACATTGATAAGGTTGTGGTGGAAAATCGATTCATTCATCATGTTGTCAACCCAGTTAACAGAAAGTTAGTGATTTCACTTCAAGATGTTGTTCATGAAGGGAAAAGTGAAAAGAAAATGGAGTTCCAGGCTGATATTCCAGCTATAGAACCAGGATTAGATGTTAACAAGGATTTGTATTTTTTGTACAATTATGTTTTATTGGGCTACCCTGATTCTCATTCAGTTACCCTAGCAATCAGAGCAATCTTGGATAGCAAGCATTTTGCCAAACAGTGGCAATTTAAGGGCAATAATGATCAGGATTCATTTCTAGGGCTTGTTCTCCGGCTTAGGCCAAGTTACAATGAATTGGTTAAAGAGTTGACACGGCCATTGCCGCCAGGTGAACTTCTGGTGGTCCCACAGTATGCTACGGTTGATGAGCTCAAATTGATGGTGCAGTGTCTCTTAAGGGATACATATCATGTAATGGACAAGTTTGTCGTGAAGGATATACAGGCAGGTAAAATAGAGGAAAAGGAGTACCAGGATGGGGTAATGTGCGAACTGGAGCAAGGTGGACAGGTTTGGGTTTGGGGGTGTGGGCTAGACTTGGATACAAAACTGAGGTATCAAGGTGGTGCTGATGATTGGACAGTGGATTGTAGGTGTGGGGCTAAAGATGATGATGGGGAGAAGATGGTGGCCTGTGATGTTTGCCATGTGTGGCAACATACAAGGTGCAACAGCATTAAGGATAATGAAGCTGCCCCTCGTATGTTTGTATGTTGTAGGTGCAAAAGTGGTAGGAAGAAGTATTGACTTGGTTCTCCATTTCCAGTTTTGATGAATAGTTGTGAGTCTAAAACTGTAAAGGAATGGGAGAACAGGCTGGCACATGATAGTATAACTCAGTGAAAGGTTTTTATTTTATTTTATTTTATTTTTTTGTCGTGAAAAAATGATAAATAGAGAAGCTGTGCATCTGAATAGGGCAATGCTTCCGGTATAAATTCCTCTTGATTTTTGTGTAAATATTAACTCTTGGCACTGATGATAAGAAACGTTTGTCATAAGCATTTTCAACATACCAATTTATCTTCTCTAGTTTTTTTTTTTCTTGGTTGTTGTTACAAAGAGAGTCAAATTCGAGAGCTTTGGGGATGGGAGATATCAGTGCCTCAGCGCGACTAGGTGACGCACACTGCCATCAATGATTATTGATGTCAAGTTATCGGTAAGAAGTTACCGGGTCAGATGACAACAAAACAAAAGAGAGATGATTACCCGCCCGGTCTCGGATCTCGGGTCAAGTCCACATTAGAGCTCAATGAATCAAAACGACCATCCAACATCTTCTTCTCTGTATATACACTCATCATAAAATGTAAGGAACAAATGCAGGCTTGTTCGTGACAAAAATAAAATTTCAAATTTCAAACAATATTAAAACAATAAATATAAGAGAGATATTTGAAACAAAAATAAATAAATAAAGATTGGGAGTATGAATGGATGCACAAGCCCAGGGATAAATCAATGCCCAGCTGCTTAGAAAGATCAATTTAGCTCCTTTCCGTTGAGAAAACTAGAAACAATTAGATATTAATTTACCTGAATTAATTCATTAGAATATAATTTTATAATTTATAAGTTCTAATTTTTTTTTCTCTTTATGAATAAATAAATAAATAAATATAATATAAATAATCACATGAATCAACACTACGATTTTAACATGAAAAACTCAATATGAAAAAAACCATGAGATCATATTCCACCTAAAAACTTACACTATCAATAAATAATAGGTTAATAATTGTTTTTTTTTACATTCAACTAAGAGATACAACATATATATCATCAAGAACAACTTATTATTGGAATACAACAAGATTAAAAAAGAATTATTTGAGAAAAACTCGCAAATACTGACAGCTTCATTTTCTGTTAAAACGATCAGTTTTCATACCACCAATCTGCGATTTAACCGTTTAAAATAAAGAGCAATGTGTTTAAAAGCTGCTGTCAAAATCTCAACTGGATCCAACGATAAATAAGTTGAAAATCAAAAAAGAATACAAGTTACTCTACTGCTTTTTTTTTTATTTCTTTCTCTCAGTTTTCTTCACCTTTCTTATTCAAATTTTGCTGATTCATTTACAATACCTGAACCATTTAATTTAAAGAGAGTCAACTACCTCTCTTCTTAATTAATATGGTGGTCTCACTATCATATCATATGATGTGAAACCATATATAACATTTTTTTTTAAGCCAAATTTTTTTTTCTTGTGTGCAATGCTATTTTTTTAGTTGGACAAGAAACTAAAACTAAAGGGCATTTAGATATCCTTCCCTCCCAATGATATATTATGAATACATTGATAAATTATAATTTTTATATCTTGTTGCTTAAAAATAGATAAATAAAAAGCATTTCATGGAATACAATCAACTGATTTTCAGTTAAGAAATAGAAAGTTTATCAATGAAGTAGAAATATCACAGAATAATTCATTTTGATTTCACATAATTTGTGAATGACTTTTATTGTATATAAAAATAATAAAAAATATCCTATTTTCTCTATCTTAGAAATGATTGATTTATATCTGTCAAGTATCCATAGGTATTAAATATATATAAAAATATATTTTTAAAGTAACACTAAATACCTAAAATAATATTTTACTTTTCAATAATTCAATATATATTGAAATACATGAAAAAAATGACATGTCAAATATTGTATTGAATATGTATATTAGAGGTGTTTCGGTTTGGTTTGAGATAAAAAAAAAAATTGAACTAATTTTTTTAAATTAAAAATTAAAAGAAACCAAATTAAAAACCGGTTCATTGGACCAATGGAGATTTTTTAAGGTTCCATGCTTCATACATAGATGATATACCATTTTTAATTTTGTTTTTTGCTATAATAGAAATAAAAAAAACTTATTTAATTGTTTTTTTTAAAGGGCAAAATAAAAAAACCCAATGGCATTTTTTAAAATTATTCTGTTTGGAGAAACTTTCACAATGTATTGTTCTGAAGCAAACAACAAAACAAATTGCTTTAAAAAATTTGAAGAAAAAGAAAGAACGAAATTAAAGACACTCCCCAGAAGTATCGCTCTTGCACTTTACATTGAGGCTCCTGCCACCCTGATTTAGAATGAGTTCATAATGATGAATGTACGCATCCTCTAACAATGTACCAGTTCGTGATCTATAAGCACTTCCATGTTTTCCGGCCATAACCTAAAAACCTATATATTGCCGCCGGTCAAAAGAAACCACAGTATTTGTTTTCATGACATCCAGGAACAAAAGACGGTCATTGCACTCACGACTAGTAAGGACAAAAACGACCAGTCTCAGTGGAAACTTCATTACTGTTCGAACTTCAAAAGCTCGTCACAATAAACTCTCCAAAACGGCCATAACCTCTAGTTTTTTTTTTTTTTTTTACAAGCTGAGCACAAAGCCCATTGCTTTTCTACAAGAAGCAGAATGCAAAATCCACGAGTACGGCATGGAGGCACAGTAAAATGACTGCCCAAGAAAAAACGGGAAAACCATCCATGTGCAACATGCTCATAGATGTAGCTATTTAGTTCTTTCATGGCTTAGCCACTGATTATGAACTATTCTGGCGGCCCTTTTTGTCTGCCACATTCCATAAGATAACAGCATTTAACAAAACATTGTTCCCATGATGTAAGGAGAGGGCCCCAACTGGACAAATTAGACAGCAACTAAAGACCAAGCTGCAAACTCCATATTTACCAATTTCGACAGAGATTGAGACAAACCTCTCGTTATATGACGGGCTAACACATTAGAGAAAAAGAGAAGAAAAGGCAAACACATGCATGCCAACCAATTTAGAAACATTCCCATAAAAAACAGAGTCCCCAAGTGGAATCAAATCATAATCACGCATACATACAGCTGAATGTTTACCACTATTGCGATGAGGAATATCCCATTTTACATAGAATTAAAAATACTACCGGCAGAAATAACAACACAACTAAGTCCCAGTGAAACCATTTAGACTCTTCAGCATAGATTCAGATGCAAAGCTCATCATCTCCATTATTATTTATTTCTATATACCACGCACACAAACAAGCTATACAGCCTCCAGTGATTTTTTTCTTGCTGTGGGCTCTCCATCTCAACTAACCCACCTTTTATCTCCGAATGGGGGCCACCTAGGAGCGAAATGTTCTTAAAGGCTATTTGTGGATTATTATTATTATTATTATTATTAAGTACCTTAATGTGAACCATAAATGTATCATATATATATATAAATTCTGGGAAAGAAGAAAAAGGGAAGAACACGGTTATTGTTTTGACTAACATAGTGGCGCCCTCCGAGGGACCCCTTTTCTCTTGTGCAATTGTCTTCTTGGTTTCAAAGCTGAATTCATCCAGCCTTGAGTATCCTCAGACATATCAGTCAAGGAAAGCGACGATTCGTTCTCACTTGAATGCTTTTCTGCATTGGGGTTTTCCTTCCAGGAAAGGTCGGTAAATTCCTGAATTGACAAGGAGATGATTTCATGGCTTTGATCTTTAAGCTCCACTGAAACAGCTGAAACCTGAAAATACAATCAGAAATCACCGTGAGGGGTATTTCTTTGAGATCGTGGGCAAGCAAGGCGCCAGTCCTTCGATTCGAATGAAAATATTGTTGGAATGGAACAAACATAAAGCAATAAAATGATGCCGATACTATAAAGTTAATCCTAGTTACCTTGCATGCAATGGAGCAGAAACGATTGGGAACATCTTGCAGATATCTTGCACATGCTTCACAAGAAGCACCGAACTTTGCTTTCGTGGATGGTCTTGCATCTTTAGGCTGAGGCCGTGGTTTCAGATGAACAGCCTTCTCACCGTTGATCTTATAGGTCTGCCGAATCAAATTAGTTTTCCTTCAGAAACCATAATCAGTCATTTGCAAATAAAATTCTATCAAAAGGGGGAGTGAATGAATGACAGGATTGAGAGATAAGAAAAACAGAAAGAGATTAACAATCCGATAAATTTAATCCCATTAAAGACTTCTAGATCAGAAATCTTTACTCTCCGACTCTTTATCAAGAAAGATCCATAATTCAATCACAACTATTAATAAATACATAAAAAACCTGAATTTTAGAGCAATCTAGATGTTTTTGAATCTCTTGAAGGCGAACAACATCATGGTAAACATATTTGCAGATCTGGAGTTGTCTATGAAGGCAATGAGACTCCACACAATGTCGACAACACCCAACACTGCAATCAATACAGAACACGTTTTTCTCGTTCTTTCTACGTTCTTGATGGTTGCTGCAAGAATCAAAGAAATCGCTATGGAGGAGAGTAGTGAGCCAATCCGAGTTTTTTAAATAAATTTTGCAGCCTACCTGCAACAATAAAAAACATCAAAGACTATTTATTGTAATTCAATTCAACAACTGAGTAATCCCAATAATTCAAATCACAAATTGATAAGATAAAAAAAGATGTCAATTAAATCAAATTGCCTGAAACTAATTACAATCAACAAAAACAGACATCCGAGTTTCTTAAATTTCTCTCTACTGAGAAAAAAGCAAACAGTCCAAGAGTCTAAAATTGCTGAAAAACCAATCAAACTGAGTGACAGAAGTAGCAACAATTAAAATTGATCCAAGACAAAGAACTCATACCATTTCTTGTGGTTTGAGATAGAACTGTACTGTTGTTAATAGGCAGTTCAATTCAGTGAAAACCAAGAATTTTGCAAGCAGAGGTTGTGAAAAAGAAGAGAGCAAAAGAAGAGAAAAGAGAGAAGGGAAAGCACAGGGAATATGGAAGGTTTATGTTGATACGAGGCATGCACAAGATAAATTAAGAAGGAAAGAGAGAGAGAGAGAGAGAGCATAAAAGGAAAGAGCAATCGTTGTGAATGTCGTTTACTGCTCTCCTCAGCACAGAAGTGGCCTACCAGCGGCGGGAATGTAATGTACAATATCTCTCTATTATGGAAAATACTAAAAAAAAACATAAAATTTTCTACAGAAGAACTCTAAAAGAACAAAAGTTAACCCCGTTGTGGAGTCCTGAGATGGCACTGAGCTTGCCCATGCCCATTTATTGTTGCCATAGAAAAAAAAAATGATACAAAAATTGTGTGGTGTATCATGATGATGATCACTTTCATAATCCTTTCACTGTCCCATTTCTTTCATGCTAGGCTCTCCGAACTGGAGAGAGTTTAATTCTCTTCTTAATGTAATCAGAACAGTCAATTTTCTTCAGTATTTAGTCTATTCTTAGTGAGTCTTTCATCTTCCCTGCGAAATTCATCGACAAGGGGTATTTTCAAAGCTTTGTACGAATGAAAACTGAGTATATCTCTCTTTTTTTATTAGTTTAAATGATTTTCTAAAACATACCGTAAGTAAAAATATTTTTTAAAACAGCAAACATAAAAGTTATGATATTTTTTTAAAAAATATATATATAATTAGTGAAAAAACACCATCACGTCTTTGTATGTTTGTTTATTATTATTATTATTATTATTATTATAATTAATGTGACGAGTTTTCTACTCGTGAAAAGATAGTGATGAGGTGGAAAAGAAATCTTGGGGATTTGACAAAAAGAGATTTGGTTTTATGGAGCCTCACTTTTATCCAGTAAGTCAGCCTTTTCAAAATTGCAAGTCATAATTTATCCTCAATCATGGAAACGTGAATGCCTATATTGCCCTTTGAATTGTGGCAGAAAAGAGACAATAAACTACAGAGACAGCCTTGACTTTGTTGTGTTCTTTAAATGTAAAGGTCATTAAATGAAAAAGGTACAGAGCAAGGAATTCCTGTATTCGCTCCGAAATTTGTTAAACATACACAGCCTGTTCTGTTCAGCAGTGTGGTCAGTGGTGTGCTCTGTGTCTTTTTTAATGTTTTATGTTTGAAAATACATTAATATATATATATATATATATTTTTAATATGAGTAAATAAAAAATATTCATTTGATTTTTTTAAAAGGAAAAACGTTTTTAAAAACCTCTCGGAATAAAAGCTACCACAGTAAATCCGGTTGATAATAATAAGTGAAATGAAATAAATTAATAAACATGATGGTTATCGATTTGTTAAGGTTTTCCTTTCCTTTTCTTTCTTTTTAATCGAAAGAACAGTCGGCAGCTTCAATCTATCATTCCTTCGAGGAAACCACATTGTTTTTCAAGAAAATCTCCGTTGTATATTTCTTTCTTTCTTTTTCTTCCTGAAAAAGTTTATACATACATACATCCATACATGTGTGTATATATACATACGTGGTTAGATGTATAATAGTTATCCCAGCACTTTTTTATTTTTATTCTTCATATTTGTTCAAAAATCCAAATTACTCGCTGATCTGATAATAAAAAAATATTATAAGAATATATAAAAAATTACATTTTTTCTGGTGTTTTTAAAATATATATCTCTAACTAATTTGATGATAATAATAAAAAATATTTAAAAAACTGCGTGTTTTTCTCAACCCGGTGTTTTTGAAAAATACATCCAAAACTTTCCCAATAAAATCTTTCTTGATGTATCAGTTATAAATGGTTTTGTCCATGTCCGGGAAAATTAGACTGTTCTTTTAATTAATTGGTGATGTGTACTCCTAGCCGTCTGGACTTATTTCATTTGCATGTGCTGCCTAGAAAAAGTAAAATCCACCGTCTCCGACCCAAACCACCACCCGACCAATCTTGACCTCTCCAGGATCAACATTCGGTCTCCATTCCTGGGCATCCATGGACCTCCAATTAAAACAGTACTATAATATGAAGCTTTGCAAGGTAGACATCATTCCCCAGATCAGTCAAGACAGAGACCGCTAGGCAGCCCTTTGAAAAAATTGAAGAAGATAGTGATAGCTGAAGGGTTTGCTTATCACATACAACAGCAGACAAACGAAATCCCCTTTCCGCTTAGAATATTACCTCATCCTGATTTAATCGGAAATCGGGTTTTCTACGGAGCAGGGGAGGAGTTTCAGAACATTTAAACCTGTCTGCCATTGATTTGGTCTCCACTGAGCTTTGGCTCGACAAGAAGGTATCTCCATGGATAATCCTATATGTCATTTCTCATTGGATTTTTCACTCAAATAGAGATTTTGAAGTCGATCGGTTCTGCATGAACTCCATGAAAGGCCTGGACAATCCGGGACTTGGTTCCCTTATCTTTCTACTCCTGGCAAATTTACTGTACTCAAATTTCAAATAGAATATTTCTTAACTTTAATATTCTACAGGAACTCATAATTAGTACATACATTAATTGAATACTATCCATGAAATTTTTTTATCAAAGATATATCAGTTCAACTGGCGATTCACCTGCTGGTTAATTCAATGGCGAAGAATCATCGGTTGAGCCGATGAATCGGAACCATGACGCTTAACTTTTCGTTCACGTTTGATAGTTAATTATGCTCTGATGTCAGTGTTATCGGATGGAGACGAAAAGTTTTGGTCAAAAGGGGATTTATACTCCGAAGCCGAATAGCCTGTTTGTTTCGGCAGTAAAAAAAATATTTTTTACAAAAATTAATTTTTTAGATATTTTTAAATTATTTTAATGCATTAATATTAAAAATAATTTTTTTAAAATAAAAAATACTATTTTAACATATTTCCATAAAAAGATAACCACCGCTGAAATATTAAACATACTAAAAAATGCTTCATCTAATTGTATTAAAAGAATAATAAATTATTTTTTTAATTTTTTGGATTTGAAAGTTATGTAAATGAGTGAGGTATGTATTATTTTTTTAAATTTTTTTTATTTAAGAGTATATTAAGATAATATTTTTATATTTTTTTAACATTAATATATCAAAACAATTTTAAAACACTAAAAATAATTAATTTAAAACTAAAATATTTTTAAAAAAATTAAAATGTAATGAAGCCACAATACTATATAAAACTTAGAGCAATTAGATTTTAGTTTTAACAAAGTGAATGGTTGAGAAACTTCAATGCTAAATTCTTCTATACAAGTTTAGATTTACTCAGGGTCCTTGAAAAAAAAATTTAGAATAACTGATATCTTAAATTATTTTTCTTTTAATTTTCCTGTTATTTCTTTTAATTATACAGTAACTTCAACATTACATCGACTTTTATAATTATAATTAAAAGTCAACATGAACTCCTTTTGCATCCATATGTCTTGTCGAGGAAGACAAGCGCGGCTTTCTTTCCTTCCCCCGGTTGAACGGTGATAACAGATGGAAACATTTGCTATACAAGGCCTCCAATTTAGTGGTTTTTTTCAAAAAATAAAAATAAAAATTTGATGATAAATGATATTTTTAACGGCAATTTGTTTTGTAGTTTAATTGTATTTTTTTAAAAAAATAATTTAAATTATTTTGATATGTTAATATTAAAAATAAATTTAAAAAATAAGATATATTTTTAAATTAAATATTTTTAAAAATAATCTCTGCCACAATTATAAAATAATATCTTATACGATATTTTACATTAACAAAAACTAAATTTGGATGATTTTAAGTAGGCATCCCTACATTGCGATTTTATGAATTAAATATGATTTGATAGGTTAAAGTTGGGGGCCTTAGTCAATTTTTATTTATTTTTAACTCAAGCAACCACTAAAAAGCTGTGAAACACTTTTATAAGTAGTTATATGTCCCCCCGTTGTAAGGATGATACAATTTTATATTATTATGATAATATAGCTTCTATATTATTATGGCTATCGTAATTATGTGTTTTTGTATTGTTTCTATCATGTTTGAAAAAAAAAAAAAGATTTCAATATCCATGAAAATAATTAACCCAAATTTTTTATAATTCGTACAATTTTTTTTCCAATTTGATATCAATTTTAAATTTTTTTAATTTAATGATTTTGACTTTAGAAAATTTATATCATGAAAATAAAATGAAAAGGTAATAAAATTTGTAAAACTATATGATATATTACGGTGGCTTTTGGCGCTGTACCTTGGGACCGAACAGGTAATCGAAGGATGCACTGTTATTTACATGATTGCTGCAGTATTAACTGGTCTGTGGACAAATGTTTTGGTACACGAAATTTCTCCAACATCCTAAAACATGAGAAACTCTTTTGATATTTGAAGCACCCTGCTGTCCATCTCTGAGTCCTAGCAGAATTAAGATGAAACGGGAATGGCTTTGTAAACAACTCCTGAACTTTTCCATTTGTTCTTGTTTTCTTTGCTATTCAGGTTTCAGCCATGGATAAGTTTTGGCTGTGGATGGATGGTTTTATAGGCTTTCTATCCGAAACAATCTTCCTCTGTCCAGATTACTGATATCACCGTGTCAACAACTATTTAGATTGTGTTTCTATTGACCATTATTTGATGATTGATGAGAATTGCTCTGAAATGACCCTGAGAGATTGCAATACGTGGTTAATTGATTTTAATCATTTGGCTAATTATTGCTTATCCTCAATGCAGATATTTTACAAACTGTGTCAGAGCTTTGGTGGGAATGCAACGCAGGCTCTATTCAGTTCTTCAGAAGGGCTTGCAAGTTGTTCACCAGAAATTATGAGATTCTGGATTTTAAGATTTATCTTTGATCAAGCTTCAGCTGCGGCTTTTTCAAATATTCTTGCTCTGGGTATCGTTTTTTTGTAATTTTTGTGTTTTTTAACAGTCGCAGGAATATAGTATCCATAAAATAGAAGTGAACAAGTAAGCCAGCTTTCTCTTTGTTCTCCTTGCCTATTTTTTACTCTTCTTCATTCTTTCATTTTATTAGCTCAGGCAATTACTTTGTCAACTTGTATAGATGCTCACAATAATGCTTTGCTGGTATCCATTAACTTCGCTGAGATAAAAAGCAACGTCTTCAAACGTCTCAGTAAAGATAACATTTGTAGTTTGGTGTGCTCTGTTGAGTTCTCTTAATTGTATTTTACAGTACTTTTTATAGGTGAATGAAACTGTCCATCATCATGGAATAGTTCAAATACTGTTTGTTGTCAATTTTAGCTGCTATACTTTATGTGATGATTACGATATATTGGCTTGATATTTGACTTGGCAGTATTGCACGTAGACGATGTCCAAGAGAGAGTTTTCTGAGCTCTTTAGGAATGGAAGAGGCTATTGTCGTAGAGACATCAAAATCTTATATCAATATGATATTAACTTTGTTTACTTAATTGGCACACCACCACACTTAATTTAGTGCCATTTTCTTGTTCATTCATCTTTGATTATGCCTACGTTGTAAAAGCTGACATGTGCATGTACAAGCTGTTTAGAGACATGCATTTGAATCCAAGATCCAACCTTTGCATTTGATATTTAGTTTTTGTCGTTCTGTTCATTTCTGAAGGTCTTGTTGTCTCATGTAAATATTTTCGTGCAATTGCTAACCACCAGATTCCGTAGAGAGATTCGACATCGCAGCATTCCTCTTATTTGTTTTAGCTCAAAATAGACGGGAAGGCTGGGCCCTTGGTTTGAGAGTTTTCTTTTTGCAAGTGAACCGGAAAAGACTCTGTGCGTTCCATGCTTTAAAGGGAACAATTTTGTAACAGGTTTCTTCCAGGCTTATTTGCTGTGCTTATTATATCTTTTATGAACTCTGCAGAATGCGCTCATGGTTCTCTTCTGTGAAATTTTAATTGATAACATAAAGCATCCATTCCTTGCCAGATTCAATGACATAAAAGCCCATTACATACTCTGAATTTCTTGAAGAGCTTTGAAATCAGGTATTTGCTTTGTATATTAATGTTGCACTTATTCCCCTTTCCATCTAGCAAGTAATTTCTAAATTTAAGAGTCTTGCTTGTTAAGAAATCACTTTAACTTAAATTCTTCCGTGTCAGGCATTCCCCTGAACTATTAATGGAAGCAATCTTTTTCTAAACTATGTTGGTCTATTAAATTATTCCTTCAACTAACTTCATTCAGTATTTGCAAGAAGAATTTCTTGCATTATCGCTTCTATTTTTTAAACACATCAGGAGGGGGGGGGGATGCTTAATACCGTTTCATTAGTTTTGGTAATTATCTGTTCTAACTAGGTCATCTACATTATTGTCGAGATGATTGAATAGTATGTGAGGAGTTCATGATCTGTGAAAACACACAAACAATCCTGTGAGGTGTCTAAACGGGGAAGGCAAAATTTCCCAAGAACCATTATCACCATGCTTTCCCCATTTGTCGTCCATCTCCCTCTTAGTTTCTTTGCCACTCTGGGTTTTACTAAAATCCCTCTCATATTCATAGCTGTGTGTTGGTTTCTAGTAAAATCCAAATGGATAGCCATGGAGAGATCTCAAGTTTAATGGTGTTAGGTTTTGTTAGGGAGATATGGATTCAGATGCGGATTTTCAGGTTAATGCTGATCATCATAACTCCTAAAACTAGAGATGGGTACTGAAAGGCATCCGAAGATCATGGGAACAAGAAAGGCTCCTGTAGTTTGGATGAGATTAGCATGTCAAAAGCTAGGAAGATTGAAAATTAGGATTAAAGTTGCTTAAGATACAAATTCTTCTTTACGGAGAAATCCAAAATATGGATCTGACAGATTTTCTTAGTTAGGATTAAAGCTAAGATTTTTGCTGGATTAAACTTTAGTACGTGCACTACTTAAATCAAAACAATAGCCCTATGGGAAGTGCTAGGGTGGAAAATAATGCAGATAAGAACTAAATTCTTAGTTCGTTATAAAATATCACGGAGTATTGGCTGGGTTTAAGAAGAAGTTAAAGTTCTTGCACTTGATAAGAACTAAATTCTTAGCTCGTTACAAAATGCCAAGTTCTTGCCTTGTTGTTAACAGTCCGTGCTTGCCTGCGTGTATGTTGGGCTGGTGGGAGTTAAGTCTGTTTTCTCTTTATTCCAAATTATCTCTTTGTATTACAGACTTGAACTTGGTAAGGTTTGTGTTCAATAGTTTCTTCCTTGGTTTGCTACAGACGTTGAACATTCAAAGAAAGTATGCAGAAAATAAAAAGAAAAATCTTATCTCCACCAATTATCAAAACAGACGAGGCAAAACAATTAAAAATCAAAACCAGGCCACATGTGCCTAAATTATTCTTAACTCCAAGTTTCAAGCTTTAATTGAAGTATTTTCATCCATTTAGCACGAGATCCTCGTACCGATTCGGGCTTAGCCTTGAATCTCAACATATTCCACATCAAACCTCAAGTGGAGTTTTTTTTTTTCAATCTATTTTAACGTGTATGAATACTCAGAGATACATGATAATAATCTTCATAAAATTACAATAATAACATTTATTATCATGCATCTTTAAGCACTCACCAGTAAAGCATGGATATTTAGCAAACAAGTAAAGGATAAAGGAAAGAAATGACAACTATAAGACTTTGAAAAGTTAAGGACGTGGGACCTTTTTATTTGCCTTTTATTCCTTCAAAATCTTCATCGGTTTAGCAACATCCAATGTAATTGGGTTTGATATTGTCTCAAGACCTGAGATTTTTAGGTCTGTTATTACCGCCAGATTCAAGAAGCTCAAAATATTCACTATATTTTTTATTTTTTATTTAATTTGAAATTAAAATGGTTATTCACCCGCTACTGATGATGATCAATATACTAGTTATTTAATATTTCATGTCCCTCTTTTGCACAGCGCAGAGTTCCACTCCCATGTGACAGCAGCTAACAGATATTTTCCTCGAAGTTTTAGTTCCGAGCATACCGAGGATACTTCGTGCTAAACAATATGTCATGGCATTTTATATCATACAGCTAATAACCTATGTTCATGCCGTTACTTTTTAGGCTTCTGATCCCTAACAAAAACACCCCTTGCCGTTCAAAACTCAACTCTCCCTCTTGTAGACATGCACAAGCGATTCAGGCAAGTTTTTTTGGCTCTAAAGGAGCACAGCACCGTAAGCTACGCCAAAATAGCTACAGTTGGAGGGTTTTGTGATGTTGGTCTCGTAATTGTCAAAGCAACTGCTCCTGATGACTTACCATTGCCTGAAAAATACGTACACGAGCTCTTGAAGGTATTTTCCATCTCTCCCTTATCGTATCGCTCCTTTTCTCTTAGCTTCGCTCGCCGTTTTGGCAAAACTCGATCCTGGAAAGTTGCTCTTAAATGCCTCCTTCTCCTCCACCGTTTGCTCAGGTCCTTGCCTGAACATAGCCCTTTCCGAGCAGAACTATTATGGACGATATCCAATGGTTTGCTCTCTCTCTATCCATGTCATTTCCAAGACGATTCATCTTCAAATCCTGAAGATCACACCATGTTCATTAGGTCCTACGCACAATTACTCGACCAATCTCTTGGTTGCATTTCCTTGGAAAACAAGGGAACAGAAGAAGAAGTAATGCATGAGAGCGTAGAGCATAAAATAAAACAGGTGAGTAGAAAGCTTGAACTTTTGCCACAACTTCAAAGCCTAATAGACCAAGTAATGGACTGCACACCAACTGAGGTTGCTGCTAGGAGCTTGATTGTCCAATTGACAATGAAACTTATCATTCGTGAAAGTTTCATTTGGTACACAACTTTTCGAAGAGAAATTGTTTTGGTTTTGGATAATTTGCTTGAAATGCCATACAGCAGTTGTGTTTCGGCTTTCGGGATTTACAAGAAATCTGCTACGCAAGCGAGTCAGCTTTGCGAGTTTTATGATTGGTGTAGGGCTAAAGGGTTTTGTGGTTCATATGAATACCCTTTTATAGACAAAATTCCACGGATACATATTCAGGCTCTCGAGACTTTTCTCAATGGGATGTGGCAGCTAACTGATCAGTCATCAACATCTACTACATCACCATCCTCATGGGTTGAGTCTAAATCAACTTCAACAGATGATAATCAAGTTGTTCAGAGAAATAATCTAATTAAGATTAGTTCTGAATTGGAGAAATCTGACGAAAAAGGTTTCGCGAAAAAAAATGAGATGGGAAATGAAGAGATGGAAAATCTAATTCAGCTCGATGATGGAGAAGATCATAACTGGGAGGCCTTGCTAGAAGCTTCACTTAATTCTTTTTCAAATGATCCTCGAAAGCACTTGCTGATTTACCCACAGATCCCTAGCAATGGCCATGGAGATGGACATGGGTATGAGAATCAGCTTACTTGTTTGAAAGACACGAAAGGAGGGGAGCTAGATCAATGGCAAATGCAAGTCTACAATCCAAACCCTTTTCATCAACCTCGTAATTACTTTCCCCATAGCGATGGATCGTCGTCAGCAGGTAATCCGGCATTTCCATGGGGATTTTAATGCTAGCTAACTACGTTGTTGACGCAATTCTCAATATTTTTTATGGCAGTGAATTTATATATATTATTAAACTTGGTGGCATTGTATGTTTTCTCTATATTCCGTGTTGAGAAAATCCTCATCGTAACACGTTGTCGCCATTGATTAGGCTAATCTACAGAGACGCTTCATGAACTACAAGCCTATCGATTGTCGTCTCATGCTTATATGTTTTTTTTTTTTAATTATTATTATTATTATTTCAACCCCTGAAGTATGACACCTGTCTCTTATACACATCTAGATGTGTATAAGAGACAGNCGTCTCATGCTTATATGTTTTTTTTTTTTTAATTATTATTATTATTATTTCAACCCCTGAAGTATGACACTGCTTTCTTTACATTCCATCGATTGTTCCCGTTAAATAACAAATGAGTTGCATATGTATTTTAATATAAAATATAAAAAATAGGTCAGAAAAGCATATTAGAAAATCATACCTCGATGAAACAATGATTAAAACACAATTTAGAATTTGATAATCATTAACACCTGGTAATTTTGTGATTTCTTTGGTGATCTTAAGAAATGGATGGAATGTAGCAGAATATCTGTCTATCAGAATACCTTAAAGTTTAATGTCAAAATAAAATAAAATAAAAATAACTTCGAGGGTTCTAATCAAAATGGTCATATAGTTTTGGACATGTTTGAACAATTTAGCTCCATTGTTTACTTACCTCGGCGTGATTTTGCTAATTCTTGAAATATTTATTTTCATAAAATTACTTTATATTATATTTGGAAAAATATTAATTCACAAAACAGGTATTAAAGTAGCTGAAAGTAGCAAGCATTTCGTTTCATTTAGTAATTAATATATTGATATTGTCAATTAAGAAGGGTAATTTCCACCAAAAATATTCTTATAATATGGAACGGCGGAGCTTGACAATTTATTTTGCAGGTGCAGAGTAATAATGAAACGATAAAATCATCTTTACGTGCATTAAT
This sequence comes from Populus ilicifolia, assembly GCA_015708895.1. Taxonomy (NCBI): domain Eukaryota; kingdom Viridiplantae; phylum Streptophyta; class Magnoliopsida; order Malpighiales; family Salicaceae; genus Populus; species Populus ilicifolia. Next base: position 472,891 of record SRLM01000324.1, read on the forward strand.
TTTTTTTATTTTTATATTTATTGAGACCAATATAAAGAATCCAATACGTAAAAGTAGCTAGGTAGTGACTATTTTACATCTCTCATTTAATTAAGGGAAGTTTTTTTCTAGGCTATATTCAACTATAGACAAAATTAAGGGAAGTCTTTTTTATCAAAAAATATTTTGAGGTATTTGAATAAAAAATAAAGTTTAGAGACTAAATTTAATTTAAACCAAAGCTTAGAGCATGTTTAGGTCACTTAGTACAAATCTTAAATATCATTTTGTCAATTACATCCTTTTCCTTTTCCTTTCCTGGGCCACTCGGAAATAGACTGAACATAATTCGGGGTACGTAGATGCGGCCCAGACAAACAAAGAAAAGAAAAGAAAAACTAACTCACGCAGAGCCGAAAGTAGAAGTGTCCGATCATGGGCCACAATCTTGGAGTCACGTTGGGCCTAGGTCAACCCAAGAAGCCCTCTCAGTCTTTTTCTCTTCGCGAAGCGGTTTCCGGTGAAGGTTGTGATTTGAATTGTGTTTTTTTAAAAAAGTATTTTTTATTTAAAAATATATTAAATATTTTTTATTTTTAATAATAATATATTTAAATTATTTAAAAAATAAAATAATATTAATTTAATATATTTTTTAAAATTAAACACAGTTTTAAAATGTATTCAAGAGTGCAATACTAAACTCCTCGAAAAAGATTGATTCTGGTCTGATTTGGCTCCCGGAAAAATAAAAGCTCTTCAAGAGCATTAACTTCTCCCTTTTTCTCTGGATAAGCATTGTTGAATTGTCCTTTCTTGGAATCAACGGTCAGATCAGTCACAATCGACCTTAATTCAATAAATTGATGGCAACAGTCAAACCACAGGCCTCTGATCAGACTTCACGGGAGGGAAGATTATTCAAGAGTTTCCGTAATTTAAACCCAGTTATTTTTATTCATGGTCACTGCAACTGAACTAACAATTTATTGCAATCATTTTCCTGAAAAAAAGAAAAAAGAAAAGGCAATCGCCTAGCTTTCTTCAGAAAAAGATTTCCAGGTTGAATACGCACATTGACTAGCTAATCTGTTCAGTGTATACAAGCAGATTCCAGAGATCGTACACTTAACTCAGTTCTCCTGGACTTAATTATACATATTGAAGATGATCCAATGCTACAAGTAAAACTAGCCTGCTATTAGCTTTAGAGATATCTATCAGTTAACTGCTGGCTTTCACGGTTCTTTGATTCTATTTCCTAGCTAGTATAGAATGAAAAGAAAAATAAAATAGCAGAGCGATTGTGCCGGTATGAGCTCAGGAAAAAGTCTGAAAGGATAACCTAATGGTAATGTTATTGCTGCAAAAAAAATAAATGCCCGAACCTTATAAGTCGTTCATTTGGAACTACAACTTCAAAACACAAGACCAAATCAGTCATTGTTGCAATAAAACTATGGGATAAAAAAATTAATCCCAAAAACCGTAATCTTCAGCTCATTAGAGCCACGCAGTAACCAATTAAACTGTGGGATAAAAATATTATAAAATGATAAAAGAATATATATTAACCTATTTTACTATGAAATTGATGCCATATCATTTAATTAATTTGTCAATATAATATGCATGTGATCACGGGTATAATCATTAAAAAAACGTTGTCTTTTCAAAGTGGATACTTCAAGCTTTTATGAGGAAAATAAGAAACTCGTTTAAATTCCTTGTGACATTTTTGGCTAAACCCATTATTTACATCCCTTGTTTTCACTAATTTGTTAAGGAAAAGCTATATGTTATCAATTTATGTATTTTCTATTTTAGTCAATTAAGTATAATTTTTTATAATTAAAAATTTATCTCGGCCAATTACGTGAACTTTTTTCAGTATATGATTTATTATTATTAACTTTGTTTTCATTTCTTTTAATATCATCAATCGTTTTACTCTTTTTTATCCAGCAACTCAATTTTTTAAGAAAATTTTTTATCCAATTCATCAAAATAAAAAAATATTGATAATAGAAAAGTTTTCTCTGTCGAATTGATGAAATCTCATGATGTAAAATGAGTTTAGCCACGCAGCAAATTATAATATGTTCAATTTGGATTGCTCCAACTTGGAACACTAAACGCTATGCACATCTGATCAGATTCATCAGAGGACAAAAAGTTTGGGCCAAAATGTGGAATGCTATAATTAATTATTTACAGTAAGATTTTTGTATTTTATACATGAAGCTGTATATCATGATCAAATGTAGATCCTAACACCCTCGTCTACAAAACTGCTATTCTGGCTGTTGCCTTGAATTAGAAGGGCCTTTTGAGGTTCTTGAAATCCACAGAATCAATACAATCCACTCTGCCTCTATAAACATTCAACAACTTCAACAGCTGAGTTGCCTTCTCCCTTGTTCTCTCATCACAGCCAACCTGTAAGAGAACCAAAAGCTTTTCAAAAGCATTCCTTTGAATAGCTTCCACAAGAACACCGCCATTTCCTCTCTTCTCATTCATGCAGAGCTTAAATAAAATAGAGACGGAGAACTTCATTGCTAAGTCCGAGACTCGGTGTATTTTCCTGACTAGAACTGGTATTGTGAGAGCATGATTGTATGCCTTCTCTCTCCCTTGATCCCAGTCACAAATTCCATCAAGAACCCCCAACGCCTTCTCACATGTACTTCTTTCCGCGTCTACAAGCATTTCTAGCAGCAATGAAACCAGACCCAAATCAACAAACTTAGCTATGATCTTCGCTTTTGTTGGAGACGACGACGTCGACGACATGACCATATGATAAATGATCAGTAATGAAGCTTTTGTTGCAGACGGGAAAATGGGTGCCTTAATTAGCTTAAACAGAGCTTCCATGGCTCCTTCAATTTCTAATAACATGTCTACTTTTCTATCATCCAATGGAACGAGCTCTTTTAGCACCAGGACTGCATTTCTTCTCGTAGACAAATCCTCACTTTTCAAGAACCACACAACGCGATCAATAGATGCATCTGAGCCAAGGCAAGCCGTGGCCTTGTCATGAGGCAAAAATACCGCCAAACCTGACAGTATTTCCTCCAAGACTGCAACGTTATCATCGAAAGATGCTTTTGAAAAATCTTCGAAAGCAGATGACAAAACACCAGCCGTTCCAGTAGCCACAAGGCACCTCCTGTTACGTTCGCTCTCCTTTGCTAGTGCCTTAATCTTGGCAACCAAGTTTTGGCACCCAGCTTGATCTCCTTTTCTACAGGCTGTTTTAATTTTGGAATGAATCTCCAAAGCCTCCTCAGAACTCACAGGAATTCTAGGCGTTGGAATTCTTTCAATCCCATAAGAACTATTCGCAACGCACCAGTCCTGAATCATTTTACGTATTGTGTGATTTGGTATCGGATCAAGGCTCCTCAAGACCTTGTTTGTTATGGGGCAGGTCACGTTGCCAGCCGCTATCCACTTCTCAATGCTCTCACGATCATAAGTAATCCCACTTGACATGGTGACCGGATCGTTCATCAAGTCTAGCGATACCGGGCATCGAAAATGGTTCGGTACTGTCACCTCAATGTCTCCCGTTTCGCTCTCTGGCCGCTGCTTGCCAGCTAGTCGTGCTGCTCTTCGCTTCCTCCATGTAGAGATCATCATGTGCCTGACGTTTAATTGAAACAACCAACTTAAGAAAGAAGGAATGGTACGTAGCGAGCGTTACCTTTTTTTGGTTGGAAGAATGAACGTGTTATTAATCTTGTGCTATATAAGGAATTGAATTAATGGTAACTGGATGGGAATTTTATACAGATTTGTACGTGTTAATTGTGTGTTAGATTGACACGGTCGTTCAACTTCGAAAACTTAAGAATTATTTTAATGTTGACTGAAATAAATAATGAGTCATGGGGGAGGTGTTTGCTTTGCTGCGGGTTTTGAATATTTGACCGTTGAAAGTTTGAAATGATCAAGATACGAACCGTCAAGGGAGGGGGGGAGGATGGGTGGTGGTTTTAGAAAATTTAATAAAAAAGAAGAATCACCACTTTGACACGCACAAAATAAAAGGGTCGTCAACGCAAGGGTCGGTGGGGGCTAGGCAATTGTTGTTAGAAAATTGGAACGGGTTGGGCTAGGCTTCTGAATTTGTTTTTGCCTTTGCTTCGTACTTTTCACGTGGTTGGGTACGCGTTCTAACAACGCGCATCCTTTTTATACGGTTGGATGACAATGGTAAAACATTTGACCGACAGAGTCTCGTAATGTCTGTGTCAATGGAAGACACCCACACCTCACCACGTACGACGTTCGGGTTTTTTTTTTAAAAAAAATTATGTTATAAATCTTAAATTTATTGGTAATTTATCTAATTTTAAATTTTAAATTTTTTTAAAATTAATTAAAATACATATAAATTGAGACTCATAATATATATATATATATAACCATCCTTTTTACCGACACGTAGAACACATGCATGCACTTGTCCGGTTTCATCTATAAATTACCAATTTACCGTCAAATTTCTCAAGCATCGTCATAACCATTCATTACTTGGAGCATAAAATCGGGGGTTGGTTGTGTTATTTTCAATTAATTCAAAATAATTTTATTTTAGTATTAAAAAATTTATTATTTAAAAAATAAAATAATATTATTTTGTATATTTTAAAAAGAAATCAAACTAAATTTTAACCGGGTGTGATAGATAGACTTGGTAAAATTAACTTTAATTTGATTTGTTTTTTAAAAACTCGCCTTGGGCATAGCCTGTTGGTGGATTAATGGGAAAGAGTGGCATTTTAACCATTTCTTTACACGATCACATCTGAACACAAATTTTATAAGAAAAAATGGATGACACTCGGGAGCCATTTTTATTGAGAGAGAGGTCCTTCAGAAGCAAAGAAAACAAGAGTTGTAAGTCGTAGAAAAATAAATAAACGAATATTTGGAGTTTTCTTTAAAAAAAATGGAAAGTAGAGTGCGAACAAATTGTTGACCAACGGTTTCTGAAAAAAACTAACGTTTTCAAGAGCTCTATAATACTCTCCCGTGTCCATCAAGAAACTCCTTGACTGGTAGTGGATTGGACTTATTTGTTTTGGTCCAAATCCGTGCTCGGAAATTGAAAATAACATAGGCCCAAGCCTCCCTATACAGATTGCGGGCTGCTTGGTTTCTCCACCCTCGCGTGGCGTGGCAAAGGCGATAAGGTTGTGTTTAAGACTGATGTCCGATGAGGTATTGCTATGTTTTTTAATGTAATAATAAAAAAATATGTATTTTTAGTTCTTGATGAGCTATAATTTATGATTTAAAAATATTATCCCTAAAAAAAATAACCTCACCTCACCATACAAACAGACCATCAGCAGCAAAGTCCAGTTTTAAATTTATGATTTTGCTGGCGCTGCTTGCCTTGTCTTCATCTCGCCTTTGCTCTTAGTTTTCTCCTTCAGATAGAGAATGTCTTTGGTAGTCGAATCACAATAATGTTCAGATCCTTAATGATCTCACTAAAACTAGACCACGAGCATGCCTTTCTGTCAAACTTGGTTGCGGGAGACAGAGAAACGACAACCGATTCCCTTTGCTATGCTCCCCCGATTAATGCAGCTTCATATTATCAATTTTAACACTGGGACAGAATTAATTAAGAATTGTCCAGGTAATGCCTACCATTATATCATTCATCCTATGAAAACTTATTTTTAAGAGACGTTGAGGGCAACTAAATTGCTAGAGCTAGCACTTCTTGTTAATGGTTCCTCGGGGGGGAAGGCTGGCCAGAAATTTACTGTAAAACACTCCCCCGCCTCAATTGATAATGATAAAAGGTGTTTTATATTCAGCTTAAGGCGACTCTTCCCATAAGTGGGCTTGGAGGCCACTGCACCTATTCGAGGCCCTCTGCGTGAACATGATTGTTATTGTCTCGATAGAAACCGCTCCGGTTGCTCGAGCAGGTACCATTCCATCCTTTGCGGAGGTGCGCTCATGGAAGGGCTTTTTTTTTATATACAATATATGATCTTTCCTCAAAAGAGAATTTTAGGCTCGGGCCGAAAAGGGCTATGAGCCTCCGGCCCCGATTTGTCTCCCCCGTCACAAATGAACGGAGGAAAGGTGGCCGGCCTCCTCATAAAAGATAGAAAAGAAAATAAAAGTGGAGGATGGTGTTGCGATATCACCTAGCAAGCGCAAGGAGACCACTTCCAGAGTTTTTTCACGATAATACACCGTGATTGAGATCGAGTTAGAAAATGTATCATACTGAGAAATTCCTTAAGAACTAGAGTTGAGCACATTATAAGGACCAACCTCTGACTGAGAGTATTTGTAAAATACTGATGATGGCCGAAGCCTCAACTGCCTCCAATCTCGATACCAAGCCAGTAGTTCTAGCCGCAGCTACTATAAATTGCCCGACCGAGTCACACTGCCGTGCTCGAGACATTATTTAAATCTGCTCAAGCCTAGAATTTTTGCAGAAAATATAATGGATGACAAAGTTGTACCTTAATTTTCATTAAAAATAACGAACTTGTGGATAGGATCTATTCTTTTGAATCTCAAAACACTCATGAAATGGATGAAGCCCGTCGCAAGGATGGGTCTATGTACATGCGCAACCTTTTCTCCTAGGGACTATCCTGGATTTGAAAATATAAACATAGAAATACTCCTTTATAAAAACACAGAAACGCCAATGAAAACGCAACTTAAGAAGCAGAAATTCTAGCCATCTAGGCGTGGCAGCACAGCCGAAAGACCTATTTACGAAGATATTATTCATTTTTAATTAAAAAACTTTATACCGATTTTTTATATGTAAATTGATAAAAAGAAAACAGTAATTTTCACCAGTACACACACTATAAATTCTAATTATTATTGTTAAAATCACGAGTTAATTTATAAAATTATATGATTTTACAAGTAATATATATTTAGCATGCAAATCAAATCAAAATTTAAAACTAACAAAATCATACTTAACTCAAACAAAATCAATAATTTCAATCTAATTTTATTAACTTATTAAATTTATAATATAAACCAAATCAAGTTTAAATTTGGTTTTGAAATGTTTGTTAATTAATTTCATGAGAGTAAGTATATCTTAGTATTTATCCAGTAAAAAATTAAAAAATTAAAATTATGCCCAAAAAACACCTAAATATTTAGATAAAAAAGATCTTAAGTAAAGTGAGTTTTCGCCTTCAACTCATAATTATTTTATTTTTAAAAAATAAAATTTATGGTCATAACATTCAAAATTAATTCTGATTATTACAAGAGTTAATTATTCTATAAAAAAGAATGAAGAAAAAGTTTTCAGAACTTTTACTCACTCTTTCTTACTTTATTTTTAATTTTTTTTATACTTTTGATTTTTCTCTCTTACCTATAGCTTGAGTTCAATTTAAGTTACATATTTCTTGATTCAAATATCTTGTTTTCAAATGAATATAAACTTTCAAATCTAGAATTTAAGTACATCTTATCAAGATATATTTAAGTTATATGTTTTTTAAATGTTTTATTTTAAAGTGCATGTAATCTAAAGTAATGTTGTTGGAATCTCGAGTAACTTATTACAAACATCTTTTGCACTAAAAGTTATAAGAACAAAAAATTTATTTTTAACAATAATAAAATTTTATTAATTTTAAAAGTGCTTCTATAAAGAATTGAAATTTTTTTATTTATTTTAAATTAATATTTTTTTAGTATTTTCAGATTATTTTGATGAGTTGATGTTAAAAATAATTTTTAAAAAATAAAAAATATATTACTTTAATATATTTTTAAGTAAAAAATACTTTAAAAAATAAATATGACCAAACTCTTAAATACGATGTTATTATATTTATTAAAACTTTTTAGTTTTTTAAAAAATAATTGTAATTATATATATGTTTCCAAGTTTAATTTTTACTTGTAGTTTTAGCATGTGTACACTATAAGTTTTTCTTAAATAATTTTTTTTATTTAACATGCCATTTCATTTGTTAAACAAAACAATATTAATTACTTAACTTTCTGACTTGCAATCTTACTCTAGACAGTTGTAATAGAAATGGAAAGGGACAGCAGAATCTCTGGGAAGGGAGAATAAAATTCGAGTTGTTTCATTGACTGTCTTATTTATTTCAACGGGTTGGCATGGATTAAGTACTCTGGCAATATCAAGAGAATAAAAGAAGCACGAAGAAAAATTAAAGAGGAAAAAAACAAACTTCATGTTTGTTTTTCAAAAAATAATTTTTCAAAAAATAATTTTTTAAATTTTTTTATTTATTTGTCATTAGAAAAATTAGTTAATGAAAAATATTTTTCGATTAACAAAAAACACTTTTCAGTCAATGAAAAACACTTTCCGGTCAATAGAAAACACTTTCTTGTCAACGAAAAACACTTTTTAGTCAAAAAAATATTTTTAATAAAAAAATTGACTTAATTTTCAGGAAAATATTTTCCTTTTTAACTATGTTTATTTCTTATAAAGTAGTTTTCAGAAAAACACTTCCCAAACTTTCTTGTATTTGTTTTTCAAAAAGTGATTTATGAAAAATCACTTTCCAAACTTTCTTGTATTTATTTGTTAGTTGTTAGGAAAGTTGATAAATAGAAAACACTTTTAAGTTAAAGGAAAATCTGGCTTGATTTTTAGGAAAATATTTTCCTGTAAAATTTAAAGGAAAACATTTTTCCGGAAGGTGTGAAAAATTTAGAAATGTCATTATTTGCTAATTATATCAAATTTGATTCTCAAACTTTTGATTGCTATATATATATATTATTTTGAATATTTATTTTTTAATTTTATTTTTTAAAATTTAATTTTTATATTAACTATGGTTTTCATTTTTATAATTGTAATTTGCTTTTTTTTTTTCTATTATTTTTTTAGTGAAATTTTTTTTTATCAAATTTGGTCTTCATTCTTTTGATTATTATTTATTTTATTTGAAATACTTTATGAAATGTTTATTATTATTATTTTAATTTCTTCATCTTTTTTTTAGATTTGATCTTTATTATTTATTTTATTTGAGATAATTTATGATTTTTTTTCAATTTTATTATTATTTAACCTTTTAATTTGTAAGATTTATTCTTTATTATTTTAATAAACTTGAGAAAAATAAAATATTAATAAATTATTTTTCAGTTCATTTTATATAATATAATAAAATACTGGAAAATATTTTTCAGATAATTTTTCATAACACTATCCAATATTAAAAATTAATTTATTTTTTAAAAATTTATTTTTTAAAAATTATAACTTTTCTGCAAAACAAATGAAAATAAAGATTATAAAAACAAATGAAATAGGTGGCCTCCGCAGGCATATGGAACCTTCATCAGCCGGAAAAAAAAAAATGACTGGCAACAGACAAGTCGACTGATGATAACGCCACTAAATCCGCTAATTATAGAATAACGATTACAAGGCAGAGGTGAAGCCCTTAGATCACACACGGTCAGAATTATCTCTTCGGATTAGGAAGCATCGAAAGAAACAGCTGGCAAGCAAGCAGATCAAAGAGAGCAGGTGTTCGTAGCAGTCAACTGCCATGTTTTATCAGACATTTGTGCACAACTTGGAGTATCTCAAGGTAGATCACGTATCAATCGATCACATCATCCACAACTCAGCTTTTGTTATTAAGAGAAAAGGAAAACTTTTTTATTTTATATCTGATTGCCATGCTTTCCACAGAATCTCATAGATTTTGAGATCACTGGAAAGATATGGTTGACATAGCTTCAATCCACATCATACACAGCGGTTGATAGTACCCTGCTCGATTAATGAGGTTGCTCCATGAAATCACGAGCAGTCAGCCTATTTAAAAACATTTCTTCATGTAAGAATTGCTAGATAAACTCACATGTAATTACAAATTAATTAACTAAACAAACATTGTGTTCCAGAAATGACATTCATACCACCTGTCATTATCCAGAAATGGATTTGGATCCGAACATGGAAAAAGGATCGGTGAAATAAAGCAGCAATTCATAATATGAGGGATGATGATATCCCAACAAATAGAATTTCCGTCATTTCCTTTACAAAATGAGATCTTAAACTGTTGGTTCCAATCCCAAAATTTGATGCTTCGAACAAGAGGGATCGATGAACATGTGTCAGATCCAAGTGAAACAAAGAGAGGGGGAAAAAAGGATGACCAAATACAAGCTAATTCACTCCTGAAATATCTACCTGCATATCCCAAACTCAAAGGCACCACAAGGATATAAACTACCAACCTTACCACAACCACTGTTTACACACCGATATCACTACACACACTTCTTTTGCCTTATTTTTCTACCGTCCATCTGCCGAAGTGAATGACATTGCAAAGCCAGATGGCCGGGTAGGTGTGCTAGTCTGGGTATTATCCCCGCTGGGAAGAAATGAAGAGCTGCTTCCATCAAATGCCTGCCACTTCAGGAGTACTTCAGGCAAGGGCGTCTCAAAATCAATCCTATAGATATCATAAGAATCTGGTTCTGCTGCTTTCCAAATCTCAATAAGAGATGACAGAACATTAACCACATGACCCATGTCTGGCCTTTGGTAGGGCTCCCTTGCAGTGCAATGGCCTGCTAACTCTGCAACGGTGCTAATGCTGCCGAGGGTTTCCCCATCAAGGTTAATAGTTGGGTCAATGGCCTTACGGAATGTGTCATTGTTGATGTGCATCCTACGGAACCAAGTAACAAGCTGCGAGCTGTCCTCATGTTGGGTCTCATCAAGTGCTTTTCTTCCTGTGATCATCTCCATTAATATGACTCCAAAGCTAAACACATCAACCTTGGTAGTCACTCGACCAGTCACTGCCAAGACATTCAGAAAATTTTAGGTTTACCTCCTAGAGGACCGACTTTTATCAAAAAAAAGAAAAAAAGAATTGCTTTAAAATTCTGACAAGTCCAGACAAAAGATGACTAGAATATTCATCATTTGAAAAGCAAGAGATTTATTTGGTTGCCAGTGACCCAATGGCGCTGCAAACCAAGGAAAACAAATAAAGAGCGAAATAGGTAAATGACAGTATTTGAAAACGGATATGTTCTAGTTCAATGTGCCCAACAAATACAATAAAACAAAGTGAATCACTCATCTCAGCTAATGCAGTTATGTTACAAGTATGCATCGAATTCTAAGATCACAATAACCAAAATTTATGTGTTGAAACAAGGACCAAACGCTGTGTGGGAGGCTCTTATATAATTGTATGAAATCTTGTGCTCCTATAATTCCAAATGTTGCAAAAATCATACCAGCACCATGGATCAGGGTTGTGAAACACGACACATGAAAGCTCGTCTGCTAAAGAACACAGGGGAAGCGGCCAAATAACGTGGATCATCTTTTAGACTACACTAGCTTTATTTCCTCTTATTGTTATGAAAGATGTTTTATCAATCATCAATAGATTTCGTTTGTTCATTTTTTTAAAATATTTGAAGTAACATGGCAGATAGATGACCATTGACGGAGACAAAACTCTAGTGTTGGTTCGCCAATGTTTCAGCTATTAAAATCTACATGAGAAGGAATTTCAAATAGATGCAAAATAGAAAAGTACTAAATGCAATTCTTTGTGGTATCCTCCCCTGCCCTGCTCATGCGTTTTGTTCACTCAGTTATGCTTTTGTCACAACCCAACATGTTTGTCTATTTCTTTTATTGGTTACTCTGCAATAAAAGACAGATGATAAATCTAGGCATGCAAAGTATGGTAGTTGAAAATTTAGTTACCCGCATACTCGGGGGCTAGATATCCAGAAGTTCCAACTAGTCTGGTTTCAATCGAAGTTTTTTCCTTCTGGAGCAGGACGAACCAATCCAAAATCAGCCACTTTGGCTCGCATATCATCTCCTAGAAGATTATTGGAAGGTTTGAGATCCCTATGAATAAAACATTGATGTGCTAGCCCATGTAGGTATTCAACGCCTCTAGCAACATCCAAGCCAATGGTTAATCTTCTAGTCCAATCTAGTGATCACTTGACACCGTTCTCCTTCCAACAAAAAAGATGCCTGCTAAGTGTCCCCTGAGGCGTATATTCATAAACAAGAAGCCTCTCATTTCCATCCAAGCAATATCCTATAAGGGCGACTAGATGGTGATGTCGAACCTTAGTAAGCACCGCAATCTCAGACATGAACTCTGCGAGACCTTTCTCAACGACCACTCCTGACTCCATCCTCTTCACTGCAATTTTTTTCCCATTATGCAATTCCCCCTTGTATACCGTCCCAAATCCACCCCTTCCCAATATATTTTCTTCACTAAAATTATTCGTAACATTTCTTAAAACTTGAATCGAGATCACCATATTTTCAGCCCTGACCACATGAATGTCACTGGGTCCAGCACTATCAGTGAAGCTCTCAGCTCCAATATTTGCACTTGATCCAGCAACAGTGATTTTCATGGCATCTGATCTCCTGAATGGCGGGGGTGAATAGTCATCATATTTGACTCTGAACCTTACTAGATCGCTTTTGTTTCCTATTATAAAAGAATACACCTAGCCCAACCATACATAAACCACAAACAACACCAATCACAGATCCCACAATCTTTCCAGTAGCCAAATTCTTGTTCCCACTACCATCAGAATCGCCACCTGTACCAGAAGGTGAGCCAGGTGCAGTTCCGGGAGTCCCAGGGGGTGGATAGACACTTCCATTCTTCCCAACATCAGCATATTCCACTTGCACATTATTTCTAAACTTAGGTATGTTACCATAGAATCTATTATTCGAAACATCTAAAATAGTAAGATCAGACAAATTTGTAAGCTCATCTGGTATCGTACCAGTGAGCATGTTATCAGAAAGAAAAATTCTGCAATGTCGGAATCAAAGAAAAATCTGAAGAAACGGTGCCAGTAAGTCCTGCTTCCTTCAAGTTAATAACCAAAATATCCTTTCCAACACAAGCAATCCCTTTCCAGGTATTGGAACTGCAAGGATCATTTCCTTTCCAAAAGTCAGCAAGACTAGCAGGTCATCCAAAATTTTTCGTAACTGACAACAAAAAATCGACAGTAGCATCACAAGCAACACCAGGTTTATCCAAAAGAAAAATTATTATTCCCAGGATTCATATCCACAGAAACTCTATCAGCAAACTTGGGCGTCGGTCCCTGGAGCTTATTATTAGTGAAACTGACTGCACGAAGTGTAGAAATGTTCACCAATGATAGAGGAATCCCTTAAACTCAAATCTTCCAATGAAATCATCCCAGAAAGATCAGGCAAAGGGCCCGTAAAAGAATTTCCATGGAGCCAAATTTCAGTCAATGAAGTCATGTTTTTCAAGATGGAAACATTGCCATTTAGCCTGGAATTACTCTTCTGGCCATCAAGCCACAAAGACCGTATAGCAGACCCCGAAAAATTCAGAGGCAATTCACCCTCCAAAATAATTAAAAGCTAAATGCAAACTTTCCAATCCAGGAAACACATCGTTGTTAAAAAATTCAGGGATTTTGCCAGCTACATTAGCATCATTCACCGAGAATTCCTTCAAAGAAGTCGCATCTTTTATACTCTCCGGTATTTCCCATGATTCAAAGGGATTTGTATCAAAACTGACGGAGGTTAACGACGTCATTCCGGTGAAAAAATCGGGACGGATTGAAGAGAAATTGTTGGTGTAAAAGGAGGGCTTGGAGAGAGCTTAACGCTGACAAACTCGGTAATGATCCCTCAAATTGTTGGACATGACCTCAAACCTAGTTAACTGAGTCAAGATTCTGAGTTCTGGGAGGAGTGTACCTTGTAAAGTCTGGTAGCCTATTTGGATACGATCGACCCGATTATTTGTGCATCCCACGGGGGCCCGTTGACATGGTCCAGAGGCAGACCACCCGAGAGTAGACGATTTGACAAGGCTGTCTCTCAGTTTCAGCATGACTGCTGCGTCGTCGTTTTGCTGAGAATGGGCAAGGCATAGCAGGGAAAGAAGGAGTGAGGCATGGATGAAAAGCCATGCACCCATGTCATGTGTTGTGGTGTTTGAGAGAGAGAGGGAGAGAGATTTGTTTCTTGAAAATAGAGTGGGTTACTGCTGCTGTCCCAGGGATTATTGGAGCAAAGGATTGGTTTTTCCTTTGATTTTTTGGAGAGATAGAGAGAGTTCTGGCAGAGAAAACGGTGGAGATGGAGGGAGGGTGTGAGCGAGACAGTAAAAGTTGCTGCCATGATACGTTTATTTTGGACTGGTTACTCTTAAGGTAGTTATGAGCACTGTGTTGCTGATTTGACAAGTGAGGGACACAGTCAGCGCACGCGTGTTGGACCTAACATAGGTTTTTTCGGAGTATTTTTGTGCTTTGTCATTAAAAAAAATAATACAATATAATTTTTTTTAAAAAAATAATACAGGTTATACCGTTGTACATAGTTATTGCAGATGATATTTTAACTGGTTGTAATGAAATATTATTTATAATTCTCTGTATTATTTTTTAAAATATTTTTTTAAGTGTTTGTGTGGAAAAAAAACTGGTTTTAGCATGTCCAAAGCCTATGTTGTTTAGGTTTTTTAAAATAAATAGACCGTTAATTCCTTAAAAGAACCTCACTTATGGCTATGTGTGTATTTTAAAATCTTTAAATTTTTTTAATTTATTTTTTAAAAATATTCTGAATGATTGATATAAAAAATAAATCTTAAAAAATAAAGAATATTTTAAACAACAATCTGGTCCTCTAATTACGATAATGGGGTAGAAGAATCATCGCGGACGTAAAATTATCAATTGTTTTTTTTTAACACTCTCTGAGTCCTAAATGTAGAGAGACAAGTGTAATTTGGTACACTACTAGCAGTCTTTTGAAGTTTTGGTGGCTATAAAAGGAATTTAAAAATTGTGGATTTTGTTTTTTTTTTGCTTTTAAATATTTAAATATGAAAAATTAATAATTAGTAGTTAGAATGATGAACGCACATAAATATTTTTTTTCTTTTAAATATTAAGATAAGCAAGTCTAGCAGCGGGTCGATGGCTTTTCAAGCCAGAGCAATGGCTTGAAGTTGGCGGACTAAACCGTTATGGAGTAAAACGTTGGCAAGGACAACGCGTACGTAAATATAAAACCTTTTTCATGAAATAAATACATAATTCCTATCTCTTTTCCTAAATCCTAAGGAGCCCGTTTCTCGAGACAAAGATATGCCCCCGAGCGGGCTGGAGCCGAAAAGCATGTGAGCAAAACTCGACTATTTTCCTTCTCTTTTTCTAAGGCATTCTGCCGATTATCCACGATTACAGGATAAAGATACGTATCACAGAAGAAAATTAACGAATTCGACAGAGACATGAGATAGGAGGATAAATGACCCAGAAGCTGAAGAGCGTTACCTCCGATCCGATACTTGCCACCGTTTTTTGTCGTGAATGTTTCGGTGTATATTTCGCTTTATTGCATGTTCTGTATCGCTATCCTGTCAAATATGGAAGAAATCTATGATTTGATTTGTAGAGGTTAGCTTAGGAAGTATAAAGACTAATTTGAAAAATGAACTTACTGGTAAATTAAATTAAAAATAGCATATGACTTATTTTGTGTTCTGCTCGGTGAACCTCTTTGTAGTTCTCTTGAAGAACATTTATTCTGCAACTATTGTTACCTGGGACTTGTCTTGATGGCCCTTGGATCTGCTAACTTCTGGCTTCGAGAAACCTGAGAACACAGGTCGAGTGGCTCCTCTGACGAATCAAGAAGTCTCCTTTAAGGCCTTCTAACTTGCGTATTTTGAAATTCCAACGAAGTTTAATAAAACATGTTAAAAAAATATTGAATAGTTGTTCTAAAGTCATATGAACCAAATTAATTAACATCAATCCAATTCAATTTTTTATGAATATTTAATAGTCAATAAATAAAATTCAAGATTTAATAATTAAAAAAAATAAACATAAAAAGATTTTGATTAGAAAATTCTAATTACACCTTGAAAAATCATCTAATATATACTAATTAAATAGGATTTCTAACATGATACTAATTAAATAGGATTTTGTTTGAGACTAATTTGGAGTTAATCACAATCTTTCTTGTTACCCAAATATCTCCACATATTGGCTTGTGAGGATACATACATACATACATACATATACATACATACATACATACATACATATACATACATATATATATATATATATTATCATCTGTATGGGGTGCTCCAACACCATTAATTTTCGCACAGTTTATAGGGTTAATGTTTTTATACATTCCTATACTCCTGTTTTTTTTGCGCCAAGGTTCCCCGCTATTTTTTTTTATTCTCACATCATTTTCATATATTGTATGATAGTCAATGCTTGACATAGTTATCAAAATTAAACGGGACCTACTGATTTTATCATTGAACCGTTTCAGTTTGAGAATATAAATTATTTATGCAATCAAACCGATAAAAACCGGGTTGAATAGACCTTAAAAACCAGCTTAAATATTTCTAGAATCGAATGGAATCAATTCAATGTTAACCTGCCACTTGTTACGTACTAAAAATACGGAAGAAGATGCCTTTTCTAGGTATTGAACAAGAAGGACATGGTTGAACTAGTGAGTCGCTGGTTAAGCTGGTGAACTAATGAACTAAAATCTTCACAGGTTGAAGCTCTAGTCGATTTTGATAATATCATTTGTTAGTATTAATAATGTCGTTAAACAATGATAATGCGCCAGTTCCTTAAAGCATGTAATATTTTGACAATGTACATTTTATCTCTAATTTCTTATTTTATTTTAGCCCATGTATTTTGTTTTTATTACAAATAAGTCTTGATATGGTTTTTATCCTCATATTATATGATAAATGCAATCTAGTTCCTAAATTTTTTTTTCAACCAAACATTTCCCAGTCAAATCTTAAATTTGGCCACTGGTTATAATGGATATATGATATTTTTTATTAAAAAAATTCTTTTTTAATCGATATATCTATTCAAATTTACCCAATTATCACCTTGCCCATCAGCAATATATTTATGATAATGGGAAAAAATATTCAAAATCAAAGTAAAAATACTTTAGTTAACCTAATAACAATGATGTATTTTTCAATAAAAAAATTTGTTTTCTACAATATCATTTAAATATCCAGAAATAGGTAATTTTTATTATAAAAGTTATATAATGTAAAAAATAAAAAATCAAGGATTTATATATAAGAAAAACAAAATATAGAAACCAAAATGTATATCAACATAATTGACAAAGAGACCTGACGAGAACAGCAGCACATGTCGAAATGATATGAACGAAAACATAAACCCTTTAAACACCAAAAAAAAAAAAAAGTACAAAACGTAGCATCATTAACCCATATTCTTTTCAGGCATTCATAGCCCAACCTATCAAGAATCAAGGTCTCCGGTTTCCTGTCACTATCATTATGAGAGGAGCGATGCGGCGAGCTCTTGCTAATGTCGCCACCAAACACTTCGATCAGCAGCACAGCTAAAATAAGTGGAAACTCCTCAATGGCACGAAAGAAAAATGTCTATATTCCAAAGTTTTCGAGCAGTCACAAAGGGAATATCAAAACAGCTGTGGAGGGCGGATCTTGAAGAAACAGATGCTGAAAACATCCGCGACAGGGCAGGTGACACCACCCCCTTCGCGCGGGATACTGACGTAAATCAATTTTTTAGATTGACAGGGTTGTGTGTATATTTTAATTAATTTTATATATTTTAGAATTAATAATTATATAAGTTTTTGATGGTTTTAAAGTTTATAAAACTCAAATTAATAATTTAAAAAAATTAAAATATAACCAATTAAATTATATTTTTTTAAATTAAACTGATAAATATCTTAATTGAACATTTAATAATTATGGTAATTTCTCTATCTAAAGCATAAAGCCATTTAGATAAAGCCATTAATCATCCATGATGCAGATCGTTTCACTCAGGAACCCCTGTTTCTTTTTTAATTTAAATTATTTTTTTAATGTTTTTAAATTTTTTAATGTTAATGTTAAAAATAAATTTTAAAAAATAAAAATTATTTTTATGTATTTTTAAATAAAAAATACTTTGAAAAACAACTATTATTACATTTTCAAACCATTACCAAATTTTTAAATACCCGTGAAATTAACAGGTAACAGTACAAATAAAGGGGTGGAGCAGTCTTCAGCAGCAACCTAAAAAAAATATTGATTTACAACCTTCTCTCCGTCCCCATTCAAAGGATCTATACATACAAGTGGGGGGGATGGGAAGTGTACATGTACTCAGCTTCTAGTGAAGTCCAACTGAAGATGGTTAGAAATAATTGGCCGAACCTGCAATCATTTTCGATGAAGAATCATAAAGAATTCAAGGGAACCAGCGTCCATTATCCACTTAATACCAAGTGCAGCGGCAGGTGATTCAAAATTGCTGGTTCATTTCAACCAAAGAACTCTCCAATTTAGTTTTGCTCAGTTCACCGGAGGTAAAGTGAATCCTATTATGACTTCAAAGTGGATTTGGTATCTAAGAACCTGGCGACTGCCTGATAGAGATTTTCTTCCTCGAAAGGCTTTGAGACATATCCATCCATTCCACTCTTCAGGCACTCATCATGTGTAGCATGAATCACATCAGCTGTCATGGCTAAAATTGGAATATGCCACTGGACTTTTCTAGCCGTTCCTTCTTCCACCATGGATTCACCATTCATCTGCTCGTTTGCCTGGCTCTCCATCTGCCTGATTCGACGAGTTGCCTCAAACCTGGAGGAGAATACCCATGTGAATGGTACTTGGAATGTAAATGTCATGCAACGCATACCAAAAAGTACTTGCTTTCATGTTCCTGATGCATTGCAATCAAATCTGTTAAGTATACATCAGTGTAGAGAGTATGGTCCTGAGCACCAAGATTACCAATCTGCGTATGAACTTTGCTCTTTAAACTTATTTTACCAATAATGACGCCTGATTACTTTTCAATCAGGCTAACAAATTCAGGAACCAGAAAGTCTAGATCTCCAGACAGAGGGACCAAATGCCCTTGCCACTAATGCTCTGATCCCATGCTCAGGTCACACACCGGCATATCTAGGCATGGTTACCTTCAGCCAAATGCTTCATGCAAACAAGTTAAGCAACTAAAAACACACCTGACCTAATAATTTCATCAATTATGAAATGAGATTTCTAATGTGATGTTGTTGCACGATGCCAAAAAGTTTCATTAAATAAAAAAATGGAAAGAAAACGGTGATAGGTATTAGGTAATCAAAGACATCAATCACCAGCTTTTACGAGAAAGGAGTATAAACAAAAATAATTTCTACATTTTATTATCAAGGAAGGAAGAAGAGCCAATAAAAAACAGAACAGTTGCAATCTAAAATCATAAAACAACATACCCATCCATTTCTGGCATTTGAATATCCATGAAGCATGCATCATAAGTGTGCGGTGGTTGAAGCAGTTTCAATGCTTCTTTACCGCTTTCAGCACACTCAGCATCAGCTCCAAACTTCTTTAAGGCACCCGCAGCAACTCTGCGGTTTACCATATTGTCATCAACCACCAGAATTCTCTTTCCACAGAGAAGGCTCTGAAGGAAAGAAGAACCATTGGGCATGCCTTTCCCTTGGGACCTTTTCTTCCCCATGCCCAGCACCTGCAGAAGACATGCAGCCATCATACTAGATCTCAAAGGTTTCAAGATCACAGTATCGGCAAAACCTGCTCCCTTCGCTATATCAAATTCAGAATTGGTAATGCTGGTAGCAAGAAGGATCATCTTAGGAAGCTTGAATGCATGTCCATTCTGTTTCGAATCCAGTTGCCAAACACTTGAAACACCATCCTCCCCAGAAATCCATGAATCCTTCTCCACTAGAATTATATCCGGCTGGATTTTACCTCTGCCATTTAAAAAGAGAGGTTACACCGATCACAAAGTAGCATTCAATTTCACATTTTCAGAAAAATGTAAATGTAGGAGCTCTGCCAATGATCTATTTATATTGGCCACTTCACGATTCATCTTTTATTGAAACTATTATTCACTGGGTTTTCGATTCAGGTAAGTTCTTTTATGATCATGAAAGTAAAATAACAAGTGCTCAGCATAATAGATGTGCACTTGCAATAATTCAGGAGACACCCCAAAAAAGCATGATTTTCTTTAATTGCATAACCCAAAAGTTTAAATTATTAAGTGAAGGACAAAGATAGGCTTTTATAGTTTTAACATGCCCTTTCACGGAAAAACCTGCCCTTGAAGTATATATTAAATGTAGACTCGCCGCTAAACTTACCATGAAATTATTTTGCAAACATTGGAAATTATTCTTAACAGTCAAGTCAAAAAGAATAAAGAGCAAAAATCCATCAACCATCCCCAAGAAACACTCCCAATGCCATAACGCTTTAGCAGAAATCTTAGCACTATATAAACTCGATAAAAAATGAGCACTCCCAATAATGTTCGCGGTATGAATTCTAAATGATAAACACACCATGCAACCAGAATTCTGGGCAGAAGATGTGCATCACAGCAGAAAATGCCGATAAAATCAGTCATTTTTACTGAGATACAAGGGTGCCACTGTCCAGTAAACAGGCTTACCCTCATGAAAACAGAGGCATGAAAAGTGAAATGATTAACATAGTTTTTCATTGAGTTCGTGCCAAAAGACAAACCATAGTCATCAGCGATGGGCCAAATCTTCACGCTTATTTCTTCTTGTTTCAGTGGAACCTTTGAATTTCTTAATTAAGATAAAATGGTCAGGGACAGGGACAGCCAGCCAAGTGAACTTACCCTGATGTCAGAGAACCATTTTTCCCACAGCCAATGGCAGTCAGCTTGAGGCTACTTACAACTTCAGCTAGGATACCAAGCCTCTTCAAATGGTATCTGGTTACAGTAGCCCTGACCGGGTTTCCATCAACAACTAATACTTTCAATCCACTAAAGCCAGAAGGCAATTCTTCAGTATTGCGTTTTTCCATATTGTTGAATGTATTTTTCTTGCATGTACCGAAAACAGCAGTGAATGAAAATGTGCTTCCAACCTCAGGCCGGCTAATAAAGTTTATTTGACCACCCATGAGCTCAACCAGACACTTACTTATACTCAACCCAATTCCAGTTCCTCCGTACTGTCTGGAAGTTGAACTGTCTGCCTGCACAAAGGGCATGAAAACACGACCCTGGGCTTTTAAGGGGATGCCGATTCCTGTATCCTCAACACATACTATCAACCCAACATCCTCAGAAGCTTCATTGTTGGTCATTACATTTATTGAAGCATCCAATCGGAAATCTATATCAGAAAAATGCTTAAACACATCCCAACAGTTCTGATCATCTGCTGCTTCACAACCACTCAAGGTTTTGAACTTTTGGGAACCTGATGTAAGCACACTTTCATTGGATCCTCCATTTAAACAAGTGTCCACTTTTGTATCCGTCATGGCCTTGGCATTTTCATATAGATGAACTTTAACGAATATATGTCCTCTTTCAGTGAACTGCCAGAGAATATATAGTCAACTATAACAGAAGGTTGAACTCTAAAGAAGGCAATAAAGCTAATAGTGAAAAAAATCATTTGTTTAATCATAAACTCCGTGGTAAATCATAAAATCTGTGCTGAGACAAACCTTTACTCGCTAATTGATAAATGAACTAATAAGAAATAATACAGATACACTCTCGTAGGTTGAACTGCAGAACAAAGTTCAATCAATACACTTACCTTAACAGAGTTGCCCACCAGATTTGTGATAATCTGTCTGAATCTCCCAGGATCACCGACAACGATTTCTGGAACTTTATCAGAAACAAATACTGCCAGCTGTCCTTCCACAATTAATTATGCAACCATGTTTCAGATATTTAGTACAATGACATATCACATCAAGAATGCCACCAACCATTGACGTCAAAAGTCCAAGGAAAACAGAAAAAATAGAAAAAGACAAAAGGTCAGTTTCAACATATTAGAGTATCTGGCAGTTTGTCTTTTAAAAGAAGCAAGAACCATGAGAATGAAACGGGTCTTTGGCCCTTTAAGAGAATTCATGTCAGCCAACAAGATATGAAAATGCTGACTTGCCTTTATTGTGTTTCTGTAGAACTTACCTCAATACCTTTGTTTCTAGACTTCTCAGAAAATAAAGAAAGGACATCATCTAGTATGGATCGAATATCGAATGGGACAGCTTCCAGCTCTAACTTTCCAGCTTCAATTTTTGCCCGGTCAAGCACCTCATTTATCAAAGCTATCAGTGCCTTTCCACAGACTTGAGCAGTTTGAGCATAATCCCTCTGGGTTGAACTTAAATCTGTATCTAGCAGCAAAGCAAGCATGCCTGCAATTGAAAACGGACCACAAAATGATTATGAAGTACAAGAACCTAGAACATTTTTCATATTCCAGAAAAAAAAAGAAGAAGATCTTGCATACCAAGGACGCCATTCATAGGTGTTCTGATTTCATGAGATACAGTAGCTAGAAACTGGCATCAAGAACACAATGATACTCAGGTAAGAAGATGCGGCACCTAGAAAACAAGTGGGGGTCAGTTATTCCTAACAACAATGTTCAGAAGAATACCTGGGATTTAGCAACATCAGCAGCTTCTGCCCGGACTTTCAACTCCTGCATTTCATGGAAATCATCCTCAACTTTTACAATATGAATTGCTGCACCATATAAGATGTAACCCACTAATAAACCGATAACAAAGAATAAGAAAGCTGTCGAGAGTGCTGTCCATGAAGTGGCTGCCTTCTCATGGTACCTGCTTAGATTTCAAATTGTAAGCATCTATATGCAGAGAACTCTTCCATTCATCTTACGAAATTATGATCAGCGATTAGATGCACTTACCTGCATGTCATCAGGTGCTTTCTGAATGGATCTCCAAAATCAAGCTTGCTTTCATGCAAAAGAGACAAGTCACCATCTAGATTTTGGTGACCGTACATGATTAAAAGGTCAGAAGAGTTAGTTATGTCATAAACATTCACCAAAATTGCCTGATTCCCAGCAAGCTGTCCAAGTAAATTCTCCACAAGGGACTCGATGTCAAAGGCCCCACCAAGGTATCTGCTTTCAATTCAAATCTCTGTTAATAAATGAAACCAAATTTTATACAAATTATGAATTCTACCAAACAGTAAGGGGTGAAGCATTGCAACTTGGAAGCCCAATTAGACCAGAAAGAAAGGTGACATGGGTGATGAAACACTGCCATGAGCATACTGTTTGATTGCTAAATGCTAATAGTGAAATGCTCCAAAAGTTTTAAATTGCCAACTCTACACCGCTCAGTAGTGGTTCATGGTTGTTTAGAACAATGGTCACAGTGAGGAGGCAGCTTGCATATAAACACAACAAAACTATTTATGAGATTCAAGCTCAGCATAAGCAGAAATAAAATCCATGATGTCCATATGAAAAGAAATAGCACCTCAGTCTAAATGCACCTGGTGCAATAACAATTGCCATAAATTAAAAAAATTTAGGTTAATGACAAGCATGTGAGGTAACAAAAAATTTACCTTACCAAATGTTTTATGCTTTTTTTTAAAAAAAAAAAAGTTGAATTATCTTGAAGCAGCGAAACTGTCTGTGAAATAGAATGAAATGATCTCTCCTTTTATTAATTATACAATATTTTCGAACTGCACCATCACAGCAGGAAGATAGGAAAACAAGGAAAGGAAAGCTGAAACAAAGTCACCTATGTTGTATCAATTATGTACCAACAGATTAAATAATATCTCCAGATAAATAATCTCATCACTACTAACACTAACGACCTACAAAAAGGCTAAAGTTTCAAGCTCAAACTTAGTATCTAAAGTAAAACCGCAGCAGTGCCAATGAGCAAAAATAGCATCACTGAACCACCGTTTTTTTTTTTTTTCAATCTTCTAGTCACCCTCAAAATTTCATTTCCGAGCAGAATTTATTTCAAAATGTTAATATAAACCCATACCCAAACCAGTCACCAAAAAACTTGTGTGTTCTAAATAGAAAGATAAGTGCACGCACTCACCCAGCAGTTGCTTCTATGCGCTGTGTCACTGTTGGGTTTCGAGGAAGCTTAGACTTGTAAACAGGGAATGTCAACACAACACCGAGGTGATGAGAACCTAGTAACCTAAAGGGGCTCGTCAAAACAGCTTTCCCTGTAGCCCTAGCCCTCAGTATGTTTTCCCTGTCCTCCTGCATCATGCGGAAGAAAAGATTATTGAAAACTAGATGCTGAAACGTAAATGATGTAAACAAGATAACCAAATTCAAGTCACAAACTCTGAAAATTACCTCCCCTGACATCATGTCAAGAGACTCGATGTAGGAGACCGTCTCTTGAGAAAATATTACAGGAGCGTACTCATCTCGAATGGGTGAGGGTTCTCTCTCCATTGTCTTTATTGTCCACCCATGTTGTCTCTCGAATTCCTGCCTCTCTGAATCAATTACTCTTCGTGCATAGGCTACGCCACTCAACAGTGGCCTCTCAAATGCAGTTCTGGCAGTGTACTCAGCAAAGGTTTCCTGCATTTTGTCAAAATTAATTCTAAGCGTGCACAATCAGAGAACAAGGATTATAAGGATGAAATATTTTTGGTCCTACACAAACATTTGACAGAGTCATCTTGTATTTTTCCTTTTACATCTTGCAAGCCAAATCGCACGAAAATTTAAACTTTCAAAATTAATTTCCAATGGATTCTCCTTAATTCGTTGAAGAAAAAAACAGCCTAAACAACTTCAAAGCCACAAACAGAAAGGAAAATAAAACATCTCTTCAGAAATCACAATTAACCACGCCTTGCATGACTTGTTGCTAAATTGAAGTGAATTTTCCTTTTTGTTGTTTGGGAACATGCCAGCAAAAAAACTAACATTCAAAAATCATCTTCGCTTTTTCAATTTTTGTCTTTTCCCCAGCAAACATTTAGAACCTTTAAAATCCAACCAGCAGAAACAGAAATCAAAGTTTCGAGAGAAATGAGCAAGAACCTGGTCAATTGCAGATGGGTTCTTGTAGTAATGAAAAGTGGAGACAAGAATGGCTAGGGCATGAACATGGTTAACACTAACACTGAATTGATCTTGCAACATCCTTGCCCTCTGATCACACATGCTACCCAACACTTCCTTCCTCCTCACTCTATTATCCGCATCCATGCCATTGTATATCGTCAAACTAAAAAGTGCCATAGCCACGACCCAAAGCAACAAAACTTTAGGAAGCCAAGTCCTGTTGGCTTGTATAAATGTATACCCTCTTTTGGTCCCCATTTGTTGATCATTCACCTTAACAGCCACAGCGTGGTGGTAGCTTTGCTGCATCTTTAACGCCATGGATGAATTCAAACACAACAAGAACTAAGATTTCTCTGTTTCCTCTTGATTTTCTCCTTCTTTCTCTGATCCCAGGTTCATATCAAACCAAGAAAGACCCCAATAGCACAGGGACACAACACAACCATGTATGGATGAGGCAGGAATCTTTAAAGAGGTGGCAATGTTGCAGCTACTTTTTTTCCTTCTGATGTACAAAGAAAATGCACACTGCCGGTGCTTAACAACGAGTAAATGATCATTTACAGCATTGTGTTGCGTGTTTTGAGCAAAATAAAAAAGAAAAGGAAAAGAAGCAAAATTTAGACAAATAAACAAATCTCTCTCTCAATCTCTTCAAAACCCCATATTAAGAATTGAAAGAAAGAGAGCCAGAATTGCAAAGAAAAGGGTTCTCAATTGTTAAGACACAGTCATGAGGATTCTCAAAAGGTGGAAAGCAGCCCACATTCCAAAGACTGTCTCTTTCATTTACTTCTCAAAACAGACTGTTTTGTATAATAAAGAAAAAAACACTAATCATTTTCATCTCCGAGCGTGAAGATTTTTAGTATTTTTATTTTTATTCTCACTTGTTTTTTACTACTCCTGTGTGATAGAGAGAGAGAGAGAGAGACTGGTGTGAGTGAGAGGTAACAAGACAAAGAGGAAGCACGTTCACTGTTGTTTGTTTTAATATTATAAAATTAGCAGCACTAATCTACAACTCTAAACACAGATTGACCAAAGAACACAAACAGCGAAGCACAAGCAAGCAAAATGCTTTTTCGGAGATTGGAGAGAGATAGGGTTGTTGAAAGAAGGAACAAAGTCAATCAGCAATGGTGGAGTTTTCTGTAGTAGAAGAGAGGGAGAGAGGTGGCGGTACTTTGAATGATGGCCAAGTTTACAAGAGTTTCTTTTCATTTTTTCCTTTTTAAACTTAATTTGGACCGTCTTGATCTTAGGTTTTGTTTTTTATTTATGTATTTATTTATAATATAATGTTTGTGTATATAAACACCTTTATCTGAACTTGGCTTTCTAAAGCTAACTGGATGGAATTTTTAGGATTTTTGTAGATACGCCAACTCTCTCCCTTCTTACACAATCTATTAAACCATACCCTGTTAAGTCATGACCCTCGCTCTCTCTCCTGAACCCTCCCATGAAAGTCCTCTCTCTCTCTCTCTCCCCACTCTGCCTTCCTTCTATGTTTTATTACTGCATCTCACACACCATACTTTGTCCCCCCCTCTCTGCTTATAGTTTGCAGTTCACCGTGAGGTTCGTACGTTTTCGTTGTCTGCATGTTTTTTGGACTCGAACACACTGCAAGAAGGAACGTTTTTAACGTTTTTCTTTTCCGTGGTTGGGTAAATCTCTATCATTGCATCCATAATCTTTAACGGTAACAAGTTTCTATTTAACATTAATTAACTCTATCAATTCATAACTAAGTTGACATGGAGTATAATGAGGCTGGTCTGATTATTATTTAGGCAGTTTTCAACTGGCTAAAACCGTGTTTTTTATGTTCTTTAAAAATATAAAAGGTAATTTTTTATTTTAAATAATTTTTTATAGATTTTTATATTGTTTTGATGTATTAATATAAAAGTAATTTTTAAAATATATATATATATATATAATTTTGAAATATTTTTAAATTAAAAATATTTTAAACCATAACTATTACAATACTCTCACATACCCTGTAGTTTATTCTCTATAATGGATTTTAGACTTCAAACATCGTATTGGGCAGTGTTGGAACGTGGATTTTTTCGTCGACCAGGAACGGCAATATTGAAGAAGGCTAAGAGAAAATGTCAGGGAGACGAGAGTGGGACCTCTTAGAGTAAGGACGTTATGTTCAAAATTTCGATGTTTTATGAGCTTGTTTGTAACTTATATTATTTTTTAAATAAAAATATTTTTTAAGCTATATAAATTTATTTTATTTTATATTTTATTTTTATCAAATAAATAAAAATAAAAAAAAATTAAAGTTATAATCATTTAATTATTGAAATTTTAAAATTATATCATAGAATTATCTTAATTTAGAAATTTACACTATTTAATAAAATTTTAATATATAATTTATATTATTTTTAATGTATATAGTTTAGTTAAAAAATTATTTATATTATTTTTTAATACATACCTTTCAATTAAAAGATATAGTCTTGTTTCATGTTAGTTTAACCATTTAATTTTATTAGACACCTTTTACTAGTTATTCCGCCTTGAAAAGCATGTCTCCAAATTGTTAATAATATAAATTTTTCACTTGGATGTATTTATACAAATCTAAGAAGAATCAAACCATGTGCTCATTAATTTCTCTTATAACTCAAATAAATGTGCTCATCGAGTTTCAGTTCCATGTTAAATGCCTTAAAGTCTGGTTATCTGTGTTGGTGTTGTTATTTTTAAAGCAATCATGATCATATTATAATTATTTAGTAAAATTAAAATTAAAATTAAAATTTATTTTTTATAAAGCTTGGTGTATTTTGTAAAATACGAGTAAAATCAAAGTAGCTATTGACTATTTTTTTCTATCGTGTATTTTTTTTAAATAAACAATATTTAAAAAAAACAATGCCGTAAATTATAAATTCACATGTATTGTTCATGTTCACATGAACAATAATTTAAAAAAAAAATAATTTAGAGTAAATTATAAATTTATCTATACTATTCATGTTCACATGAACAATAATTATTTTTAAAAAATTATTTTAAAATGAATTAAATAAATTCATACTATCATGTAATGGTATTTTTTTCTCAAAAAACAAGTATAAAATAAATTAAATTCATTTAAATTATAATCTTAATTATGTTCTTGATAATATTTTATATAATTTTAATGTATATTCAAAAAATAACAAAAATTTTAGTTATTGTCAGATGAATTTTATATTAGATGAAATTATATATATATATATATTAATAGAATAATAAAAAATATTTTATATAATCCATTATTTATTTTATGATATAATATGAATAGTTAAATTTACAATATTTAAATTTAAAATTATTGATGTTAATATTTTTTTTGTTTTATAATTTCAATTTAAAAATTATTATTAACCAAGTATATTAAATTATTTTTTATTTAATCTTAATTTTAACCAAACATATATAATTATTAAATTAACTTTAACTAAAAATATATTTTATAAAATAATAAACCGTGAAATCGAAAGAAACCATGGCATGGATAAAAAAAAAAAAAAATTGATTTTATTCTTCGGTCGATTACCTGCTAGGAGATTCCAAAAATGTCAGCCAACAGCCATGCTTCCGCATCTCGTTTAATTTGAAGAACTTGTTTCTCGTACCATCCATTCACTTGTAATTTCAATCTATAAATCAACCATGTACAATTCCCGGTCTCGTTTTATTTGACCAATCATTTGTTTAGAACCTTTTGAATTGAATTTAATATATATATATATGTTCGAATATTTCTTAGTGTTGGGAGTTAAATTTTAAATAAAAATTAATTTTTAAAAATATCACAAAAATAAATCAGAACTTAAGTTACTCTCTCTCTCTAATTTAAAATTTCAAAAGAGAAAAAAAATGAACCTAATTATAGTAAAGAATTGGTTTAGACAATCAATAAAGAAATCAATTGAAAAAAAATAATGGACTCTCCCCTGAATTTATAAAAATACACAGACAAAAAAGGATACCAAAAAACTAATTCTATGAAATAGATTTTGTGGCACAATGATCATGGAAAATCAGATGCAACCAGACCAACACCTCAGAGAGTATTGAAAAATATGATAACAGTTAATATATTTTTTATTTTTTAACTGCAACCGTTATTTTCTAAAATATTTTTATTTTAAAAACTATAAAAATAATATTTTTTTATTTTTTTTAAATTATTTTTGACATTAACCAATCAAAACAATAAAATATATAAAAAATTATTTTTAAAAAAATATTACTTAAAACACAATTCCAAACAGCACTGTAGCCCACAAGATAAATGGTGACAAGAGCTCCATAACTCGTTCCTGGTACAAATTCCCCATGGAGGCAGAGCTGATAAAATATATGCATGATCAGTCGACGAAGACACTAGAACAACGGGAGAAAGAAATTGAAATTTGAAAAAATAAAATAAAATAAAATAAAGGATGGGGGTCTAGGTATCACTGTCACGTATCTCAGAGATAATGACACCGCGACAAGGCAATGGATCTTATTCCCACCTAATTTTCTTCGTATCTCCGTCTTCTACAATTTTTTATCAGGAAAAATTTCATTTTCTTATTAATACAGTTTTTTCGTATTAATAGCATGTTTTTTAATAAAAAAACTAAAAACAATTAAAATACATGCACAGAAAAATTTCAGTCATTTAAATTAAGAAGAAAAAATGCACATCTTCAATCAAAACTTTATCTTCTAGTTATTTTATTGTTTTGTTATACAAATAATGTTTTTTTTTACTAGAATCATTATTTTTTTTAAGAAACTTATTATGATCCGGAAAAAAGTTTCAATTAAAAAAATTAAACTATGACTCGTACATTATGGAGGTAAAAAATAAATAAAAATAATTAATCTGAAAAAATTATGTAAAATATATTTATAACAACAACAATAATAATAACAAGGATACATTCTCATTTAATATTCATGTTCATGTTTTTCATAAATTTATATATTAGGTTTATATACAATAATTTACACAGTAATTGTTATTTATTGTCTTTAAAAACTAGAATCTTATTTTAAAACATGAAGAAATTAGATAATATTTTAAATATCACTTTAATTATTTTATCTATTGTGATTTTTGTTCAAAATTAAAAACAAAATAATTTAAAAAAAAGAATTAAAAGAGCCAGAAACTGGATTTGAGAGGACGAGCCTGCGAAACAAAAGTCCATGCATGCCTAACACTTTTATGAAGAAAATAAACAACGCCGGGACAAACGTGCAGCACGTGTTATGTTGTTCTTGGTGATCGAAAAGTTTCGTTCAAGTAAATGGGAAAGCTTCAGCAGACTTGTAAAAGAAGTGTAAGGTTTTAGGAAGTCCAAACACATAAGCCGTGGGGACTTCTGGAAGATGCATTGTTTTGGAAAATGTCCTGTTTAACACAGTTTCCTCTTTAGTGTTAATAGTTCACTGGCTATGGCTAATAAAGGAAATGAAGTCTTGTTTTGACAGGTAACAAAAACGAGTTTTAAGCTCATTACTCTCTTTATGATCTCCTCCTCCTCCTCCTCCTCGTGTAATAGAAAACGTATATTTTTATGTGAAGAAATATTGGAAGTTGTCGCCAATTACTCTGTTTGCTCAGCCACACGTCTTCTTTCATAAAAGGGATTCCATTTTTATTAAAAGAAGGGGGAATTTCTTAACAAGTTCCGTCTTGAGAATACAAAGTCAAGTCGAGAAGTTCGTTTACGTGTAAAAAACTTTTTTTGCTTTTCATGAGTATGTCTGTAGATGCAACGAAAACCTATCTAAGATCGATATTTATCATGCTGTTACTCTATCCAACGATTGGTACTGCAAATTGAACCTTTTTATAGGAACTTCATATTCCATGCGTGCCCCTTTACCGATTTTAAAATCTCGATTACCGGCCTTGACGTCGTCCCTTCATCTCGAGCTCGAACATAAAAGATTCAAGTGGTGCCGATAACAAAATGGGTGGGTTTAGCCTTTATGGCCTTTCTCGTCATTTTTCATGCCCACACAACAATAGAGTAGATTTAGTGCATGCAGCGGTGTGTGGAATTGCTATGCATGAAACCTATATTTTACATGACGAAAGTAAATACTCGAACTTTACAGTATTGAGTGTGCATGCGATTCCTTCAAATCCTTTTCTACTTTTAGACAACCGAAAAATACCCCTGTGAGAATTCCTGCCACCCGCATGTCGTAAATGGAGTGTTTCTCTTCTAGAACGAATAGTTTATAGGTCGAGCTGCTCAGCCTACGTACAACCAGCTGCTTATGGAGTGTTAACTATCGAGGATGCACATTTCTATCTCATACGAAACCCAATTCCCACCAGCTATAGCAGGTATTTATTGTATTGTTTAAACAAAGAAGTTTTGAATTCTTAAATTCACATGATAAATCTCTTGTGGAATTGATGTTTAAGATTTTCACGATTTGTCCTTTTCATGAATCTTAAAATATTTTTTTTTTTTGCCGTAAAGAGGTGTCATTTGTTTCCTACAATCCAGCCCTTTATTATTTATTTCATAGAAGGTATGTATAAGTATTTAAATATATGTCTCGTATAAAATATTATCTTTTTCATAATTATATATGCATATATATGTGGAAAAAAAAACCATTATATTTAAGTTATGATTGAGACTTCGAAACTTTTGTTAGTGGAGTTAATTGTGTTTAAATATGACATTTCAACAAAAAGTCAGAGGCACCTAAGACTTGAAGCTGATTTTTTATTTATTTTTTGTTCCTTTAGCAAAACACACCTTGGATCCCCACCTTTCATCATGGCATACATAGTTTTTTATTTATTTATAAAAAAACAAACAATTCTTGCATTATATAGTTAGAGAATAAAATATCTTAGTGTTCTATACATTATCCATATTTATTTATTCCTGCGATCGACCACAAACAAGATGTCTAGTCATCTAAAAGGAAATGCGCTAGGGGCCAATAGGATGACGAACTGGCATCTTTGGGGGAAGACTCGCAGATGCAAGACTTCCTCCGAAAATTTTGCTCAATTGTCAGAGTTGCCGAAGGAAATTAAAAAAGAAGAAGGAAAACAGAGGTGTTAAGAGTATGTGTTTTTTTGTGTGTAAAACAGATCGCTTTTACATTGGATATGCTAGTTGGTCTGAATAAAATAATGGGCAGATCTTTGAAAGAAGATTTAAATAGTAGTAGATGCAGGGTGTTTTTGAAAAAGGATATCTTGTGATGGTATAAGTGGGAGATTTCACGGGGACCAATGTTTTTAACCCAACGGAGGCCACTGCGGGCAGGGGAGGAGGCACGGGGTGGCAGGCAGGGCCCCCCGCCCCTGCAAAATACCCCCCCCTCTAAAATTAGTAAGTTTTAACTTTTAGCCCTCCGTGTAAGTTTTCTTCTAATTCAATCCTCCAAACTAATATCTCCATCCCCTACTGCGGGACGCAGAGAGGGGGGGGGCTTGGGCTTGTCTGCTAGCAATGGCTTGTATTAAGGAGACCCTCTGTTTCTCCAGTAAAAGCTTTTGTAGCCACTCAAAGTGTGTGTTGTGCAGATGTCGGCCATGTGGGCTGCTATCCAGTCCCCACACACACAACCCTTTCCACAAAACGAAAGGTCTATGTTTCTATTGACGTTCAATAAATGATCATGATCATGTCGTCCTCTTTCTCTTTAGCGTCTCCCGGCCCCCCACTCTTTTCCTCTCTCAAACAAACAATACGCGGGCAGGTGCTTGCTTCCCTCAGCAAAGATCCCGGTTTGGACCGGGCCCCTGGTTTTGCTCTTTACATGCCCTGCCATGGCTCTGTTGCGGTCCCCTGTTTAGGCTTTCATTCACCCACGTGATGCTCTGTGTTCTTTTCAATCAAAACCCATCTTAACAATGCTAGGTTTTACGACCAAACCATCAGTGCGTGCAAATATGTTACCGACAAACTAACCATTCTTTATTTTTTCCACCCTTTCATTTTCTACAAGTGTCATTTCTTTTTCTTTTACGTTTTAATAATTCTATGCAAGCACAGATTTGGTCGTAATGGGCGGCGGATTTACGTGAAGGAGAAGGGGGCAATTGCCTCCCCTAAAGTTTTCAAAATATTCATTTTAATTAGTTTCAGACACTTGTCCTTTGTATCTTGAGTTTTTTTCCTGTGCAAGGTAGAGAAAATATTTCACACGGTTAAAAAAATATTTCTCAATTTAACCAAACTAAAAAATTTGATAAAGAGTATTTCGAAATGCAGAGTAACTTGTATTTTTAAAAATTAAAAATTTTTATAATAAAATTTATTTTTTAATATTGTGAATTGTTTTGATATATTAATTTCAAAAATAATTTTAAAAAAAATAAAAAAAAAATATTATTTTAAAATAAAAATTACTTTAAAAAAATAATAGCAACTCTTATAGTATCTTCAAGCTCTTGTATGCTATGCTTGATAAAAAAAATTTGCTATGCTCGAAATTCTTCTCTCAATTACACCCTCTCTTGCAAATAATCCCCTAATATCTCTTGATTCTCCACGATTACATCCATTTTAAAAAAATGTAAACCATATTCAAAGATATTAGCCGAACTAAAGGTGTTATTAATGCTAACCAAAACTCCATTATAGTTTATATATATAATGATTTGCTTATATTTGTAAATGATTTGCTTAGGTCAGCGAGGAACTAAAGCATGGAAGGAATTCATTAGTAAATGAGGAATTAAACATGGGACTTGATCCCAGGTGCTGAGGATCATCATGATACCGTATAACCAAGCCAAGTACTCATCATATAATTTAAACTTAAAGCTCAACATGTGCTTTAAGTTTGCTAGATGAGACAGCTGTTGATTTAGGACCTCCATTGATGATTTTTTTATGTCTATTCCCAAAATCCGACCAATCAAAGGGACTTTTTTGACAGATTCGTTAAATCGATTGTCAAATGGCATTGCTTGCGCGCAGCAACTTGCTATTTTAGGCACTATTCATCAACGGTTTTTTACATTTATCATACTATCTGTGACGGTATTCATCATCTTCTTGTACATTTATAGTTTTTTACTCATTTCCTTTTCATGCTGCAATACCTCTTCTCACCTCTTTTTTTTCAACCACAGTAATATATATGCGAAAAGATTGATTTAGTTCTGGTTTTAAGAGCATTTTAATCTTAAAGCCTTGCGTCTTGGCATGCGAGGCAAGCTTTCTAAAGACATTGATATACATTGTGCGAGCGGTAACGTACCGCTTCTCATCATTTATGGCATTTCAAATTTTTATAATTAGCATTCTGTTTTAAAGAAAAATAAAACGAGTGAGGGGAACGGTATCAGGTGAAAAAAGAATGGGCAATCGCAAAATATCAAAACAGAAGAGGTTGATGAATAGTACCATCCAACGCTAAATGCTTTGCAAACAATCCCATTTGATTTTCATTTTAACCGATTGGTGAAACTATCATCGATTGATCGAGTTTCGGGGAGCTGAGGCTCTTGATTTTGAAAACAAAAGGGCAGAAACTCTAAAAAAAAACAGTCACAGGTGAAACCCAGTTATCATGTCCTGTTTATGTCCAGGAATCATGGCATGGTTTGCCCTACTTTTGACAAAAATTTCTGTTCACTGGCATTTCTTTTTAGGTACATGTCCCACCACTTCATAGCAGCTTGGAAGGTCACCTTAAAATGATTGTTAAAATTAATCATAATTTTGTGTGGAAAATCATCGTTATTAATTGTAACAACTCGTAATACTATACAATAAATATGAGTAAATTGCCTTCCAAAGCCAGCTTTTTCTTCCTAGTAGAAAATCAGGAGGTCAAAACTGAGAACTTCCAGCGGTATTTATTTTATCCAGAATAAGTTTGTTTTTCATTTTAAAGTTGTTTTTTAAATAATTTTTTACTGCATTTATATTAAAAAAATTTAAAAAACCGATTTTAATTTATAAGGACAGTACTCCTCCCTATCTGCTCTAAGTTCAAGGACAGTACTGGTTCGAAGTTGAAAAAACATCTAGCTGTCAAGGGGGGCAAACCCTCTCAAGTCTCAAGCTCGGTGGAGCAGAGATTCTGCACCTTTTTTATCCATTTAAAGGGCAGTACTGGTTCCCAGCTGCTCCGCTTTCTCCCTTATTTTATTGATTTTCCCGAGCATTTCCACAAATACTGATATGATACATTTCATGGAAAAGTATTCTTTGAACTTTTCCTTTCATTTTCACAAGTGTTGTAATTTATTTTTTAAAATTTTTTATTTAAAAATACATTAAAGTAATATTTTTTATTTTTTAAGATTTATTTTTTATATGAANTGTTGTAATTTATTTTTTAAAATTTTTTTATTTAAAAATACATTAAAGTAATATTTTTTATTTTTTAAGATTTATTTTTTATATGAAAACATCAAAATCATTTAAAAATATAAAAATATTAAAAAAATAATAACTCAACCCTGAGCACAAACCCTCCATTAATGCACTACAGAACAACTAAGATCAGCGCGACAGTACGACCATAATTATCTATTATGTTTTACACTTCAACGGTCCTACTGAGACTAGAGCGGGGTTCAAGATGAATGAATCCTTGGGTTTCGTTAATTCTCGAGAGACCACTAACTAATTATTGCTTTTCCCAACCATCTCCAAAAATATGCGGCTAAATGTTTACTCGGGTTTTGTTAATTACTTGGGTACGGCAACAAATTATTTACCTTTACTTGACTCGTCAGTGGATAACATGACCACTGACCGCCATAAAATTGCGGCTTCGAGCCCCTAAATGTTCTCGAATTATGGAGACATGTAAAATTATAGAGACTAATTTGAAACCTTGACTTGCTTTTGCTTGTTTGGTTTTCGGTCAAAGGTCGTTTAACCTGTTAAACTGTCGGCGTCTCTTAGGAATCGAGGTGTATTTTCTAGTGATGTTGAAGACTTTTGTTTTGTTTTTTTTTTTTTTGGTGATTTTGTTTGCAGAAAACGGGAAAGGAATGCAAGGTGTACGGTTTTTTTGAAATTGTTATTGTTATTAACGTGTGTGTTCCGAACAAGCAAAATTTACCCAACCCCACAGTGCCTTTCTGTAAAATTAAGGTGAACAGGCCTTTGCTTGTCCGATTTTCTTAAACAGCTGTTTTGAGAACTACAAATAAGTCCCGCAAGTGCTATGATGTTCTCACTCTGATTCCTAGATAAAATACTCAAGTAATATTGCCTAAAAAAACCCATTTTAATCAACGTCATGTTTTTAATGATCATATGTAGTAAAATATATAATGTAATGTAATATAGTGAAATGATTCATTGCATTCCTTTCTTTGGGTGCCCAGTAATGAATTGCAGGTGTTGGTAAATTTTCATTTTAGTCCCTATATATTTTTATTTATAAATTGATCCTTCTTTGAATTTTCTGGTCCCTTTTTTTTACAAAAATTGTAGTCTAGTCGTAAGATGATTAAAAAAATTGCAATTAGATCTCTATATGATCACTCTTCAGTATATAAATTTTCTTCGTATAATGTTTTTATGCAATGCTTGTACCTTGACAAATTCATTATAATTACACAGCTAATCATGGGAATGTAATTTGACAAGTCGATGGAAATGATGTAGTAGAATTTACTTTTGTTGTTGTTGTTTCTTCTCAATCTTAATTAGGTTTTAATTCTTTTCAAAATACACACATTTTCTCCTCTCTACAGGTAATGAATTATTAAACTATTATTTATCAATAAATAAATCATTTTTAATTCACTGGGCTACACAAAGAAGACAACCCTCTTTTCTTTTTAACAAAATAAAAATTCTCTTATTCCTAATGTGAACCGTATTCTATTCTGATGTTTTATTGCTGCATCAAACGATTTTATTTTATTTTATAAAAGAAATGCTCGAATTCAAGAGTCTTCAGAGAAACAAGGGAATAAATGTCAACTGAGTTGTACGTTCATAATTAAATGGTCGTCTGAACTCTGAAGGGCCACTGGCCAAACAATATTATAAAAGACACGACATCGTATCTTGTGAAGTATATTTACAAATATTGCTCACCGCGCAACAGACATGCCAGGCTTAAAATAAAAATAAAAGACATCTGCATGCCAGGCGATATATCTGATAATACGTCTCCCTCGCAACCCTTCATGCGAATATTATCCTTTTAGTTGAAAATGTCTATAAATTGAATTTCAACGTACTTAGAATAAGTTCCCAAGTAATCTGACGGGTTGATTGATTGAAGATTGCGTGCATAATTCTTTAAAGCCAGAGGCTATCAAGCCTGCACTGGGCTCTCTCGTAATTTGCTGTCTGTCGACTTGAGGTCCCCTTATCTGTGATGCGATTGGTGGCATACAAACCCTTTTGATTTGCTCACAATTAAATAAAAGCACCATATTTTCAAAATTCTTTCGATAAAGCACTATAACGTTGAATACAAGATATGCTGGTGCATTTCGTTTTTCTTTTCTTTTTTAAGCGATGCTGGTACATATCCAATTAGTCAAAATGATCCGAAAATATACCCTAAAATGACGTAGTTATGCATGCCTTTTATTATTCGTACGTTCCTTTTTTTTTTGTTTTTTTGGTTTGGTGACCTAGACTTCTTTCCACGACTCCTCGCTTAACCAATTTTCTCAGCATTATTCGTCATCCATCGACTCCATATTTAAATTTTGCTGTAAAAGTCTATGAAAGCATAGCTCCATGTCGTCAAAGGACAGATACTTCTACGCGTTTGGGAATTTTAAAGAAGAGGGAACTGGAAATTGTGGAAGGAGAAGAGGTGAGGGTGAGGGTGAGGGTGAGGAACCGAGAAACACCTTTTGTAATCAATTTAGATCGCCACCGTGACATGAACAAAGAAACAGGAATGACTGTAATCGATTCCAACCTTTTGTCTTGTTGTTTTAAAGTTCTATTTATGGGATTCATGTATATATATATATATATATTTATGAAACATTACCAGGGAAAAGGAAATGCAACAATTTCTTCCTACTTATATCTAGACATGTAGACCTGCGCTATAATGCAATAGTGATTTAAAATCAATGTTCAAGAAATATTAAAATTTATTTTTAAAAAATAACTGCATAAAAAAATTTAAGTTATAACAAGTAACCTATCAAACCCTTCATCTGATTATGAGATTAAAATAGCTTGAAATTAAAAAATCACAAACTCTTTTTAAACAAAAAAAATTAATTTTGAATAATGAAATAAAATAATTTTAAAAAATAATATTGACCTGTATTAAATTTTTAAATTTATGACTTGGATTTCTAGATCGGAAGCACTCTGCCGAGAAAAACTATGAGACTTAATTTTTAATTAATTAAATATTGAAAGGTCAAATTAAAAAATTAATTTAATAAAATAAAATAAATAATAATTAAATTGAAAAAAATTAACATATTATTAATCAAGATTGAACAGTGAAATTTGAAATATAACAAACTGTTTACAAAAAATCAAAAACAAAAATTATAAATAAAAAAATTAAAATTTTAATAAATAAGAGGATAATTTTAAAATTTTACATAGCAATAGAAAATTTCAAGGAAATAAAGAGAATAAAAAAGAAAGAAAGAGGGTGTCATCCTAGAATGAATAAAACACCGTGATGGTTTTCAATGACACAATTGATCGTTGGAAAGTGATGGCCATGCAGTCCAGAGAGGCAAACCAATTTTTATTTTTTATTTGCCAAAATGTCAAACTATTCCTTACCCAACTTTATTGTAATAAAAAATTAAAAATACAGAAAAAAGTCATTGGGTATAAGCTTTAATTTTTTTTCTTTTTAAAGATAATTTCATCGTTTTATTGTATTTTAAAAATATAAAAATATCAAATTGTATTTGGTTAATCTAATAATAACTAGTGATTTTTGTAAAAATACTGTATTATCAATTGATCTTCAGTAAAAAAAATAAAAAAAATACAGAAATATCATTACACATACAGATTTCAATCCTTACGAATCTGAATGAATGGTGTTTTTCAAAAAAAGAAATTGTTTTTTTATTTATTAATTGGTAACTTATACGAGTTGAGAAGTTATTCGTGTTTGTTTAGTTTGGAAATGAGAGGTATTTATTATACATCACATCTGCATCACTGGACCAAATTTTTATAAATAATTCGGGATTTATAAATAAAATACTTAAATTAATATTATCTTCCACCGCGATTGCAAAGTCTGTCCATACACACACACACACGGGCACTGGCTGCCTAGTCAGCCCGCAGCGTTCTCTGTGTGGGGACAGAGATGGGCTTGGCCCATTCCGATATATCTGTTCGACACAAATATTTATGACCAAATGGAAAATTGATTAAACCTTTCACCACTCTAATTATCAAGAAGATTTTAAAAAATGAACAAGAGGGGAAGGGTCTTAAAAAAAATTAATTTATTAATTAATTTTAAAAAAATAATATCCTTTCTTCAATTCTCTTTTTAATCTCTTCAAGTTATGAGGATTGACTTCTAATTTTTATTTTTATATGATTTTCAACTATTTTAATTTGAATGAATTTTCACTTTCATCATTTTCTTTTTTTTATCCGACAATTAGATGGATAAAAACTCGTTCATTTTTTTTAATCCTTTCACTTTATTCAACTCATCATTCCTTGTAACAATTCTACTCGCGGGTGCTTGTGATAGACGCGATAATAATTTTTTAAAAAATTAAATTATAAATTAAATAGTAAATTATATTAATATCCTTGACTTCTTTTTCTGTTTTAATTATTTTATTATTCTATCAAGAACTCAGACTAGGTAGGTCATATAATTATATCATAGAATGCGTCTTGAATTTTTATTTTTTCAACATCTATCATGATATATTGAAATGTAACCTGATAATGTAAAAATAACCCATCTTTTGTCAAATAAAAATTAAATATA
Organism: Populus ilicifolia; assembly: GCA_015708895.1. Lineage (NCBI taxonomy): Eukaryota > Viridiplantae > Streptophyta > Magnoliopsida > Malpighiales > Salicaceae > Populus > Populus ilicifolia. Next base: position 512,903 of record SRLM01000324.1, read on the forward strand.
TACAAAGATAATTTAAAAAGTAAAAGATTAACATTAATACCGAAAATGAAATGTCAAAATGAACCACTAATATTGACAAGTATCCATTTGCAATAAGGAATAAAGAAACATGAAAAAAAACCAGATTTTTTCGTGAATTTGCGGGAGGAATTAATGCGTGAAAGCAAAATTACGAAACCATCTCAGGCATCCAGTTCTAATGGACAAGATTTAAAAACTTAGCTACGAGTTCAACAAGGATCTGCCAACGCCTCCTAATTAATAATGCGAGCCTGAAGTACAAGCTTGACATGCATGTTGATGGAGTTTTCGCACCCTGGAGAAGAAAAGCAAGGATGAGGAACTGAAACTGGATATAATAAGAAACTCAAGAGGTCAGGGATCGGCATGAAACGAAGGAGTAGATGCAAGCACTAAAGGCAGAAGTTCAGAAGTCAGGGCCTTCCAGTTCTGAAGATTTAGATGAACATACAAAGGAGAAGAGCATAGCAAAGATGAAGAAAGATATAGAGTGGGGATTTTCAAAAGTCCATGGATTTGAATGCCGAGACTGTGAAGGCAAAGGAACTTACTGATCATGGTATGAAGGCTGCCGGTTGAGCCCAAATGACGAGTGACGAGACATCCAAATATTTCAGATCACACGAGATCTTCTTCTTCTTCTCTTAAGAAAACCATGGAAGCTGGTGGCGAGGGCAAGGGTATTTGTCTCTTATTTTTATTTTTATTTGAAAACACACTTCTAAACGTTTTACGCATCTCAATAATTTTATTTTTAATTATAAAATATATTTTAATCATTCTAAAAACTAAAAAACTAAATCAAATGAAAATACTTACTATTACAATCAATTTTTCTATGAATAAAATTATAATCACTAAAGTTTATTTTTCAAAATGAAACCATTAACATAAGAATTATTATTTTTTTGTTAAAATATAGATACCGAAAGTCTTCCTTTCATTCAATACTTTTCTGATGACTTTGATTGTATTTGATAGTGTAATGGTAGTTATTTTTTAAATAATTTTTTGATATGTATATTAATAATATTTTTTTTATTTTTTAAAAACTATTTTTAACATCAATATATTAAAATGATTGAAAACGTATAAATCATATTAAATTTTAATAAAAATAAAAAATTATTAAATTTTTTAAGAATATATGTTCAACAGCGTTCCCAACAAACTCTTTATTTTATATTTTATAAAATTTGACAACCGAAAAAAAAAACCCAAGAAATCACATGAACGAAAAAAACAAAAATGATAATGAAAGTGTACTTTGCAGCGTGCAGTACGAGGAAACAATGAAATTCACTGTAATCGAAAGATAGTGGGTGAGAGTGCAGGAATGATTGATTTGCTTTTTATTTTTTAAAAAATATTTATAATATTAATACATTAAAATAAAAAAAAATAAATAAAAAATTTGTTCAGAAAGAAAACGTGCTCAAAGTATAATGTAATATAACACAGTATACTAAACAATTCACAAATTGAAACATGGTGGTGCTACAAGTTTACTTGTTTGGTAATATATTTGTAGTTATTTTTTAAAAATATTTTATATTTTTATTAAAATAATATTATTTTATTTTTTTAAAATTATTTTAAATATTATTACATTAAAATAATATAAAACAACAAAAACTAAAATAAACAAACAGGCCTCCATCACGGCACTCGTCATTTGACTGGATTGATGTAGCCTTGCCTAATCAGTAATCGCACTGAGCGAAAATGAAATTAAAGACGCCTGACTATATAGTCTAAAAAGTTAATTTATTATTATTATTTTCTTAACATCGCTGGTTGGTTTAATGATTGACGCGAATCTAATAATTTCACACTAAAAATCCTCTCAAAATGTAAAACTTGAATACATGTGCGTTTGTGTGATTTTTGGATTCAATAATATCTCTCAACATTCTCTCATGGCCATTACAAAATTGATTTGCTTCTTAAACGTGCGGAGCATGCTATGCTGTGCTTACGCTAAAGAGTTTGGGTTTTCTATTCAAGAAACAACCAACAAAAATGGCTGGGCTCCAAGGTGGTCAGTGAATTGTAAGAAGAAATGGGTACGCATCGCAGGCGAAGTCTGGTCTATGGCCTGTCTCAATCCCGAGTGACATCAATAGGCCATATTATCTTGCAGTGGTGAAGATGACTTGTGATGTAATAAAAAGACAAAAAAGTATGGGCCATGTCAAGGTTCATGTGAATGTAAACTGCACAAACCAAGCGTCAGAGATGGAGGAGTTATGGGAGTCCATCTTTACAATAAAATGAAAAGGAAACAGAGCGTGAAAAAACATTGTAAAGAATCTGACCCACGTACTATTCGACTCGGTCTTCTGGGGTGCTCTCTCTCTGTGTTAAAGTTGGATGAGAGCGAAGTTTTAGAAATGAAGAAGTCGCAAACATTTGAGTGTATTTCTATGGGGCTTCCTATCCTTGTTTCTTTGCTTTCTCTGTCTTTTGGTTTGCTTTTTCACCCTCACACACCAATTCTCTTTCATGTAGCTGTTGTCGATTGAAAGACTAGGAAAGAGCCCAAAATTCAACGTTCTGAGTGGTTGCTGCATTATCTGCTTTTCTTTTCTTTTCGCTCGTTTTCTTCATTTATTTCACTCTCTGACTTTGCACCATCTTCACCTTTTCTTGAACTTCTGCTATCCCATAATTGTTCGCATCTCTCCCCAGTTATTCCTTTTTTTTTCCTCTCTACTTTCACCCCCTCCATAAGTGGTAAAAAAACCCACTTTGTTCACTCAAATCTTTTCTCTCTCTCTCTCTCTCTCTTTTTCCCTGATACTCAAACGGACTCTCTCCCCCCCTCTCTTCCCAAAGCAATACTATGTCCCTGAAGCACGCTCAGAAATCTCAAGATACCATGTAAGGAACTTCTGCCGCCCATCTCATCACCCTTTTATTATCCGCTTCTTCTTCCGGTTTCTGAAGCTCTGTACTTTCTTTGTGTTCCTTTTCCTTTTTATTTGGACAACTTCTTTTGTGTTATAATTAATCTTTTGTTTCTTTGAGGGTCTAACATATCTACATATTCTAAATTTCTAACCCCCCCCCATCATCTAGTGTGTTTGTTCAGGTTCTTGAAATGTTTTTAATATGTATTGTGTTGTTGCTGATGTGGGGTTCTGTTGATGGCCTGAGGTTGAGTTCAATTATGTGCCTTTTTTTTGGTTTTTTGTAGTTGTTGATAATGTGGGGTTTTTGCTTTTACTCCCTCGTCTTTAGCTGTTCTTGCACACAGAATCGGAGCGGCTAATCTGTAATGCCCTTTGTTTTGAATGACGGAGTCTGAGGCAATCTCTGCTGCCAGCACGAGCATAGAGCTTTTGTTCAGATTGAAGATGCATCAAACCATTCAACTAATAATTGTTTTTGCATCACTTAAATCATTATCTTCAACATCTTCGAAAGGAAAAGGAGTTATAGGTGCATTCTTAATTTCTTAAAATGTTTTTCCTATATGTAGGATTGGTTGGTTTCTAACCTGAATGATGTGTCCTTGAATGTAACCTAGTCACTGTATATTTCGATATGGGGCGGTGTTGCAGTTCTATTAGTTTTAGGTATCACAAGGATTGATATAATCGAATTCAGACAGTTTTATCTAGTTGGATATCATTATTCACAAGTTGTCAATCAAATTCAGTGCCACTTGATCACAAATGTCATTAAGTAATTTTCTTGAGAGCAAATTTTAAAAAACTGCAGATGTTCCGTCAAAAATGATCTAGTCTGGTTATGGAAAAAAATTAAATGAATAATGCCTACGTTGCTTCAAAGAATTATGCATGATAGACCGTGAAAATTCATGAATTGTGTTGGAGTTTGGGAGATCTGCTGCTTTACCATGTGAGATCAAATTTGAATAGTTGTGAGATGTTCTACATCGGTTCAGAGGTGCATGGTTTTTACTTTCCATCACTTTAAGGGGCTAGATGGAAAAGTAATTTGAGGAAATGGTTTTTTGACCTTAACCGCTGCAATTTGGGAATCTAAAAGCTCCAACACACTGCTAATTCTTTGCAAAAGTATTACGAAGTAGTTAGTGTAGATGCATATATACATGTATTTGAACTTGTTTACAGAGATCTAGATATCGCAGACACAAGGAAATAGGAATAGCCGCCCAATTAAAGTGTGAAATAGGAAGCATCTAGTGGTCGGTCCAGTGAAATGGTTAATCATCCATAGGAATCTTGTTAGGAAAACGACGCTCAAAATAACTGATGTAATGCCATTATAGTGATTCTTTATGATGTTTACTGAAATGAGAGAAATATTTGTGACATTGCAGCTTGCATATTCAATGCTTCTAATTATCCTTCGTACATGTAGTTGGAGTGTGAGAAAAGAAGCGAGGTGAGAATAAATAAACAAAAATTTCATCCCATTCCGTATATAAATGGGGAAAGATGTGGAGGGAAGGAAGAACTTTCAGTTGTAATTTCTTCTCAAACAGACTTCCTATTCCTCTCTAAAAGCTGAGACAATTGAAGAGAAATGAGAACTATGCTGCCTGTGAAAATTTTCTTATCTCAAGATTGATTTATCTTGGTGCAGTGCATTTCATGAACTTTCTTATGGTGTGCATTTTTAGATCCATTTTCTTACTCAAGATGTTAAAGAGATTGAAGATTAATCTTGAGTTTGACGGTAGAGGTCTTACTTCTGCTTGCAACTGATATTATGAGGTTAGTACTACTAATCGAGTCTGACTTGTATAGGTTTAGACTGATTAATTAGTTCGAGCCAGGGGATAGAAAAAGTTTTTGGATGTTAATCACCAGACAGGGCGGGATTTGACCAATTTGTTGGTTAGTATAAGTTCCTAAACTTGGATGGAATAGCATCTTGATGCGACCAATTGTACTGCTCATCCAATTTATTTTCAGGCAGAAGCATATTTTTCCTGGGCTCGAACTGTTGCCAAATTTGCAAGAAGGTACTGCAATTAGCATCATTATTGTTGGAAGGAATTACATACCATGACATTAGTTGGTCGTAAGTTAGGAGAGGATGCATTACACCTCCAAATGGTATGCTAAGGTTATCAAGTTGAAATGCTGAGTGTTTCAAGCGCAGGAGTGAGTCAATCAAGACGTTAACAGGTTGGCTGGAGAACTTACTATAAATGAGGCTACAAATGGTTTAGATGCTGTCCACATGGACACAGCATGAAGGTCGCAGAAATACACCATTTTTATTGGAAGTCCTGATTTGCTCAGGAAATTCCCTTGGAAATTTGAGGCACTGATTTAGAAAAGTTGAGGGAAGCTCTTATACAATGGTCGATCATGTGTACTGTAAGTTACTGGATGTCAGTGAGTGATAGCATTCAAGTAGAAGAGCCAGAGAATGAAGTAATCCATCTGAAAGTCAATTTGGTTTAAGTTATGAAAAAGGAGGTGACAAATTAAGTTATGAGAAAGTATATAATTTCTTTCTAAACATCTCATGGAAGATACGAGTTTGGCCATGAAAGCAGGAAGATGTAATTCCTTGCATGATTTGGTACAAGTGAGTTGAATATATTTAAATGCTTCAAACCATCTTATTTACTTGCTGATTCAGAGTAAGTCAGGTGTCCAAAATCCCTTTAGATTGTCTATCATCCTCTCCCAGTTGGAGAAACTTTGCCCAAAGTTTTGAAGTGATGAGATATTGGTTTGAATGGTTCTGATGTTATGCGCCTGTCTTGGAACGGGAACATTTTCGATGATGGGATAGCCTTCAGAAAAAGATGAAAGAGAGTAAATAGCCTTTCCATGGTATTATTACAATCATTAGGAATGAAGAAAAATATACTGGTCAGTTGATTTGTTCATGGGTCACCTCAAGTGGTGTGGATTGTAAATTATGTCATGATTGTTGTTTGTTTGTCATTGTTCTGGAATCTGTGGTGTGTTTTAGACATGCCAGGTAATTTGGACGAGTTAGAATTATTGTCCTGTGATGTGCTTGCACTGATTTGTTGTGTTTTCAAGGTAATGCAAACAGGCACTATATGTTTGCATGCTTGGTTTGTGGATACTGGATAGAGCTGACTGTATACATGTTCCAATGCTTTCTCGTTATTTTCATGCCCACATCAAGTCTATTAACTGAATCCTTGTAAATGCAGGCGAAGCACTAGCCGGTTCTAAGCAGTTCTCCATTGGTAGTACATATAGACCGAAGTGCTTTACTGTTTCACTCAGTCATGATATCTCCAAAATCCAAATTGGATTTTGAAAATGATTTAGAAGTTAGTAGCCAAGTAGCATCCAACATATCTGTGCACGAACTATCCCCTGATCCCTTCAAGGATAGCACCACCCCTTCCCATCTCACGGATCTCGTTAAGCATCAAGAGAATCCTGTGCCAGTTTCCCTTGACTTATCACTCCACTTCAACTCCAGTGAAATTGAGTTGAAAGGAACAGGTCAGAAGAGCATTGAAGTAGCTGCCCATACTCCAGCCACAACCATCCCAAGAGTTTTCTCTTGCAACTACTGCCAGCGAAAGTTCTACAGTTCACAGGCACTTGGTGGCCACCAAAATGCTCATAAGAGGGAGCGAACGATGGCTAAGCGAGCCATGCGAATGGGAATGTTTTCAGATAGGTATACTAACTTGGCTTCTCTGCCACTTAATGGCTCCGCATTTCGGTCTCTTGGAATCGAAGCTCATGCTGCAATGCACCAAGGTATCATACAATCACAAACCCCTCCCGTTACAAGAGGTGGAGCTAGGTTTGAGCAAGGCTATTATGTAATGCCGATGTTCATGGAAGATGATGATGTGGGTCCATGCTGGCCTGGGAGTTTTAGGCAGGTTGGTGACAACTCAGTTTTAGAGATGGCTCAAAGTCCGAATATGAATTTTGAAGCAAGAGCACCGCCACCAAGGACAGATTCATCAGCACCTGATCTTACTTTGAAGCTCTGAATTCCATCTACTTTATTGAACCTTATTTTTCTCCTAGACATGCTACTCATATCACTTTTCACTTTGTACAGTGAGATATGCCAATGGCTATGAGCTTTCTAATTTTCATTAGAACTTTGCTCCCTATCTCTTTCTTATTATCATTTTTTTTTCTTCGGTGTATTTTTATAGTTCCAACTATGTTGTTGTGCTCCTTATCTACAAGAATTTTGGAGGTCTAAATCAATGGAAAGATCTCGCAGTATGTTTATATTTATATTACTGTTTTTTATCTTTATTTTTATGGATTCAATATGCAATGAAGTTGTTTCTTTTGGTTTCTTGAAGCAATTATTTTTTCGGGTCAATCACTTTTTGATTATCATCGAGGGAGTTGAATCTTCCCCTTCCTGCAGGACCATTCTAATGGGAGGCTGCTCTGCCGAGTCTGGTTACGAGTGGTTGATCACCAAGCTCCCATGCCCACCTTCAATGGGCTCCAACTGGAAGGTTATTTGGAAACTTCCGCTGCAGAGAATAATCAGATTCATTTACATATTTTACAAGAATTCTTTTATCTGCCGGAATTCAGATGCAAGCATGTCCTGTAAACTTGGAGCCTATTTGATATTTACCCAGGGCTTCTCTCCGTAAAACCTGCTGAAAAGTTATTGGGAAAAACTTTGAAGATCCCTCCAAAAACTTATTTAGGATTCAAGAATCAGAAGCTGCAAAACAAAATTCTTAAGACTTGATTTTAACAGCGCCAAACACTAGTACAACCACAATCTTATTAAAAGCTACAACTATACGAGCAAGCTTTGTTTTCGCTGGCTTCTGCTATACATCGAATGATTCGTTAGGTCGATTAAAACGTATTCCATAAAAAGTTTCCAACAAACTTTGTTGTCGTTTCATTTCTCACGATTGGAAATTTCGTGAGATGTCTCTATCTTTTACCAACTTCATCAAGTTCTTCTTTGGTAGCGTATCTTCCTGGATGCAGGACAATATTATATTCTTCAACATTGGCTGCAAAATTCCAAAATTAAACGCGTTTCCTCGCTTATCTTAAACTCGTTGACCAAGTCTACTAGTAATCTTCACTTTACGCGTCTCTGCTTTCCACCAAGAAAGTCCTTCTGTTCTTCGACCTTTTCCTATGCCACTCAAGAAAGAAACGTCTTCTGCTTCTGAGAATTTCTTGTCGCTTGATTTTGAAAAAGGAAGGAAAGAAAGAAGACAAGCTTAAAATTGGTGTTGATCGTTGAACACAGTCACACATAACGAGGAAAAGACTCGATATTTGCATGTGTCAGCATGCAGGTGACATTTGTCGAAACCATTTCTCTCATCTTCAGTTGAGCTTCTCTTAAATGTTCGAGGTAGACGATTCCGGCTAAACTATATTTTTAACTTTTTTAAATTTTCTTGAATATTTAAGGTGAAAAATAGATATAACGTGATGAAAAAACTACTTTATCGAAGAAAAAATTAAACCTAAAAAGAGACTTCAGAGAACAAAAGGTCTTGAGAATAACGAGATGGAGCGAAAACCCCAGCTTTCCTGGTCCATAAATTACGGATATATTTTATTTTTGTCCTCGTGAATTCATTAATGTTTTCCTTCGACCCCTGTAGTTTACATATTTATAGTCTTGCACTTCTAGTTTCATATAACATTCCAATGTTACCCCGGTCCATTGAATGATCTACTTTTTAAATTTTGACTTTTAGATTCATAAGTTTTCCACGTGTTATTGTATATATATAGATGCGTGTGTGTGTGACAGCATTGGTGGGAATTTGAAAGAAAAGAAAAACAAGAAAATTTAAATGGAATTCTAGAGAAGTGAGCCTAAAGGGCAAAATAGAAACTTACTCAAGATTTTAGAGATAAGATTAAGAAATATTAAACTATATATTAAAGTAGAAACGAAACACTAATACCTACAACGACACGTCGACAGATTGACTTTTGAGTTTGGACTTGGTCGGGTTCCTTTTTTTTTTTTTTTAATTTGATGTTTTATCAAGACGCGGTGTTAATACTGTTAAGGTACCTCGTCGGTCCTCACTCCTCAAGCAAAGGGAAACGAAACGCGTCCTGTTGCTGCTTTGGGACTGCTCCTACTTCCCCGTTTACTCAAATCCCAAGCAGAATTTGTATATTTTTTTTACATCTTTATATTTTTTAGGGATTTTTTTTTTCATTTCTATTAAAAGATCAAACTAACACAATATTACTCTTATCTGTTCCCTTTAATAATATAATCATATCTCATTAATTTCAAACCAAGATGAGAGATTGCTCGGGACGATTCAATCCGAGGGGTTTCTACCCAATATTAAACAAAAACATTTTCTTTAGCGTAGATCCCATCCCCCTCCTCTCATGCATTTACTTTCCAAATATAATAATATTAATAATTACTGATACATGGAGGGTTGGGCCAGAGACAGATTCCTTCCAAAAACATGCTTTGTGAGACATACCCTGTCCTAAAATAAGATTTCAGTGCATCGTACCTCGTACCGTTAATCAACTTAAAGTAGACTCACCTTCGCCACCATCACCATAACAAGGGAAGTCCACAGCTTTTCTTCTTTCGTATGTTTTTCGGGTGGAAACAGCGGTGAAAACTGGCAACCGCATTTGAGTTTTATATATATATATATATATAGTAACTCAAGGGTTCAATAGTCAATACTGGCTGACTGTGAGCCGTTTTGTATGAAAATTAAAAGGCTTTGAAAGTTTCAGCCTTTAAAAACCACAAACAATACAAAGACAAATCTGAAGACTTTGGTTATATGATGCTGTCATGTTAGACTTAGCTGTTGAGAATCAAACCCACGCAGCTTTAAATGAGGTAATAACCCTCATCCCCCTAGCCCCCTCATTTTTTAGATCTTGCCCCTCCAGTCCAGTCTACCCTTAAAGCGAAGGTCTTCTTGACTCTCTACCCCCCCGCCTCTCTCCTCCTGTTAACGCCTGACGTTTGAAAACAAAACAAAGGCCATGCTTGGAGAGAAAGATCATCGTGCCTCTAATGTTGAGGCTGAGTCTGAGAGGTCTTTAAACAAAGAGAACCCTGTAGAGAAAATGATTGGTTTGTCTCGAAAGGGAATTGATTTTCTCAGAGAATCAAAGATGGGTTTTGAGGGGTTTGGCATAAAACCCCAAGAACTCACTCTCAGCTACCTCTGTGAAAACAACAACAATAATCCCAAACTGGGTTTTTCTCTCAAGGGAAAAGAAGTAATCTTTTCAGAGCTTTCTATCCAAGATGAGAAATGGGTTGAGAGGGATTTCTTGAATCTGAGCGAAACCAAATCCAATTCTTCTTCCAAGAGACAAGTCCGCCATGAAGAAGATGAGGAAGAAGTTGAAGAGAATTCCTCAAGAGACAAGAAACAAAAGCTAGGAAGCACTTTAAATCTTTCTTTAGCTTTGCCAGATGTGTCTCTCTCTTTAACCGCATCAAATGCATTGCAAAATGTTGATCCTCTGATTGAGCCAAATCGTAACGAGTCCTTAGGTACAGCAGGAGCGGCAGCAGAAACACTATCCAAAAACAACAACACAAAACCTAAATGTTCTAATGATTTCACTGCTGCTTCACTTTCTTATTCGTATTCACATCCGTTTTCACACAATCCTAGTTGCTCTATGACTCACAATTCAACTGAGAATTACGAGTATTCTGTAGGGAGAGATGATCAAATTTGGTGTGGAGGGGAAGGGACTAATGGATCAGTTCATAGCCGGTTTAGGCCTATTGGAGATGGGATTGTTGCTTTGAACAATAACAATCATGGTGGTGGTGGTTCTATAATGCAAGGTAATCCTGCGACGAATAAGGATTCGTGCAAAAATAGTGTCTATAAAACTACTAGTTCGGATAATCTTTCATTTTTTCCATCTGAATTGCCGGCTAGGCCACGCTTAGATGCTTATTCAGGTGATTCTAGGAGAAGGGATTCAGAGAATTTGAGAGGTTTGGAGAGTGGAGATGGAGAAGGTGACGCCAAAAAGCTGTCTAGACCAGGGAGAATTCTTCGTGAGATTGTTTCTGAGTCCATTCCTGTTATGGCTCAGATAATTCAGGAGGTAGCCGAAGAAACATTGGAATTGACGAAGGAGTACTTGAAGAATCTAATTGCTATGGCTGAAAAGAGAGACGAGTTAGTTGGCCTTCAAAACCGGCTTCAGAGAAGGTCTGATCTTACCAAGGAGGCTCTCTTAAAGTGTCAAAGGGAGCAGCTAGAAATATTAGTTGCGGTCAAAATGGGGCATGGAAGTTTTGTATCTGGGAAAGTTCGGGTTCCTACGAATGAGTTGGTGGAGATTTTCTTGTTTATGAGGTGTAGGAATGTGAATTGCAAGAGTATATTGCCTGTGGATGACTGTGACTGTAAGTTTTGCTCGGGGAATAAGGGATTTTGCAGCTCGTGTATGTGTCCTGTCTGTATGAATTTTGATTGTGCTAGCAATACATGCAGTTGGGTTGGCTGTGATGTTTGCTCCCATTGGTGCCACGCCGCTTGTGGCATACAAAAGAATCTCATTAGTCCTGGTCCTAGCTTGAGGGGACCATCAGGAACTAGGGAGATGCAATTTCACTGCATTGGGTGCAATCATGCTTCTGAGATGTTTGGCTTTGTCAAGGATGTGTTTGTGTGCTGTGCAAAGGATTGGGGTCAAGAAACTCTGATAAAGGAGCTTGATTGTGTTAGAAAGATTTTCAAGGGAAGTGAGGATTTCAAAGGAAGGGAGTTGCATGCTAAGGCTGAGGTCTTGCTCTCCAAGCTTGAAAGAAAACTGATGTCTTCTAGAGAAGCCTGCAACGTCATTATACAGTTCTTCAACTGTAAGTCTTCTAACTTCGAACTCCTGCTTTTTCTATGCAATTTATGTACTATTTCTTCTCATTATTTGAATTGGGTGGATGGTTAAACTCACCTTGTGGATTGGTTGGTAAAAATCTGAATTCTTTTGTCACTGCTGACCTTTGATGTCTGAAAGAATTGGGAAAAAAAAATTGATGTCTTTTGGTTTCTCAGTTACTGTTCTCTGTATGGACAGAGCTTTGTTGATTGAAGCTTGTTCTTATCTGGCCCGCTGGTGTTGTCGTTCTTTTAAGCTGTAACCTCTATCCCTTTTCTCCAAAGAAGTTTCTTGACATAAATAAATTAATCTGTCAGAGCTCGAATAAATGCCAACAGATTGAGCTTAGAGTTTATTGAAGGTAGTGTGATAAGTTGTGCATTATTATTCACCAGTCAATTAAATGAAGAAAGATTGTATAGGTCATTTTATGTTCAGAGGTGTGAATAATCGGGCTGGGTTCTGCACCCTAAACAATTTTTTTATAGTAACTAAGATGAGTGTTTGGCATGGCTGATGAGTTTTTGATGTTATTCTTCCAAGCTTTCACTTTTGAGCTGGTACATGTCCCATTAGTCTAAAAGTGTAACAAAAACAAAAGATCTCTAAATAAGGAGTTTAAAATGTGAGGGGTGCAGAATGGATTTTCTATTTCTATGTATGCTCAAGCTCAGCTATATAAAATTTGATAAGGCTTTGGTTTGGTTTGAGATCCACTAGTTATGCAAAGAGGAGAAGCTCATGTCTTTCCTGAAACTTGGTTTCTCTATTATTGCAAGCCAGGCTTGAGTGCCAATCTGAAAATAGTGCTCTTTTTTGGCTGCAAGTGAATGGAGTTGCTTGGAGATTTGATAGAAATCTATCATAGATTCATTAAATTGTTTTACTAATTATGCTTAAGCATAAATTGAAAGGCTTTTACTGAACAGATGGATTCAAAGATGTTTGAATTCATTTTTGAAGAGCTTAATTGGTTCATATTTAGGCTTGTGAATTTGGTCATTTATGGTGTGGCATGTTCTTTAAGCCTTTTGATGGTGCTGTAGATTTGCTAATTTTGTCCGATCAATTGAGGCTGTGTAAAGTACCTGGTTATGTATGATGGATTCTTGGAGCTTGAGCTTGGTTATCTTGATTGCGTAAGGAGAACCCAAGCATCTGAATTCTTGAGCCTTTTCAGGATTAAATAGTGGGTTGAGTTGAGGTTGAATGCATAAAAAATAATAGCATTAAGGAAGTAAGTGCTTGGGACTAACTAGAAATAAAGGCCTCCCATAACTTGCATGTGCGATAGGAGTGCCTTCAATCAGTGGCACATGCCTGCCATCTGTGCCATAAGTCGTAACAAAAGGATTTCTGGAGAAGAAACCTGTGATGGAGGAAAATTTCCAGTGCTTAAGAGACTCAGGGCTAAAGAGAGCCGAAGAACATATATTGTTCATATTTTTCAGGATTTCACTAGTTTTCCTAGTTGTGAGAGTATTCAGCTTACATTCAAAATATCTTTGCATCTAAGAAATATTGAAGGTTTAATTGGTCCTTCCGTACGTTAGTTTAAACAACTCCAGTAACAATTTAACTGCTCTTCCAACAGCCTTTTCCTTTATGAGATATCTAATCTGTAATTTGTCTGAAAGTTGTAGTTTGAATAAACTTGATTTGCAAAATGGCCTAGGTTATTTCCTTAATTCAGGATGCCTGATTTCTTATTTCTGGGTGCTTACATGCATTAGGTACAATCTAACAGCAAATCATTTCAAACACAAACTGTGCAGTGCTTGAGCTTTGCAGTTTTGAGCACCAAAGGTCCAAAGTCATGTAGTATGTGTGCTTATCCATATGAAATTTCCCATATCATCTTCAAAAATATGAAGTTGGTGGAAAAAAATATTTGGTTACAAGCAATTTGCCTATTAGCATGCGTTCTCATGTGGGATTGGCAGTCAGGATTCACTGTCCTTGCATTGTTTCGAACCTTAATGGAGCAAGTTGATGTTCATATGATTTCCAGACTTGCTCACTTGTGCTGAGGTTTTTTTCCATAACCAGGAAACTACATCTTCCTGACTGGCTGTGCTAGACAGTAATATAACTGGGGATCTTAGCATGTCTGGTCTATGACGGAAAAAACAAGGTAGAATGAAGAAATAAATTGAAAAAAGAAGGGAAAAAAATCCTTCTTTTATGGCATTAATCAACATTTGCTCATCACTACATTGTGAACTTCAAACTTCCTTTAATTCTCAAGGTTATTTTAGTCATTTATGCTCAGAAATTCAAATCGTATATTTCTTCTTTTGGGATTTTTAGATGCAGATGGCATGTCAGATTTTCCTGCTTCTGGTGTTTATGCGAAAGAATTGATGCCAACAGAAGCTACCCTTAGAAAAGATGCAGTACCTATGCTGCCAGCAACTTCTCTCACTCCAAAATATGCCATTTACAACATGGGCTCTTCAAGTGGAAGACGTGATTCACAACCAAATGATCTCAAAGCTTCCCTCCTTGATATCCTAAAACTTGAAAATGAGTTTCAGTTTGGGAAGTTATCAAAGAATGATGGCTTCAACAGCTTAGAAAGCATTGTGCAGATCAAAGAAGCTGAAGCAAGAATGTTCCAGAACAGGGCAGATGAAGCGCAGAGAGAGGCTGAAGGTTACAGGCAGATGATTCGGGCAAAATCTGACAAGTTAGAAGAAGAATACGCAGAGAAGCTGGCCAAAATGTGTTTTCAAGATACAGAAGAAACACGGAGGAAGAAAATGGAGGAACTGAAGACTTTGGAAAATACATACTGTAACTACTTCAACATGAAGCTGAGAATGCAAGCAGAGATTGCTGGTTTATTGGAAAGAATGGAGGCCACAAAGCAGCAATGGGTGTAATTTATTCCTTCGGTTTTTATAATTTGCTCATAGACGATGTGTAATCGTGTGCAATTGTCTTGTATCTTTGCCATTTTGAGCTTGAAATGTTTGTTCTCTAAATGCAAAAATGCACGGCTTTCCTTCCTAGCTGTGGAACTGGGGAGCTTGGAAGTTCATGGCCTTGATGGGAAGATCAAGGAACCAAACCAGTGAAATTCTATCTTATAGTATATCAAAGGTTGTTCGATACTGTTGGATTTGTTTGGTGGCTCTCCAAAATTGGTAAATACATGGCAGGATCAGACTTCACAGGGCCACTGTTGCTGCTGCTTTTGACCTTAAACCCTATGATAGATCCCTCCAATATAACTACTGAATCATTGTCTTTGCCAATGTTATTTCATATACCGATATTTTGATTCTTAATTACAATTGTCAAATTTTACCCGCCCTAGTTGTTGCAGCTATCAGAAAATGTACTCTAATTTATGTATTATACGATTCTACAGATAACATATAAAATTATCAGTGCTAATGCACGTTGTTGAAATTGTTCTTAAAGGATAATTTTAATGGCGAATAAAGGTAATGAATACGATCCCTTTTCTTTTCTTTTTTTTGGTTATTTATTTTAACATAGGCATGTGTGAACTGGGACCATTAAGCACCGGTCACTCTGAGTTAGAACCATTGAATTGATTCCATAGAGCGTCAATTTTTGCACATTAAAATTTTCTTTTGGCCTGCACGTCTGGTAAGTATTTATAAGTGTAATAATGGTTATAATTTAAAATAATTTTTATTGAAAAATATTTAAAAGAAATCTTTTAAAAATATTTTTAATATTAGTATATTAAAACAATATCAAAGCATAAAAAATTAGTTTTTTTTTTTAAAAAAAAAACATAGTAAAACCTCCATACCAAACACTAAGATAATACCATGACCATTAAGCATTAATTAATTGCTCCATTGACGCAGGATAGTAATGATAAGAAGTGCTTCGGAGTTCCAGGTCCAGCCAACTGTGCTTACTTGCCAACGTGTAATTATACATGAAACAATAATTTCCTCACCGAAAAAGAATTTGTTCCATGAAGTTATCCTTTGAGGTTTAGTGCTTTTGAAAAGAGAGTTTGAACTTTGTATTATCGTTAAACATCCAATAAATAAAGAAATTAGTTTCAATGTACAAAAACGGAATATAATTTTTCCTTACCTTGAAACAAAGTCTCATAATAAAGGATTTCCCTAATAAATGTATGTTCTTATGAAACATTGAAAACTAAATAAATGACATTACGGAAGGAATGCATCAATTTTTTTAATTTTAATAAATCATTATCTTAAAAAATAATACAACTTGACAAATGCTTTTTTTTATTATTATTATTATTTCTTAGCTAGGCTAAAAAATAAAATCAATCAAAAGTCAATAAAAAACCATTATTAATTTTAAGGGATTTAACTTACTTGGTTAAATTTTTTATTTGTTTCCTAGAGGCCATCAATTTAAATTTTATAATTTTAGATTCATTAAAAATTTATATAATTATTAATTTTAAAATTTATAAAATTAATCAAAATACATATAAACTAAATCAGGCATTCATCTTAGTTAAAAAAAAAAAACCATGATTTGGTTTTCTTATTTTTATTATGAGCAGTTCATAACAGCTCCCAGGAAAATCTCTCTAGATAAACATTCCTCACAAAAGGAAAGAAAAAAAATCTGCAATTTATTTAACAAATAAATAAATTATAATACCAGACAAGTGCCGCGTAGTAGGAAAGACCAGCTTTCGAAGCTCGAGTCCTNCCCCCCCCCACCCCTTCATCAAGAAATTACAAGTGGTAGAAGAGAGAACAAATCAGAACCCCATGGGCACAGTGAAGATCTGATACCATTTGATGTTAATAATATGCACGAGGAAGTACACTGCTCAGCCCAACACCGACTGCAAATAAAAAAAGCAAAAGTCCAGCGAAGTTGACAATAAGTCCTTCTCGGCTGAGGCCTGGGCCTAAGAAATTTGAAGTTTGCAGCAAACCCGTCTGGGCTGCGCTTATAGCAAGGAAAAATATGACCAAACCACCAAAAACGTGCCATGGCCTGTACGAGGCTCTTGCTGACATTTCTGCGCCCGGGAACACAAATGAGAAGAATCCCAACAACCACTGCCCAGCGTCCCATTTTGTGTTAATCAGTGATCAGAATATTAAGAAAAGGTAACAAATGGTACATCTTGTAATCTCAAGAAAAAAGATGATACCTGTAAACCAAATAAACAGATGGTGATCATGCCAAGCCAGGAATGTAAACTAGTCATGTCTTTTTCCTCCACCTCATGCTTATACTTGAAAGCCGTATAAACACCCACTACTCCAGCCACAAGTGCTATCAGATGCAATGTTACATGAAAAGCTTTTTGCACCTTCCTCTTTGCTGGAACTGACTTGTATGCCATAATAGCTTATTCAAAATGAAATTTGATTAGAACCTAGCTACAATGTTTTCTTTTCGCTGCTGGCGTGACAGACATACTATGGAGCAATCAGGAAGAAGTCTACTATGCGCGCAGTGCAAGTGCATGGTCGCATCAAAGGTTAATCCTCTAATTTTTCTATGAAATGTCAGCCCTTGCTATCAAAATTATTGATATGGCAGTGATTATTTGTTAAATTAATAATAATGCTCCGGTTTAGCATCTTCTGATTCATTTATTAATTTATTCATTAAGCCACATTTTATTTTCTTACCTTCTCCCGCAAAAACTATAAATCCAACTGCCATTAGAAGAGCATGCATCTGAATTGAGAAGAATGAAGAAATTAAACAAAGAATTCCTAGTTAGAAAAAATAATGAAAATATCTATAAATGATTAAAGCCTGATTCATCTTACATTCAAAATCTTCCCTTTGTTAGCAGATTCGAAAGCGAGGCCTCCTCGGAAGTGTAAAAGCCGAACAAGAACAAGGGTTGTGACTGCTATAGCTAACAAATGGGCAAACGTTGTTACGGGGGTCGCTGAGACTTGGAAACTTCGACTTTTAGGTGGCATTGCTCTACTAGATGATCTCGAGTCTCTTACTCTAGCTCAAAGAGACAGGGGTAAATGAAAAGGGGGAGATCAGTGGAAGCTGGAAATAGGTGCTCTCTAGCAGTTGTGTGCGTGTCTACATATATATATGTTCAGTACTGTTCTTCAAGTACTTGAAATCATCATCATTGTTTACTAGTATTTACGAAGTTGGACAATACAAAGTGATTCGTTTGTTTTCATTGTAAACTTGCTAAGGTGTTGAATTTTTTATTATCAATAAACTATATTTTTGCTCATATAAACTCACTCCTAGTTTACTTCTACCCCCATAAATAAAAATCTCCATATGTTTCTCCTGTAGTTATTAAAAAGTTTAATTTCCCTCTTAGGAAAAAACTGATAAGAAATTCACTTTTCTTCATATTTTCTTTTTGTTATTTTATCTCACCTTTTCCACTCAAATCCCTGAAAATGCCGTAACATCTCACATAGAATACCTAGAAAACTAAAAAAAAAACAAATAAAGAAGTGGTCTACTTAATGGTCAGGGGTAACATTGAAACTTCCTGTGAACTATTAGGGTAACATTGAGAAATCTTAAACTATAGGAGTAAAAGTGGAACATTGGCGAATCTTTAGGGTCAAGAATGAAGTTTACTCTTCTTGATTAATTTTATGTGGAAATTTTGCTGTGTACATTGTGATGTGCACAAGGAAGACCTTTCTGGTTTTACCAACACAAGAAAGACGGATCCTCCGAATCCCACATATACAGTATTAGGAAACGTCAAGGCCGGCGAGTCCTGTGACAAATTAAATGGAGAACCAGGGTTTTTTTTGGTATCGTATTGAAAGTCTAGTGTTTAATTAATCTAATTATTATTATTAAAAAATAATATAAATTATATTTTAAAAATTTATTTAATAATTTAAGTTATTAAGTTGAGATTTTTTTTATATAGTATCAAAGCTTTAATAACTAAACAATTATAAATTTAAATTTTACTATTTCTATTTCTTTGATAAAAATTAAATACAATATAGTATGAATTTGTATAAATTTTAAAATTAAAAGATTTTTACGCTATGTAAATTTTAAAGTTAAATGATTACATTTAAGAGATATATTAAAAAATAATATAAATTATATTTTAAAATTTTATGTAACATGGTAAACTGTGGTTCTTTGATAATTATAAGGTTAAGATAAAGTTTACTGAATATTTTTTTAATTCAAATGTTTTTTTAACTTGGAACAATAATGTTAATGCTTATTGTCACCTATCAGAACGTGGGATTTGCGAAACGCGTACTTTATCATGTAAAGTTTGTTGATGATGCTACATCTTGAGAGGTGAACAGAGAAGCATGGTGCCATGGCGAATGGGGGATGGTCCGCGAGAAAATGTTGACTAATTTTGAAAAGTTTCGTGGCTAGATTCTTCGTTTGAATTGATTGGGTTATCGGATATGATTGTTTACGAGGCATTGTAGTACTATTAAAACTTGAGACTTAAAATATACATGGAGTGCAAAAATTAAAATAAAATTAAGTCAAAAAAATGTTGCTTTCAAATATTCTATCAGAATTAATAGTTCTAAATCCAGGCTCATATATAAAATATGGTGTTATTTATTACTATTTTTTTTATCTTTTTTCAAACTATATTTCTATTAGATCTTAAGCAATTATATCCAACTTGCATGAAATGAAAACTATTACCCAATACATCAAGATACAAAATATGGAGCAAGTGAGGTTCTAGCCTAGCGGTGGAAGGGGCTTGTCCCCTTCCTCTGCATCAGGGGTTCGAATCTCACCATGCACGTCTGTCACCCCCGCGGTGTCTTACCTGTTCACTGGGCTTGCAGGATGTTCAGTGAACCGTATGGATTAGTCGTGGTGCGCGTAAGCTGCCCTGGACATCACACGTAAAAAAAAATACAAAATATGGAAGGTAGTATAGAATCATCACGCATAACGGGCAAGAGCAACCGAGAGGTCAACGAATATGCCGAAGAGAAGGATAAAGAGTCCAGTGAAGTTAATCAAATAAGATTCGCGATGATGCTTTAGCTCGAGGAATGTAGCTTTCTCAATTAACCCAGTCAGTGCTGCACATGTTGTCATGTATAACAGTGCTCTCCCCCCACATACGTGCCATGGAAGCATGCTTGCCCTTGTTTGTTTCCCTGCTTTTGGAAACATGAATGTAAAGAAGCCGAGCACCCACTGCGAATGGAGTTCAAGTATATAACAAGTGTCACAATCTGAAAATATACCATGCCGAAGCTACTGGGATTTATTTAGAAAAAGTCGATTCAATCCCCATGTTTCTTAGGTTTGCAATACGGTCCCTTTTTAATAGATCAACGTATGACAGTTATTGATCGGGGCCACTTGGCCAACATTTTCTCAGATTTGGTGTCACTCGAAAAAAGTTCAAACACTGAAATGACCATTGTCACGAATGAAGGGACGAAAGGTTTGTTTTTGCCTAAAATTTAATTAATTCAAAGAAGGTCCATCACTAGCTAGAGGTCGTGGTTAATCGGGTCTAGTCGGATAGAGTTTACGCACCTGCAAGCAAAATAAACAGAAGGTGCTCGACCCAACCCATGAATGCAAGCTATAAACATCCTCTGCTAACAAGACCAAGGCACAGGGCAATCAAATGAAGGAACATGTGGATAGACTTCTGGACAATCATTGCCGATGATATTGTTTTGTATGTCATCATCGCTGCTCACATCACCAACATATATTTATATAACTTAAGAAAGCTGTTAAAAGTAATCAAGTAGATGAGACATGAGAATGTTGTTAATCGTGTAAAAATACCAATAAGGCTTGAATTTTAAACAGATTTTATGGTTTATGGTCATGGAGGAGTAATTAATAACATAATACTAACTATTTCTTGAAACTCATTTTAAAATATATATAAGAAATTATGAGTCATGGATCCGGTGAGTAATAACTAATATAATATCATTAATAACTTTCCATACATCAAATTGTTTTTTTTTTTTTTGAATTTTCAAGTTGTCAATTAATTCTTCAGAATTTTTAATTCAAGATTATATCCTCCCAAAAAAACACACAAGTGATGAAATAAATAAAATAGCCATTCCAACGCTATCAAGTTCCAATAAATGAGATTTTTTACTTATAATAAGCAATTTTTGAAATTTTAATATACACACACACGAGCACGTACCTTCCCCAGCAAGAAATATGACTCCGCAGAACATAAAAAACGGATGAGCCTGCATACCAAGATTGATACTAAAATTAAGAAATAACAAGATTATAATTATATGACAGTAACAAAAACAAAGGTTGCGGAAATTCTAATTACATTGAAAACACGATCAGGATTAGCAGAATGATACTCGATGCCCCCGCGATAATGCAACAACCAAACCAGCATGAGAATTATAGCCAAGATGCCAAACAAGTGTGCTATCACGGTTAGACGAGAGGCTGATTGCTTGTAGATTGTGCTGCCAGCATCCATTGAAGAAAGGGTTTTGTCTGTCAAATGTAGTGGCGATGGGTGACTTCTTATAGAAATCTCTCTCAAAACATCACCACCGGTAAACCCTGTTCTTGGGATTGCTTGTCTAGTTGGGCTTGGCCTGTTACATGGGAAACTTTTCTCTTCTTTTTACGAGAAGTGGAAGCTTTGTCCATGGGAAAGCATCATCAGTACAAAAGTATGCTAGATCGAATGGTACCGAACTACCGTGGATTTTTTTTTGTCTCGAAATAGTCAATATTTCGCGTGATAGAATGGTTAATTACTCCTTTATGTATTATTAATCCTTTCGTTCTTTCTGATGAGCCAACGTAAATACGTAATAATATGTATAGGGGAAACTTATCAATGTATCCTTCTAACGCTGCATCATTCATCAATTATGTAAGAATATTAATCCATTGTAACCTTAAAATTTGCTCTTATTCAATAATATACCATTCTTTCAATCATTTTTGTTGAAAATCATGGGCATGTGCGCAAAACATGATTATTTTCGATATGGATTACTTGTATGATGCTTTTGGATTAAAGATACTCAATGGATGGATTTGGTCGGTTTCAAAAGATATTGCCAATGATCTATTTCATATTTCACATAAAAATCGAAAGAAGAACAGAAAGCACGAAGCCCAACACATGGTTAGACATTAAATCTGAGCGGTACATCAAATTTCTAGAGCCGAGTCAAGCCTAACATGAATTCATAGTGTTGGGAAATCCGACCGGTGATGTACTGATATTTACTCATAGGAGGGCCAAGCACACTGACACAATATTTAACGTGGTTCGGCAAAACCGCCTACATCCACGGGAGAAGTCAATATATTTAGAGATAGAGAAAGAATACAAAACAAATACATGGAGGAGGAGGATTACACCCTCTCATACTCAACTCTCAACTCTCTTTGCTGCACTTGCAGCTGCTGCCATTGCAGCTCTCTCTTTCTCTCTACTCTCTTCACATCCTCACAAAACTCTTCACTCATTTTGCTCTCTTGCATATGCCTCTATTTATAAGCATTCATGGAGGCTTTTCTTCAACAAAGGTGGCTGTCAACTCCAACTCTTCTTCAACAATGGTGGCTGCCAACCTTTGACATCTTGGATAAGTGCACATGGTTGGTGCAATAGCAAATGGTTGGTGCACATTAATGGCAACCAACCTAACAATCACCCCCTTTGCCATTCATGTGGGGCAACTGTCCTCTTTCTTCTTCAGCACAAGTTTGCATCTTGTAGCTCTTCCAAGCTTTTCATTTTGAGAGCATCTTTGGCCAAGTTTATAGGTACTCGCCAAACCTTTCAATTATCAGAGTAACCTAAGCACATCTTTTCTCACACAAAAGGATCACTATAACCAGATGGTCTGCCACATCACATCTGAATAGTGTTAACGCTTGTCTCTGGAACAACATTCCCCTTCAACCATGCTCGGTCCGGAATGATTCATCAAGGCTTACAACACCCCCTCAAATGGATATTTCAAGTGCGACAGTCATTATCTGAGTATCTCAATATGATCACAAGCTCACCACTCTTCTAAGAGTCTACTCATCCAGGAGTTGCGTCTGCCCTCTGTTCCACCTTAGGAACCACGCCTTACTTCTCCATGAGTCTCTCGCTCTTAGTCTCAAGAGTTTAGGTAGCTTTCCACCTTTAACCATGGCGGCAGCCCATAAAAGGTTGATCCATATCTGTCTTCATACTCTGAGTATTACAATGCCATTACCGAGCTCACCACCTTGACAAGAGTCAACTTGTTCCCGGAACCTGCGCATGCCCTCTGCTTCTTCATAGCAGCCGCGTCTTAATGCTCCACAAGTCATCCACTTATTGTCCAAGGCAAATGTCTTCTAGCTCATTGATCTTTAGCTCCATGAAAGTCAATCCTGCATTTGTCTTCATACTCATCATAACCCTTTCATTGGCTATCCATCTGTCCACTCATACCTAGCCATCACATTGGCTCTGGGCGTTCTGAACTGGGCTCCTTCCACGGCCCTCACACCTTCTCCTGAGGTGTCTCCGCTCGTCGTCATGCGGTGGTCTAATTATAGGCTCATCTCATAGCCCTCACACCTTCTCTTTAAGGTGTCTTCGCCTTTTATAGGCGGTCGCATCCTTCTTCAACTGAGATGCTTCAAAGTGGCTCCATAAATTCTCTACCACTATGTGGACTATGAGAGAGATCATTGCCACTAATTACATAGAAAGAGAAAGTTGTGGTATACTCCTCGCAATCCCTCACCTCAATTTCTATGTTTGGAGCTTCTACGCCTGTTCTGCTTAACAGCTCCAACCATACCAACTCCCTTTGGTGTCTTCGCTTTTCATCATAGGCGGTCGCCTTTTATCATAGGCGTTTACACCCCCTCAATTATGTACATCTACAACAACTCATCTTTCCATCCTTGCATGCATTGGAAAGGTCCTCGCTTGTTGTCTTTATCAAGAGCACAAGAGACTTCCTGTTGTACAACCTTCACACGGTCTCTGCTTTGAGCTTCATCTGGGAACTCTTCTTCTCCTTGCACCTGTTGTCTCATTATAGTACCTCGTTGGATCCTCCGGGTACTCCTACACAATCTTCGTGTGCTCTCGTGCAATTTTGGTTCTCCAGATTTCTTCTTATTCCTTGCTTATGTTTGACAGCAGCTCATCCTGTCCCAACATCTATCCAAGTCAAAATAGGGTGTCAATCTTTATCTCTTTGCTGTATTTCTCTTCCATTATCAGGGTCTTCATCAATTCTCCTCTCGAGAAATTACAGTCACCGAATCTAACTTCCTTGGAGAAATCACCACTCCATCAGATCCTTGATCATACGGAACCCAACTGTTCTTTTGTGCCGTCATCCTGCTAGTCTTCAATAGTTTCATAACAAACTGTCATATATACAAAAATAGTACTGTATGGATAATCCTTCCACTAAGCAAGTTCCTAAGAAAGATTGGAGGGGTCACAACGGTCCCGCTTAAAACCCAATCTCCTAGCCAGAACTTCTTAGGCCATATCTATCCATCGTACTATCTTTTCGTATATACAACCATTTGCTAGCTTTGTCGCGGCTTTCCTTTACAAGTGATCTGGGGTATCCTTGTTTTATACCTGATTTCTCAACATCTAGCGAGACTACCAGTGCTTAGATTCGTCAAGATTGGTCTTCATCAAATTTCACTCTCCACCTCAAATTGTTCAAATCATCGGGTGTCTAGAGTGTCCCAATTTTACCTTCCCTCAAGGCAATTAAAATTCTCATATAATAGTTCAACACATGTAATTGGGCAAACATGTGTGATTTCTTTTTCTTCAGCTCCATCGACCACCATGATGACCATCATATGCCTCCTAATCGGGCAATCTCTCTTTAATCATTCATCACTGTCATTTTTTATCTCAATCTCAACGATCGGACCATACCATTGCATCCGGAATGATCAAATTAGCTGGAAACAAGTCTGAAATCATCCAAATCGCACTTCAGACGGCTGAGATATCATCAAAACAATGTTCGCCTAATCAGTAGTCCAGATTCAATCTCAGATCCGGTTGCATGTAGACTCCACCACACAGAATCATATCCCTTGGCTCACGGATCGGCTCGGCTCCAACTCGGCTCGGCTCGACTCGTGGCTGGTGACGTGGCAGTGGGACCACACATGATGACGTGGCTGCTGACTGGTGCTGATATGACAGTGCTGACGTGTCCAATGACATGGCAGTTTGACCAGTCAGAGTGCTGATATGTCAGGTGACGTGTCTGATGACTGTCCAGAACTGCTGACGTGGCTGATGACGTGGACAGTCACCCCACCGGCGTGTGCGACGGTTTCCGACGTCCGATTTCAACGTAGTTTTCATCAATGGCTTCGTCTCTTCCTCCTCTATACAATGGTATGGTCAAAACATAATTTTGACAACTTTCATTTTTGAGCAAAATCAAACACCACTTTAAACCGAAAGCTCTGATACCAATTGTTGGGAATCCCGACCGGTGATGTACTGATATTTGCTCATAGGAGGGCCAAGCACACTGACACAATATTTAACATGGTTCGGCAAAACCGCCTACATCCACGGGAGAAGTCAATATATTTAGAGATAGAGAAAGAATACAAAACAAATACATGGAGGAGGAGGATTACACCCTCTCATACTCAACTCTCAACTCTCTTTGCTGCACTTGCAGCTGCTGCCATTGCAGCTCTCTCTTTCTCTCTACTCTCTTCACATCCTCACAAAACTCTTCACTCATTTTGCTCTCTTGCATATGCCTCTATTTATAGGCATTCATGGAGGCTTTTCTTCAATAAAGGTGGCTGCCAACTCCAACTCTTCTTCAACAATGGTGGCTGCCAACATTTGACATCTTGGATAAGTGCACATGGTTGGTGCAATAGCAAATGGTTGGTGCACATTAATGGCAACCAACCTAACACATAGAAAGAGCGTGCGGGCTTTCATGGATGCTTTCAACTAGACATTACAAATATACGTAGATGACTAAGCTCAAGATTAGCAACCTAAAAATGAAACAGATCAAACTGTAAAAGGGGGGTTTATAGAGATAGAAAATCCAAGCAAAGGCCAAAGGAAGAAAGGTTACTCATATTTGTTAGGATGATGGCATGTAAACCCGACAAGATAAAAGGTAAAGAACCAGATAAAATGAGAAATGAGACACACAAGAATTTACGTGGTTCATCCAATTGGGCTACGTCCACAAGTAAGTATAGAAGGATTTTACTAAGTAATGTGAGAATACAACTTCTCTCTATTAATAGGAGAACAATAAAATCTCTCTATTATTAGGAGAAAACACCTCACTTACTATCTCACAAATACCTCATAATTTTGTGGGATTACTCTCTCCTCAGCCTCTATTCTTTCTCTTCTTGTGATGTGTATTATGTTTGGATGCATTGCCTATTTATAGGCAAGTATCCATGCAAAAGACAAGGAGTTAGGCAAATAGCACCAATTTGGTGCATACAATTTTTGACTAAGGTGTAAAAGAATGGCTACACCTTCTCCCATCATTTTTAACTAAGGATGGCTACACCTTCTCCCACCATTTTTGACTAAGGTGGTTGGCTTCACAATATTTGTGTTTGATTAGTGCTTTAGGATATAAAAAATAGATACATATTTAATAAAAACATATTTAATAAAAAAACAGAAATAATATATATATATATATATATCTTTGTTATCTCCATGCATTTTCATTCAATTTGTTAAAATAGTGGGCTCATGATCGAACTAACCACTTATAGAGTTAGACAAGTATTGGACCTAGCTCATTTAAATAGTGCCAATAGATTGCTGCAGTCATAGTGACCATGAAAACGGCCCAAAGGCATGCCCGCTATTCTCCTGGACTTTCATAAAATTAGGGCAATAGACTGGCGATGCAGTAAAGAAACGGAATCGCGTCTTGCAGTATTTCAGAAGTCTTCAGCTGCTGTTATTTTTTAAAATGTTATTTTTATAGAAATATATTAAAATAATATATTTTTTTATTCTTTAAAATTTATTTTTAATATCAGCATATTATAATGATCCAAAAAAATTTTAAAAAAAAATCAATTTAAAACAAAAATATAGTGTAACCACGCACAAACAAACATTATCTTCCATGTTTCTTTCTTATTACGCATTTTTCTTTATACAACACATTCATTGACAGCTGTAAATTGACCAGTAAGGAATATTGAAAACGAGGAAGGATTGCTTTGGAATTGAGGTGTGATTGATGCAAGCATTCGTGACCATTCTAGTTCTACACAAGAGTGTAAGTTTCTCTTTAGTCGCTCAGTTTTCAAACTAAATAATCCCCAAGCTCATGTAACACGATGGGATATTATTAGAACTTGATCATCGCATTGCATAACAAAATAATCCATTTCTCAAATGATATCCAAAGTTCCAAGAAAGTTGACTGAAAAGCTCGAGGAAAAGGGTGGACGTTGCTTTAAGAATCGGTATGTTGCTATGCAATCCAATTATCCAATTCAAATAAATCTCTACGAATGAATGCACCTGATTTTATTTTGCTGTTACTGATGAAATTCGGTGAATTCCCCAGGTTCAAGGTTCAAGGCCAAACAAACCTTAGAAGCTAGTTGCTTGAAGCCAGGCTCAAGCATGCTTGTTCTCCATTAATTATAATAGCTAGCCGGAGTACATGCAGCTAAACTCACAGCATGGAAGTAACATACCTTGTAATTTCCATCACCAGGAGCATCTGGATTTAACGAAGAACCAGATTTTTACAGATGTCTAGAAAATGCCGTGACCTTATCAATCTTATCTAGAAAGTAAAACGTTTCCATCATATCATATACCAAATCATGGGTGTGATGCAGTCTTTTCCAAAGCGGGCGGGTGACTTGTTTTTGTCACAATCCACACCACACAACACTACTTTGCATCTCAGCTTGTAATCCAAGTTGATTTGCTATCCATTGATCACCCTTCATTTCCTATCCCATTCTATGGTTGCTCACACTAAAGAAATTAACGAGAATAAAGTTGTTCTCTTGACTTGGCTTATACTGTCATTTTCTTTGAGGAGGACATGACTAATCTGGTGAAGGAGATTAATCGTTGAAATAGAAAGGTCTTATCCATTAATTGCAAGTTAATACAATTCCCTTTATCTCACGAAGACCCGCCACCAAAATTATATTAAGCATTGACATTAATCACTTCGATCAGTTTTACTTCAATTTCCACGTCCGCCTCTAGATGCTTCTTGTCGTGGCTTAATCCAAAGCCAAAAATGAGAGCGCACTAAAAGATTTAGACCATACATCCCTATGGAATGATAAAAGGCGATCACATCAAAAAAAAATACAAATTGATATCATTATGCCTGCTGATTTATACGTTTTTTGGTATTATATTTTACTTTTTTTGGCCGGCTTTGGACACCGTGAGAGGTGGAGGATCCATTCCCTGCATCTCGAAACTGAAAAATATTATAGATAAATGAAGATTGTCATCAGATTTTATCTGGAGAGACACACATATATATATAGTGATCTATTAACATCAAGTTGATGCAAAATACATAAGCATCTTCACATCATTAAAAATATCAAACACGTTCTTATCGAAGATTTTTATTTTTATTTTTAAATATAGCTTCGTTTTCTTTTTTCTTTGTTCTAATGATACACCGCCGAACGTCTAGCTGCTATTTGATCGTGGTTTTTAGCTGCTTGATATTTATATATTGTATTTTCATAATCTGTTAGACTACTAGGCACTTGGCCCATGTAGATGTGCCGCTGCTAGTGTCTTAGGCCGTCCCAAAAATTAAGCGAGATGCGTGAAATTGATCTGTTTTCTAAATCTTTATGCATGTCGTTGTGTAAAAAAGATAGTACCAGCCATGTCATCTCTAAAAAATTTGATAAAATCATATGGCATAAAATCACACTATTATTTTTAATTGTAACAGCTAAACTCTGACAAAAGAAAATCCTCAATTTATCTTCATTAATTTGCTTCCTTTTTTGGGCTAAGAAGATGTTTTTCTTTCTCAAGTTAAACCAATATCATTATGATAGAGATATAACATTTCATCATTATGATTGAGATATAATATTCAGACTTTTGAATTTCCAATTTAATTCTTATATATTGCTGAAACTTCTTCCAAGGAGATTGATGTTTTCATTGCACCAGCCTTCTCCATTATTGATTTCATGAAATTGGGTCGAGAAAGGATGGATGCGTGAAGACTTTTTAAATGTCAAAATCAACTTTTGGGGAGGGATTCAATGAAAACAAGATGGGCAATTGCTAGGAAATTTGCAAATTAAGCAAACCAAAAGCATCTATATGGCAACGGAGGCAGCATGGCATGGGATACAATAGGCTTTAAAGCTCTCATTCTAGCTTTAACTATACGAGGGTAAGGAACAAGAAGGAAAATGATATGCTAACTAGATTGCGGTGCTGATAGCATTGCTATAAATTCTATATTTTCATTTGGAGTTTCTGAAGAGTCGGGAAGTTTACGTTAACTTTTCCTTCATTTACGATCAAGGTTTTTGTGGAACGACTCGGCAAGGCTGAATATGGTACGCCATGGATAAATTCAAGAGAGGCAGTACTATATCTTCAATGGGGTTTAGGTTAAATGATTTTTCGAAACAAGAAGAATATTAAAGGACAGCAATAAATAAGAATAAAAGTGAAAGGAAAGAAAAGAAAGGGAATGTCAATGTGTCAACACGGGCTACGCTTTGCAATCATGAGTTGAGACCACAGCCGAATGATAAACCCATCCAATACAGCAGTGGCTCACAGCTACTCCAATTTTTATGATGCCTTCGGGCTATCAATATCCATAGGGAAAGAAAATAAAAAAAATATATTGCAATGATCACAGCACTATTTAGCCTGTCGAAGACAGCTACTCCCCCATTGATTTGTCAACGCCGATTGAGACCATTCAATATATAATGTCTGGAGGTATGTATGGACAACACCTCCGTGAACTCTCCAACTCCAAAAGGAACCTTCTCCCATCGTCGCTCAAACTCCCAAATATTTGTCCAAACCGTCCAAGGACTCCCCAGGCTGTCCATTTCTTCTTTTTGGGTGCATAACTTGCCTAGTATACGACCATGCCTACCTAACAAAATTATAAAACGGCTCCACTTCTCTTTTTTTAATCTCTTTTGTACTTTCCATGAGCAATTTATTTTAAAAACCAGCCAGCCTCGATTATATATCACCGGGTTCCTCCAAATACATGCCTTCTCTTTTTTTTATTTTATTTTTCAATGTTTCCCTGCCCTAATTCAACAGACAATACTCAAATGATTGCAAAATGACTTGCGGATTTAATTGATAAAATCACTCATAAAAGACCTAGACCAAATTCAGCTCTCTCTTCATTTGTAATCGAAAGCTTGAAGGAAAAGGATTTTGTCCACTATGATCCAATTGTTGGGTAGAAGACATTATTATTCGGTTACTCATGACGTTTGGCCCCAGAATATATACAATTATTTTTACAGGATTTTATTTTTTTCTGAACTTTAATAATCATCTGTTTACAGTTGGGTTGATGGAGACATTCAGTAATTATGTATCTTTTTTTTTTTCCTTACACACTTCATTATATTTCGAATTATAAGAAGAATACGGGAGGCTTTTTGCCATTTAATATTATCTCTACATGCGTGCAGGGTTTATTTGAGAGCAGGCTTATGACTTGGTATTGTCTCATGTATGTGGTATGTCGGGAATAATGATATTAATGGACCTACATAAATACCAATATATGACCCAGAATTTCATGAAAAATCCTGGAACCCCACCACATTTCAGAGAATGCACTGTTTTTCTACTCTGACTCCATTGTTGGGGTTCGGTGGAATCTCATGATTTTTATGTTATAGTATTGTCTTATGTTATCATTTCTCGCAACGGTTACATGTGATTCAAACGGAACCCAAGCGTTTTGTGTTTGTGCTTGCCACCTAACTAGCACCCTTTCTTAATTGAAATGGGTTATTTCAATAGCACACAAAAGATATAATTTCCATGGCTTATAGACAAGCAAGCAATGGCTCCTATGTTTGCTAAGTTGAATTTGAATATCGTTCATGTTTTTTTTTTTTTCTCAATATCATTCATGATCAAATTAAAACGGAATACGCTGGTAAGAGATGTTGTTAATTATTTGATTGAGAGTATATTAAATGTTCATGACATTAAGAGATCTAAAAAAGGATGATAATAATGATAATTTAATTCTAAAAAGGGTTGATGATTTAATTAAAAAAATAAAATTGTAAGGCAACCTAAATGTATTGAGATGTTGTTAATTATTTGGTTGAGAATATATTAAATGTACATGACATAAGAGATATAAAAAGGGATTATAATAATGATAATTTAATTATAAAAAGGGATGATAATTTAATAAAAAAATAAAATTGTAAGGCAACCTAATTAATAATTGAAGCGCACCATGATAAATAGGTCAGACACGCGCACACACAACTTGTCTCCTGGTGTCGTGTATACTGTAAATTTATGTTCATCACTGAATCCTGTTATTAAAAAAGAGAGAAACAAGTTAAATACATGCACCAATGCATTATGGATAGGTATTGCTAATGTCGTCTGGCTATACAGCATCGTGGGTGAGCGATCAAGAGTAATTGATTATGGAAGTTATCAGCGATTCATTACCTCATTTCACGTATGAAATGTATGGCAATTTGTTAATGAATTAGTCTAACATTACATGGCTTTGCTTAGCTGAGAAGATTAATAGGTTATTAAAAAATAATATAGATTATATCTTAAAATTTCATTAAGTAACTTAAATTTTTAGATTGAATTGATTTTTTGATAAATTATATTTTAAAATTTTATTTAATAATTTAAAATTTTAAATTAAATTGATTCTCTGATAAAAAAATTAAAAAAAAAAAGTCTTATCTTCCAATAAAAATCATATTTTAATCCCAGTCCGAGCTCGCCAAGCTTTCTAGCGAAGCATCAGATTCTTGATTCCTTTTCTTTCTTGGAAGGTAAGCTTTTTAATTTTAGATTAGATTATTTTGAAGTGGATAGGATGTATGAAACCATGCAATGTTTGCCAATGCAAGATCATATTATATTTATTTAATGACAAGGGTACCGTGCCAAGTGATCCCGCGACACCGAAAGGTATTCCACTAAAAAATTCTGAGAGTTTTGTTTGCTTCCCCTTGAAAAATGGGCCGCATACCACCATGCTTTCTATTTTCAATTCCCTTGTTGAAAAGAAGAGAGATGATAAAAGTTTGATTAGCAAAGACGATTTATTTAACAAAACTCTAAAAACACTTGTTAGACATAATTTGTTATGGATTATTATAGTTAGTTTATTTTTTTATTTTTCGTTGGAAAAGTTAGAAAGATATAAATGAAGGGATTTTTTTAACTTTGCACAAAATTTAAAATAAGTAAAATATTTCTCTATCCTTAGATAAAACAAAATAATTTGTTATGGATTCAATATGTTTTGATATTCTAATATCTTTATTTTTATTATTTACAAGGTCATGGAGGGCTTTTTAGTAACATAACATTTATTATTAATATCAAGTTCATAAAAATGATTGGTGTTTGTTTTTTATACGTTGACATATCGGTGACATCTACACTTTTTCGATAGTATATGCAACTCTATTATTTATCTAAAAAAAATCTTTTATTGTGTTATTAGAAACACCATCACGTGTTTTTTCTTTTTATGTGAAGTGTATTGGTTATAAACTAGTAACTTGATATTGATGGTCGTTTTTTATTTATTCTTCCCACTTTCCTTTTTTATTTTTAAAGTATATATTTGTCCTCTTTATTTTTTTTCAGTTTCGGTACTTATTTTTTTATTATTTATTTTCATCCTTGATCCTTTTGGAGAAAAAAATATGTTTTCAAATTAATTTTTAAATTATAGTTTGCTGTGGATATTATTTTCTCCAATTCGTTTCTTCTTTATTCTTTTGATTTATTATTTTTATCCTTAGAATGTTTGTTAAAATTTTATCAGCATTCAATATCACCATTCAATCAAAATTTATGTTTTTTTTTTCAATTTAACTTCCATTCTTTTGATTTCTTTTATCCTTTTGTTAATTGTTTTTTCCTCTTGATTTGACATTGCAATTTAATTTTTAAATGCCCTCAAATTTATTTTTTAATTATTATTTTATGTGGTTATTTTTTTCCCAGTGTTTGATTTTTTTAGGATTGAGCTTTATAGTTTTTTTATTTGTAATGTTTTCAATTTAATGACATAGATCACAAATTTTAAATATTAATATGGTTAGGAATTCTTTTTTTCCTCGTTTATTTTGTGATTTCTTCATTCCACTTTATTTAAAAAAATTGTTCGGCGGTTATTTTTATATTCTTTTATATCACTTTGTCTCTATCTTATAATCCAAACTACAAGTTTTGCAAGTTATTTTTTTATAAAAAAAATTTTAATTTATTTTATTATGTGTTTGATTTTTGCTGATTTTTTATTTTATTTTATAAAAGTAGGTATTATTTTATACAAAAATAGTTATTTTAAAATAATATTTCTCATATGCTCAGCCATGTGTACTCCTTTTTATTTACTTAATTTTTCACGTGTTTTTATTTTTATCATCTTTTATTAATTCCAATGAACAAATTTAATGGATACAAACAATTAAATGTTTCATTTAACATGATTAAATATTTTGATTTATATTTATTTTTAAATTTTTTTAAGGTTCTCCTTATAGTTATTTGTAATAATTATTTATTTATTTAGATAGATGATTATTAAATGGTTGGATAACTTTTCAATTTACACTTATAATTTCTATTATATATAAAAAAATATATCATAATAGTCTATATACTTAAGTTTTGATTTTAAAAATAAAAAATATAATCCGAAGCACATATGAAATAATTTTTTTTAATAATATATCATCAATACTACAACTAATATCATTACACTATAAAAAACAAGCACAAATAATACATTTAAGAACATTTATTATTAATGATATCATTATTATCACAATTCTACTTTCATTACAAACAAAATACTCTTTTTTAAAAATAATTTATTTTAGGTACAAATATTTTTCTTACTACATCTACAAAACAACTGCCTTTTCAAGAGAAAATCTTTCACAGAACTATATTTTTCTCGGAGATATATTTTCCGTAAACAAACGGGATCCAATAAATCTGTAGATGCATTGATTACATTGAATTTAACCGGCCAGCCACCGATAGCTATGAAACCAAGAGATCACATTGCATCTAAACATGTAACCGGAGAAGGTAGTGAAATTTTACAGGTGAAGTTAGCAGCATGTACAGCACCCTTTATAGCAGAGCTGTCACGAATCAAGTGGTTATGATTTTCAATCTGGATCGGAGCACAAATGATCAATCACGCAAATGATTAATTATAAATGAAAGACCTCTAGTCAACTTACAAGCACGTGCAGTATTGAAAGGAATGAATCTTTCTGGAATAACTACTTAATATATATTACGAATATACATCGTTAGCCTGGCCATGCTTTCCATAAAACGGTCCAACATTCTCTCAAAAATAAATAAATAAATTATCATGGGATTGGTGACACTTTGTGATCCTATGATCTATCTCCTTTACGCAAGGATCTCAACAAAAGAAATTAAGGCATTTATGCCAAGCCTACCCCGATTTCAATTTTTTTAATGTGATAGTGTTAGGATTATTCAATAGAAACAAAATTCAGCAAAATATCCAGGGTGAATTTTCTAAATTTTCCTAAAAATTCATAAAAATACGTAGCTTTTTTTTCAGTACACACCAGTCAGGGTTGGCGGCACTACCCTGCAAGTAGAAATCCAAGCTAATTCCCCATATAAAAGGAGTCTTATGCGTTGTGGATAATAAGAGGAAATAAATAGATATTTTATTTGCATTAAATATTCATGAGGGGAAATTTGTAAAAAGACTAAGTATATTGGGTTTGTGTATGATTATTAAAAACTAGTTGTTAATATCTTCGTGAAAGCTATGATATTATTTGAAAATTATACCATGATTATATAATTATTTAGGTATCATCTAAATAAATTTATTTAAAGTAAATAATACATGGCTTGCAACTATAAAGCCTCGGCATGTGAACCTGGAAGGCTAGATTCTAGGGTGCCTCGTTCTTATTTTCAAAATGAGCAAATGATATATCGTATGCTCTTTTGTATATATTTCTTCTCAAAATAATACATTCCATGAATTGTCCACTCACAACATTTTCCGATCTTCAACGATCAAATAGCGAGGGTGGCACATGATCCTATTTCTCTATTTATTAAGGTGTTAAAAATTTTGTTGTGGTTAAAAAAAAATTATTTTGATTCAAATACAAATAAAAAGTGTAAGTTTATTAGTTCATTCTGATATGGTTTCAAATTTGTATTTTTTAGCTATTATTTTGTTATTTTTGATATCAACTCTACATTTTTTAACTGTTATTTATTATTTTTTATTTCTTAATTTATTAATTATTTTATTCTATAGATATGCTAAACTTGGGCTGTAATGAATTTTCTATGTTTTTTTTTATATATATTTTCCTGTGAGCTCTTGGCCTCTTGTAACACAAAAATAATAAAAAAAAAGTAACAATTTAAGTTTTTAAATTTTAAAAACTTAAATTTCATTGTTTTATCTAATATACATACACATGTCTAAAATCTCTTTTCTAACAACATAACACATTACAATTAAAAAAAAATCAAAATTAAATCAATTTAAAAATTATTCTCGAGCTTGATGCACCTTGTGAAACATCATTAAAAACAAAAATCACATACATTGAGTTCTTATCTCATTGAAAAATCTAAACACATAAAATTTTTCAGTTGTGCGTGCTTAGAATGTAATCATTCGATAGTTCTCTTCTCTTTTTATTTCGGCAACTTTCTTTCTTCTATCTAGAAGAACAAAACACACACACAAAAGAAAAAAAGGAGACTACATACATGAACACAGAGCACCTAACAAAGAGGGATCAGATAAGAAAAAGGTTAAAGTTGAGGGACTAGATTGAACATTTTTTATGTTCTTTGAACTTCAAGCAAGTGAAAAGGTTAATTTCTTTAAAATATAAGTTTCGATCCTCGAAACTTAATTTAATTTGAAAAACATGCAAGATTTTCAAATATGCAGAGAAAAATCTAACAAAGAGGGATAGATTCTAGTTTGAAAAACAAAATAAATTTAACTTTTTTTAAATTGACTTCTAATTCAGCATCAAATATATGCGGAGAAAAATTAGACGTGTGAAAACATGCGAGTCATTGTAGACAACATCAGAACCTGCAAGGATATAATTGAACATACATGGATGAGAAATACTTTTCCGAAATCTTTTACGTTATTTGTTAGTCTCTTTGGGTTTTACACACGCACAGACACACCCACACAAAAACTTGACTTTTCTTAAGGACACGTATGCATGTAGGAAGGTATATCAAGGATATATATAAAGGTAGCAGGAAGGACAAGAACAGAGAAGGTCAGGAGGGAGGCTGGGCCTCAGGCACCCAACGGGAACCGGATAAATAAACCGAAACAGAGGGAGTGACGTGACAGGGCATATCTGGTTTACCAAGTCAGCCCGCACAAAAGAGAAGCTGGCAAACGACGACCCTTGCCGTTTTAACACGTGGTGAGAATCATTGGTGGACCCATGTCCTGTTACAAAAGGTTCAAGGTAATTAATAATGCTAGCTGCGGCAACGGAGGAGGGAGGGAGGGAGACTGAAAGAGATAGGGATTTTCTTAGAAAGAGGCAAACATCCTCAGTGTTCCAGAGAAACGGAGGCTGAAAAAGCAAACATTTTATCTTTGGCCAGGCAAACAACCACCTCAACTCTTGTCCCACCTCCCCCACCATCTAATATTTTGACGTGTTTAAATTTGATGTTATTTTTTATTTATTAATGTAGATATTTAAATTAGATTGTACTTGATTAATTCTACATGTTTTAAAATTAATAATTATATAAATTGTTAATAATTTTAAAAATACTCAAACTTATAACTATTAAAAAATAAATGAAAAGCATAACAAGTTAAGCTACTGTATAATTTACTAGTTATAATACTCCTCCTCCTCCTCCTCTTTTCTTTTGTTTTAGTCGAAGTCAGTTTTTTTAAGGGTGACATGAAACAAATAATACAAAAACTCAAACACTCGGGTTATTTTGTTTTGGCTCCAAACGTGCACTGTCAGCAGGAGTACTGTATCCATTATCCGTGTTCACTTTCCTGTTTATTTTATTTGTGGAATGTGTCAGTGGGCCTGAGTCACCTGACTCGTGTGTTTGGCTCTCTGCTGGATTAGTGTATTCTCGTGACCTCGTCCGTGCTTTGGGTGTTCAGTCCTGTTTACTCTCACCGAAGTAATCTAGTTCAGTGCATTTAATTAACGAATTAATTATGTGCAGTCTAAGTAAGCAATTTGCTGATTAGTTTTACTAGAACAACCTCACAGTCACGGAGCACAGCTATCAAAACTGAGTCCTCTGTTCAATTCCAAGTTGGCTCGACAAGGGTAAAGATGGGAGCAAGGGTTTCACCATGCGAGGTTTTATCTCGAAGCGATTGATTATATATTTTTCCAGCGCTGTGCTGCTTTGATCAAATTTTATTTTATTTCTCGAGAAAACAATGGTGACGCCATTTACGGAACACTTTTGCTGTTATGAATTTATATATATATATATATATATAGTTGATGATTTATAACAATTTACCGGACGGGCACTGGAGTTTGAAAAGACAGATGGACTCTGGTGACAAGGTTGATCTATTTACAAGTCAAGACGTGCCTTAAATTTCCCGGTCGATGTCTAACCACCTAATCCTCCGCCCCCTTCTTCGCCATTTAACTGCCACTGACTATATATGTCTGCACGTCCCAACTAGAACAAGCTCGTTCTGTTCGGTCTTCACTCTTTACTCTAAAGCCCCTGTACAGTCAACAATCTGATATTATTGCATCCGTGACGAAGACAAATATTTGCCACTGCCAGCCAGAACACGTGCCACCTAAACCGTTGGCTATTAATGTAATTAAGCTTTAACTTTTACCGGCTAACCCCTGCAATTAACACAATGCCCACTGGCCGCCCAGTCACTCTAATCAAGGCCATGCATGCCAGCAAAATCCCACTTGGGATGGTGACTAGCCAGTGGCAAGATCAACGGCTGTGATGGGCAAACTCAAATCTTCTTGCTGGCTAATGGATATTCATTTTTGGTACGTATGGATATTGTAACTCACGTGCATGCATGGTATATCTATAGCATTAGCATCATCATCAATGTACCTACCTAGGGATCCAACATCAGGTAAATATCCCCATGTGCGTACGTTAGCACAACATTTGCATGTCTATCTAACATGAACGCACCCACCAGCAGCATGTATAAAATAACGTAAACTTGCAAGTGAGGTTCTAGCCTAGCGGTGGAAGGGGACAAGCCCCTTCCTCTGCATCAGGGGTTCGAACCTCACCATGCATGCCTGTCACCCCCGCGGTGCCTTACCTGTTCACTGGGCTTGCAGGATGTTCAGTGAGCCGTGTGGATTAGTCGTGGTGCGCGTAAGCTGGCCCGGACATCACACGTCAAAAAAAAAAAAAACGTAAACTTAACCATCTAGGTGGTGGCCAAGTAGTAAGGACTTGGGATCAAGGGGTTTGCTCCCTCTGTGGTCTCAGGTTCGAGTCCTTGGTTGCTCATATGATGGCCACTGGAGGCTTACATGGTTGTTAACTTCAGGGCCCGTGGGATTAGTCGTGGTGCGCGAAAGCTGGCCCGGACACCCACGTTAATCTAAAAAAAAAAATAACATAAACTTGCAAGTAAGGTTCTAGCCAGGTAGTAGAAGGTGTTTGTTTTTTTTTTAGTATACGAGTTCGAATCTTATCATGTATATCTGTCATCTCTGCGGTGTCTTACCTGTTTACTGAACTTGCAGGATGTTGAGTGGATCGTGTGGATTAGTTGTGATGCGCGTAAACTGGCCCGGAAACTACACATAAATAAAAAAAAAGATAACGTAAAGTTTTAAGCAGGTCAGATCAAATTATTTTTAAATATAATAAAAAAATCAAGTCATAAATATTTAAGTTAGTTTATTATATTAATTTTAAAATTTTAATAATTAAATTTTTATTTAACTTTAACTTAAAATTAAACTATATAAAAATTAACTTGATATGACTCACTCAATCTAAAAACAACTTAATTAATTAATACAGGAAATTATAGATAAAATTATAAAAAAATATATTTTTTAATTTTTTACTCGATTTAAATTTAATATGAAATAAAATAAAAATTATTTCGGTATGATTCAATCAACTAAATCAATTTAAAAACAACTTAATTAATAAAATATATAAATGAAATTAAGAGAAGAAAAAAATGAAATTTGCATAAAAAATTACTTAATCTAACTCGCTGGATAACTCACTTAAATTTAAAAAAATGAATCCAATTAAGTTAAGAGTTTCAATAATAACTCAGTTGATCGTTAAAGATGCGACTAAAATTAAAAAAATAATAACAAAATTAAAAGAAAAAATAAAGATGAAAAAACAGTAACCATTTTCTTTTTTAAATATTACTATTCATATCATCAACAACAGTGCTTGCTTAGGAAATCAGTACAGCCCTTTTTCAAACGGCACATTTTCCCATGAAAAAAAAAGTGGGGCAGCAAATCTCTTTTTCCTACCTAAATTTATACTTATTAGTATTGAATTCCTAACTAGATGCTCTCAGAAAATGGTCAAGATGGTAAGAAAATTCATGGTCGTTGTTTTTTTAGAAGTTGCATGTTACTCCATTAGAATATACTAAATTCTTACCTTAAAAAGCTGCTTGAACTATGTTCCTAATGATATTTCATTGAATTTTTATTTTTTATTTAAAATTATATTTATAATTATTTTGATGTGTTGATGTTAAAAATAATTTTTTTAAAATAAAAAATATTATATTAATATATTTTAAAATTAAAAAAACTTTAAAAAATAACCATGAACGTGGATGTGATATAGATCTCTTTGTAAATCTAAATATATATAGGCATGCAACGCACCGTGTTGAATATCGCGGTGCGGAAAATGAATTTCTTGTTTCTCAGATTAAAAAATAAATAAAAATTCCTAATTTGATGCGCGTGATGACAGAGTCCGTAAATCAAGTTCCAAGGAAATTAGTGAAAAGGTTATGGCGCCGTTCTCGACGGACGGAGGTGAGAGAGTCCACCGAAATTGAATCGAATCGAACCCCCCTTTTATTCACTTTAACGGGACTGACCCCTTGATTAACGGCGTTAACTTCGCCCTTCAATTGCATATGACAGCGTTTGGGAATGCAGCCACACGTTATTTAGACAAAAAAAATTGTTTTTTTAATGTTTGTTTATTGTTTTGATATATTAATATTAAAAATAAATTTTAAAATAAAATAATAATATTTTAATATAAAAAATATTTTAAAAAACATCTGATATTACAGAAAATCAACGAAGGCTATTTGCCAACGGCTAGGGCACTGCATAAGTGTGGTTTTTAGTTTATTTTTATTTAATATGTTATATATAAATTAATTCATGGGTGATCAGTAGGATATTTCATGGAATGCTGATCTCATTACATAAAATTAATACGTTTAGTTTATATAGAAAGGGAATATTATCTGATTACATAAAATTTAATGGAATGCTGATCAGTAGGAGATTTCCCTGTGGGACAAAATTATTATTTCTTTTACACGGTATTCCCATAAATACTTTATAATAATATTAAAAAATTATCTGTAAAATCATTTTAATTATTTTATCAGAAACAGTAGAGGGTTGGAGCGTTGATTGTGGAACGCTTATGGTCACTAATTTATGGTGCGCTTAAAGTTTGCCACGTGTCATATCCGTGTCTAGTAACTAGGCGCCGAAATATAGACGCTGGCCCACGCGATTCTCGTTGAATTGATGGTATCTATCCTTTTCTTCCATAGGACTGTTTGTTTCGATATTTTAAAAGTATTTTTAAAAAAAATTAAATTTTTTATTTTTTATTTATTTAAAATTAATATATTTTTTATTTTTTAAAATTATTTTAGTATGTTAATGTCAAAAATAATTTTTTAAAAATTAAAAGTTATTAACATATAATTTAGCATGAAAAATTATTTAAAAAACAGTTATAATAACAATTCAAAGCAAGCTTTAATTGCTATATTTTGATTTATAGTGGTTTTTTGAATCATGATAAAAATTAGTTTAGAAGTATTTTTTAAAATTAAATTAAAATTATATTTTTTATTTTTTAAAATTTATTTTTAATATTATCATATCACAATAAAAAAATCAAAATAAATTAACATAAACTAGAAATAAAAATGAATTGTTTTTCAAATATACTGCTGGACCAAGCGAAAAAGAAGAAGCGTAGCCTTGCTCTATTTACCACGCTACCACAGGTACCCTACAACTAGGGTGAAGCAGTAGACTTTGTTGGGTCATGGAAGGTATTTTCAAAATTGGGTATGGGTATTTAATACTATGATATTGAATGTTTTTTAAATTATTTTTTATTTAAAAATACACACATAAATAAGTTTTTTTATTTTTGAATTTAATTTTAACATTTTCATGTCAAAATAATTTAAAATTATAAAACAAAAAAATTGAGAATGCGTGGTGACAAGCTCGCTGTAAAAATCTTAAAAAATGGGGCGGCGCGTGACGAAGTATACAGCAAAAGAAAAGAGCCGCCCATTTAGCTTTTATTTATTTATATATCGGTTAAATGGATTGGCTATTTATTTTATTGTATCCATTGAAAGAATAGAAAAATTATTAAAGGGAAAGCTCTTTTTGGCCCAGAAAAGTCTCAATAATCATTATTTTTGCCGTAATGATGCACCCTTTTCCCTCGTATTGTGCTCTATACTGCTGGTCATGTACTCTCGTTGATTACTGCTTTGTTTCCAGTTTTTTATTATCACACTTTATCCCTCTCTCAAGGCTTTAAAGCTTCTTGTCCAAAGTTTATGAATTTATCTTGGACTATTCTATTTGGAAGTCTTGCGGAAGGGATAAAGTGCCCAGAATCATTCTAGGTGCAATAATTAAATTAGGACTGATATTTTTATGCGTAAACGTCTGTGGTTTAATGTACTTCTTTCGACATGGTGAAGATGTTTCCACTTCGGCTGATCGTTTGGCTTTCCTGCTGATTAATGATACAGGCAAGACACTTGAATGGCTATCATTCATGAATGCAATTCATTAACTTTTTCCTGCGCTCCAAATTCACCATATTAATCAACAATTCTGTTCTTTAAGAGATGCTTGTGAAGATCAAATGATATTTTAATTCAAATAACGATGACATGCATCATATTGCAAGATGAAACTGCGTTGGATTTTCTAAAATTTAAACTTCACCCTCCCTTCCTAATTCCAACATACCCTTAGACATGGTTAAATTTTCATTATTTCAAATCAAAAGGGGGGGGGATTCCAAGAAGAAAGAAGGTTAAGAAATCGACCATGCAAAGATGTAGAGTCACATATTGCTGTAAAATCAGACAAACATATTCCTTTCATTCTCCATTAGTTTTTTTCTTTTTTCTTTTTAGTTTCAGAAGTATCTAATGGTGTCCGAGGAGGAACAATCCATGCTCCTAAAAAATGGTGAAAATAATTACATCCTATGCGAGAGAAAAATGCCGAAATTTAGTTTTTATTTTTATTTTTTATGTATATATAAATAGACTGTGCAATTTGACAAGGCATCATGAATAATCCTGTCTACATAAGAACAGCTCAACACTTCTCATTCCCCAATAAAATGACCTCCCTGTTCTCTTCCTGCTTTTCCCGACTCTCTGTCTGCTCACATTAGCCTTTTGTCCTCCCCCCCGAATGCTCCAAGAGATAAAGACACTCTCCTTCCTCCGCCCTCTTCTATCTAATATATATCCATACATTCACGCGCACAGCTAAGAGTTCATTCTTTCATTTCAGTCAAGAAAAGAACTTTCTTTCCCTGTTTCTTCCCAAAGGAAACGCACCAATAACAAAAAAGAAGAAAAGAAAGAAAAAAAATGGCGTGGTCTTATCTTTGTCCTTGTTCTCTCTTAATCTGCTCCCTACTCGCTTTTCTTGTTTCTGGGTCTCCAATTCAAAGAACTTTACTGCCTGTCATATCCTTTGATGAAGGATACACACCACTTTTTGGTGATGATAATCTGGCCGTTCACAGAGATGGAAAGACAGTCCATTTATCACTGGATGAGAGGACAGGTACTTATCCTTTCATGGTTTCTATCCTGGGAGTTAAGAGTTATGTTTTTTCTTTTGCTTCTTTGTGTTGGCTTTCATTGGGAGTTTCTTTGTGGTTTTTTATATGCAGGGTCTGGATTTGCTTCTCAAGACTTGTACTTGCATGGATACTTCAGTGCTTCTATAAAGTTGCCTGCAGATTACACTGCTGGAGTTGTGGTTGCTTTTTATGTGAGTAGCAATACTGATTAAGAACTAGTGTGTGTTTCAAATAAATAAATAAACGGAGGTTTAGTATTTTGATCATTTGATTGGTTATTTCTCTGACCCAGATTGATTCCTTTTCTTTCTTTTCACCGGGAGTGTCCTTCCTAGTTTTGTGCCTTGGTTGTGTTACAGAAACTCTGACTGGTGTTTCTTTGATTCACACTTTTTGGGCCTCATGCTAAGCCTGAAAATCTGATCAAAACTCAAACAACCTCATTTTCAGGGGTTTGTTGTCAACTGATTTTAAGGTTCATTTCTAAGCTTTATTTTAGGAAGGCTGAAAAATTACAAATTACTCATGATTGCCATTTTTTCCTCAAAATGTTACCGTTTCTTTAGTATCTAGCAAGGAAAGTAAGCTGGTCTCATTAGCATGCTATTTTTCAGTAAATTTCAAAAATTTGATCAAATATTGTAATCCTTAATCCATTGAAGTAGACTTAGGAAAAAAATATCTTAAAACATGTTCGCTACTCATCTTGACAGATGTCAAATGGTGACATATTCGAGACGAACCATGATGAAATTGACTTTGAGTTCTTGGGTAACATAAGAGGCAAAGATTGGAGGATACAGACAAACATTTATGGCAATGGCAGCACCAGTGTAGGCAGAGAGGAGAGATACAGCCTCTGGTTTGATCCCTCTGACGATTTTCATCAGTACAGCATTCTCTGGACTGATTCTCAGATCACGTAAGTAAAAAAACCCACTTCATCATCTTTTTTTCTTTCTTTGTTTACCTTTGTTCTTTTTAATTATTTTGTTGATGTTGTTTGTTGCCTTTACAGCTTTTTAAAGGCTGTGCATTACCATTTAACCATTAATAACCTCAAGGTCTACATGGTATGGAATTTACCGTTTTAGGGGTATTGATGTTGACTCATCTGCTGTTGTATGGTATAGGCAATGTGCTCCCTTTTAGGTGATCTAGCAGAGAAAGCTCTCTGTTCTTCTTGCCTTTGAGGACATTCCCTTGTTTCAACAGAACCAGTTTTCCAGTTTTGGCATGGCTAAAATTTAGCAAGCGTCTTTTTTTTTTGGATTTTTTAGAGAAGTTAGATTTGATTTGAGATAAGGATCTATACAAGCGCTGATGTGATGGAGCATGACCCTGTAGTTT
Source organism: Populus ilicifolia (assembly GCA_015708895.1). Lineage (NCBI taxonomy): Eukaryota > Viridiplantae > Streptophyta > Magnoliopsida > Malpighiales > Salicaceae > Populus > Populus ilicifolia. The sequence goes on from SRLM01000324.1 coordinate 557,468, forward strand.
ACTTGAGATAACTAATTGATTTTTTAGGGAAAGACCAAAATAACATCCAATCTTGTCAGATACATTAACTATATTATATTTGTTTTCTAAAATTTTCCCATTTACCTATTGTAACTTTTCTGGCTTTCCGTTTTTACATGCGAACAGGAAGTACGGATTTAGATTTAGGTTGGCTTAATCGTGTCTGGTGTTTTAACCGTCGCTCTAACCTGTGTTTTTTTCATCTTTGCTTAGATTTTATGTGGACAACGTTCCTATTAGAGAGTTTAAAAGAACAGAATCTATGGGGGGAGATTTCCCTTCCAAGCCAATGTCTTTGTATGCAACAATATGGGACGGGTCTGGTTGGGCTACCAATGGAGGCAAATACAGAGTTAATTACAAATATGCCCCCTATGTCACCGAATTTTCCGACCTTGTTTTGCACGGTTGTGCTGTCGATCCAATTGAGCAGTTCCCAAAATGTGATAATACAGAGAGTTCTGAAGCGATTCCCACCGGTGTCACAACTGTGCAAAGAATTAAGATGGAGAGTTTTAGGGCCAAGTTTATGACATATTCCTATTGCTATGATCGGGTTCGGTACAAGGTTCCTCCATCAGAGTGTGTAATCAATCCCAAAGAAGCAGACCGGCTCAAATCTTTTGACCCTGTTACCTTTGGCGGAGGGCGCCGCCACCATGGGAAAAGACACCACCGGAGTCGGGCAGCTCATGTTGAGGCCATCTCAATTTGAGGAAATGCTATGGTTTGCATCGTCATGTTATTGCCATCTTAATATTATTACATTTATGCTATATGATTTAGTTGGGGTCATTTTCTTTTCTGTGAATAGAGAAAAAGAGCATGGATTCTTATCGAGGGTGGTGATACAGAGAGTTGTGGTTATTTATGGTTCCTTGTGGGTGGGTGGGTGGGTGGGTATGTGTATAGTTCATACCTTTACTTCGCCAGCAGTTCATTTCATCATTGATGTTTGCTCTGGGCTTAAAAAAATGAATTTGGTTATGATTTTTCTGTACTCTTTTGACGCCCTCGCGGGTTAAATAAAATATACTAGGCATTTGGAGTTCCTCTGTATGTATGTATGGGGCATTGTATGGGTTTTGGTTGTTTTTGGCACTAAAATCAATGTCATCAAGCGTCCTGTCTGGTGTCAAATATTTTATTTTGTTTTCTTTTATTTTTGTCCAGCTAAAATACATTTTCCCGTCGGAATCCACCGGATTATTTTTTCAAGGTTCAGAATCTGGGCCCCATCATCTGTATTGCCTCAAGCATTTTTTTAAAGGTCATACTTGTCAACTACAGAGGACATTTTGTCTATGGTTAGTTGGAATCCAAAGTCGTTTGGATGTGACGAGTGGCGAAGGCAACCTTGTTGAAAATGGCAGAATGTTGGCCTTGGTTCACTGGTTTAACATCCATGGAGCGGCTCTCTAGATTCTCAGTTTTGCAGAGGGATACTGGGTTTTCCTAGAAGTTGGATGGTATTTTAAATAATTTGGTTTGTTGATTTTAGAATTAATTTTTTTTAAAAAATAATATTATTTCAATATATTTTTACACAAAAAAACATTTTAAAAACCTTCGACTGCAATCTAGACACCCTTTAAATTCCCACATATCACGTCAGTACAGAGTTATTTAAATTTGTATGCAACCGAATATCTTCAACGACACTGAAATCATTCGTCAAGGATGAGGAAAAAGCGTTGTGTGAACAACGATTGACAAATTCTTAAATCTTTTTTCATGAGCACCAACAAAAGCCCTCGATTTTCTTGTTTTCTAGTGTCAATTTTTCGGCAAAGGATAAGAAGGAAAGCTCAAGGATACATCCAGAGTGGGGCAGGCAACATAGAGGATTTATTTTAGCCACCTTGGCGTGGTTTTCCATCCCAGTCGGGATCAGACTTGGCCTCGCAATTAGTTGCCCTGTAACTCTATGATTGGTTGCTTTAAAGCTGCAGAGATTGTTCAGACGTCACTCGGAGGACAAAGCACCGAATTAATAAAGAAGCTAATGGTTTTTTCTATCTCCCTCCAAGATAAATTATAAGTACACAAAATAGAAAGCACATCCCCGAAGAGAGGACAAGGTTGGGCAGATTGGTCGATTAGATGAGCAAACCAATCAGGACACTGGCTTTAAATTCGACTAAATCAACCAAACAAGTTGAGCATTATTATGAAAACGCAATCAGTAAAGCCAAGGACCGTGTGAATCATTTCCCCTTTTGTCATTCGTTTCTGCACCATATCTTGCCCTTTCCATGTGAAAATGTTGCGGCAATTTATTTGAAGCTTGGGGGTGTGTGGTAAGTTTGTTTCCAAGTGTTTTTTTTTTTTAATTATTTTTATATATTTTTAAATAAAAATATATTTTAAAAAGCATCATGTATTATAATTCTAAACACTCCATTGAAGTTGAGTAATATTTTCTTAGCATGTATTTGTTTGCACAGTCATGCTACTTTTTAAAAAATTAAAATTTATATATTTTTGTTCTAAATGAAATTTTTTAGTATTTTTTTATTGTTTTAATAGGCTAATATAAAAAATAAAAAAAGTATTATTTTAATATATTTTTAAATAAAAAAACTTTTAAAAGTAACTATAATAAATATAAAAAAAACAGCTTAGACAAAACAATCCGACCCCATTAAAAAAAAAAACACGAGAAGAAAATAAGGTACAGATGAAAAGTAGGTAACAAATGGATACAAGGAGATCATATCCAAGATTCTGAGATAATCAATCAATCATTCATGGCCAACCATGTTTGCTGACTTTGGTGAATCTTCTACCTAACTGTTCAAAAACTTTGTAGGAACGGATATATCCTTGTCTGAAAAACTTGGAGGCATGTCCGTCTAACAGGCAAACTTGTTATCTTCCCACTCCAAGAATATATCTGTTGCAAAATATTAATTGACTTATTTAATAAAAATAGATCATTCTCTGATAGGATTTTAAACAAATCATTACATTAAAATTACACCATCATAACAAATTATGTTGTCGCGAAAACTTCCTATGATTCGAGATTCTTGATGCTCACATGCATGTGGAACTTATTGCGAGAGTTCAGTTTTTTATTCTTTATTTATTGAAAAGATGATGGTGAGTAATAAAGCTTTAATTTTTAAGATTGTGTTTGGTGTGGGTAAACAATTTTAGAAGGAAGATTTTAAGGGTGTAAAAACAGTTAAGGAATAAGGTAATAAATAGGATGCTTAGTAGAAGGTAAAAGAAATATAAATAATAGGGGGCCTGAAAAAAAAATCAATTTTTAAGTTTAATATGATTGTAAAGAATTAAATAATATATATCTGTGCTTTAAAATGGTGTTGAAGTTCTTTTTAAAAAGAGAGAAGGGCATACAATCCAAGATTTCTTTATCCATCCCCAACAAGATTGATGTTTAACCCTAATGCCGAGAGGAAGATTGATGTTCATGTAAATTTCTCCTTTTTCCAAATTCCCAAGCATAAGGCAACAGGATTAAAAAATTACAAGAGTAAATTTATGTTTCCTCGATCCTCCTAGGAGGCATATCCTTAATTTTATCGGTTCAATCGTAAGGAAAAAGCTCCATGATCATAATGGAAAAGCTAGGGAAGTGGTTTTCTGAAAGTTCTTGGAAGCCTCTGACCACGAAGGTTTTGGGTGGCTAAGAGATGATTGGTATCACAGCTGGAAAATGAGAACCAGCTTCGCAAAAAAATATCACAAGCACTCGTTACCGATTTTTTCCCAAAAAAAATCAGGTGGAAAGGAGTGCTTTGGAATAAACAATGTTTACTATCATGTCTGACCCTCCAACATTGCAAGGCTAGCCAATTCGGACATTGCTGAATCATAAATAAAATCTCGAGTCAATTTACTCACAAAGTTGCTATCGTTCTTGCCAACTAATTTTTGTAACTAGATGATTTTGACCACGAGATTTTTAGTCATCAAAAGCACCTTTGCTGATTGCTGCAAATTATATGATCGCCTTTTCAAGGCTAGTGCAGGGAAGGTTATATTATCGATTGCTTCCACTGTTAGATTTAGATTCGAGATATGGTGCTTCTATGATCACAATTTTGTTAGTAGCTTTTGCTGGGCAATCTCTTGCTCACAACTTGACTCGGAAAATGGGTTCCCATTCCTTTAACTCTGTATTTCTGTTGTTAGAATGGTTTGCAAGCTGTTCATTGTCTGCGTAAGATTAGAAAAGAAAATTCCCCTGCTCTGTCATTGTAAATCAAACGCTATTTATTAGCTAAAGTTTTTCCAAAAAACATTGTTTAATTTTAGAAAGTAGTATTGATTAAGGAGGAACGCATATTCAACGATGCTCTCTTCTTTATATCTATCCTCAAATGTAATTTAATATTACAAACACAATCGTGATTCCTTCTCGTATATAATTTTGTTCTTCTGCCTTCGTGTTTGTTTGGTAGGAATTCTCTGTTCATTTTATTTATCAAATGGATTGTGAAGTTTTTTGACATTATTGCATATAATCTGGAGGTTGGGATATGAATCTGTTACAATTCGAGGAAGAAACCAAGGCATGCTTGCATGGGTTTTGAAGATCTCTTTGACTCAGCGCCAGCCTGGAATCATGGTTGAGCTTCTGGATTAGTTGTTTGTGGTAGCTGGTCTTTTTAGGGGGCATGCTATCTCTAATTCGTCACTTCAAAGTCCTGTAGTCCTCCTAGCTTGCACACCAAACCCGTCAATTGCTGTCTTTTATTTAAATTTCAGATTTATCCATGGCTATGGGCTGTGGTGCGCATATCTGTGTTAGTTTTTGTGATTTTCTTGCCCTTTATGCCTCTTTGAGCAAGTTGGGGAACAATGCTTATTGTTCCAGAGCTCGGAACAGAGGTTGAACTGCTTTGGGAACTAGGGATAATTGTTGAAATTTCTTATGCTTTGATGACAATTTACTCTGTGCCTCTTTACTTGTTGAAAATACTAATGCTTGAAGTTCACGATTCTGAATCTCCGAAACAGGGATCACATTTTGTTTCTGCGTTTGCATCTCATCTTGACAGATATGAGTTGGAGATCAATTTGTTTGTCGATGGATTTGGAGAAGTTTCAGTTGAGATTTCTTTCAGCTAGACAAGCTCCTTCCAAGAACAGACATTGTTTACTGGCGTTCTAGCACGCGTCATTTTTTTTCTTTTGATCTATCTGTTAAGGTTTTATTAGTTTTTGTTTTTAATTTGATTATAAAATAGTAAAAACAATATTACAATGGCTCTTTTAATGATTAATCATATTCATGTAAAATATAACAACATTCTTGTAATTTTAAAAAATATTTTATAGACTTTTTTTCCTCATGCACTTAAGTTCGGAGGAAAAGTGCTATAAATATTATAAATTATAGTGTCTAAACTGTAATTTAATTTATAATATTTCAAAGGAAAAATGTTTCACAGTGAAAATTTTAGGAGGATGATAGTAATTTTTTCTTAATTATTTTTAAATACAATATAATTGGATGTTAAAACCATAGATGTCAATCTTGAGATTTAATCTAATAAAATATATAGATCAATAAATCAACTCATTTTATTTAAAGAAGGACTAAAATTATATTGTTTTTATTTTTAGTATATATCTTAAATTGACTTGATTATTTTGTCATTATATACTCAGGTTAGTATATAATTAATTATAAAATAATTATTAATATTATCATAAAACACTCTATTTTTAAAAAAAAATTATGACATAATTAGATAAATAAATAATACAATGAACAATGCGTTTAGGTATAGCAAAGCAATAGTTTCGTTTACAAATCAATTATCTAAAAAACTAAAAGGCATGTGTATTTTATTGTAAACTAATCTACAATAAAATGTGTTTTAAGATTATCTTTGTATCCTTTGGTTCAAACAAATTGAGCCTTTATTGAATTAAGATGTTAATATATTTTTTTTATTATTTTTGTATAAAAAAATACTATTTTACCTTCAAAGTCAACAATACATAGAACTATTTTGCAAGAATTTTCTTAACTTTACATAAGTTTCTTTACAATAAAAATATATATTTACTCCGGGAGTCAAAAAAATTATTGTGGTTGGATAAATTGAATAAGAGTGTTATGGAGTTTTTGAATTTTAATAGACACTATAATTACTTTTTTAACTTCAAAGAGACATAACATAATGTTAGTGTTTGGATTACTTTTTTTTAATAAATTTATATAGGTATTTTGTTTAATTATCAAGGTTATGAATAATATTTAGATATTTTTTGCATTTGTTTTTAAATATTTTAATATTTAAAGCTGTTAAAGCATGATTAATATCTCTAATATAAAATGCCATTCAATAAATATAAATAATTTTTCATCATCTTCTTAGATATACCAATTCTTCTATCTAGAATATCACATAATAATAATTGAATTATCGTTAATAATTGTTTGATTTTTTTTTTCTTTCACGAGATGTAATATAATTTTTTATTTTTTATAAGTCTTTTAAAGTATAGATTTATTTTTTATTTATTTAAATAAAAAATTCAGCAAACACAATTATATATATATATATATATCTTATTTTATATAATTGGATATCTTAATCTTGCTTATACCAAATTTTTAATTTACATTTTGAATATTTTATATAAAAAAACACATGTATAAACAATTTAAATACCAATTTTTTTTTAAAAATAAAATTATAAGCGGGCTATATGGCTAGTTATTAATTACGACTACAGCTGGGTCACTGTGATGCTCCTCAGCTGCTTAATGTGCCACCCTCTGTCAGACTGCATCCCATTACGTCACGTGCTTGCTAATAACACAATCACGCGCGCACACTCGATTAAAATAATTTAATTACTCTTCACGAGAATAGAACTGCTTACCTTCTCCATATTTTCTGAGCAGAAATATCGTATGCTATACTAACCACGCTACCTAATTCCCAACCATCATTAATTTGTGGAAAAGCCATGATCTCTCTATATATAAGTAGCCTCGCCTGGAGAAATCAAACTGTTTAATGGATCAAATAAAAGGCAGAGTATGTGTCACCGGAGCTTCTGGTTATCTAGCTTCTTGGCTTGTCAAGAGACTTCTCTTATCAGGATATCACGTCACTGGAACAGTTAGAGATCCAGGTTAGTCACATCTCAAAAATAATAAAAACCTAGCTATACCCTGTTATCTTCCCTTGAATCAATCTAGCAATGGAGGAGGAGGAACCATTAATAGTGTTACACTATTATTATTCCTCAAATAACTTTGACATGCATGTGCAGAAAATGAGGAGAAAGTAGCGCATCTTTGGAGACTGGAAGGAGCGAAGGAGAGGCTCCGATTGGTGAAGGCTGATCTAATGGAAGAGGGTAGCTTCGATGATGCAATCATGGAATGCTGTGGTGTCTTCCACACTGCTTCCCCTGTTCTCAAACCATCATCTGATCCAAAGGCAAGCACGCTCGAATAACGTTGGCTATATCTCCTAAAGTAGTTAATAATTTCTAACGCGGCTTAATTTAATTCATATATATTGCTACTCTCCCTTTTCTTCTAAAACATGGTGGCACATATAAAATGGATATCTCCAAGTCATCCACAATAATCACTCATTTGATATTTCACTACAGGCAGAAATTTTGGAACCGGCTATCGAGGGCACGTTGAATGTGCTCCGTTCCTGCAAGAGGAACCCATCTCTAAGACGTGTGATTCTCACCTCATCCTCTTCGACCTTGCGAGTAAGAGATGATTTCGACTCCAACATAGCTCTCGACGAGTCATCTTGGAGCTCTGTGGAACTCTGTGAGAGACTGCAGGTAATCTTTTAATGAATCATGACATTTTTTTAAGAACCTGTTGCACCACAAATGAATCTACAAAAGGGAAAAAAAGAAATAAACGATAGGGAATTTGGCTATGCTCGAACATGTCATTAAATTAATTTTGATATCTTACCTCATCTTCTTATTCATGCAAATGGTAAACTAACCTACTCCATGAAAGATATGGTATGCTCTGTCAAAAACTCTTGCTGAGAAGGCAGCGTGGGAATTCTGCAATGGCAATGGCATTGATTTGATTACTGTTCTACCATCGTTCGTAATTGGACCTAGTTTGTCCCCTGCCTTATGTTCCACTGCATCCGATGTTCTTGGCTTACTTACAGGTACTTTATTTTCCTATTTATAATTTCAATATTTATCCATGTTAATGGTGTGTGTATGTATATGGCTCATCGATCACACTGCTATAATTCTCCTTTCATGATTACAACGTTAATCTTCTAGCTTGGTTTCCAAACATTAATATCTAACAGGAGAATCGGAGAAATTTCAATGGCATGGAAGAATGGGCTATGTCCACATTGATGACGTGGCTCTGTGCCACATCCTCGTTTACGAGGATGAAACTGCGGGGGGCCGATATCTTTGTAGCTCGATCGTGCTGGACAACGATGAATTAGCGTCCTTTCTATCAAAACGTTACCCTTCTCTGCCTATCCCAAAGAGGTTAACACGTTAATTAAGTATTGTTTATGTCTTAATTAATACATACAGCACATATATGCTATAGGGCTCTTCATTAATTACAAAAGGTTATAATTGCTAATGCCTAATGCTCATGTGGGTGTTCTTTTTATGGACAAGTCGACTAGTTCACTAAGATGCATATTATATGCTGTGAACTCACCATGGAATGTAATTAATTAATTTTAAATCATCGAGTGGGGATTCTCAGGTTTGAGCAACTACAGAGACCGTACTACGAATTCGACACTTCAAGGTTGGAGAGATTAGGGTTCAAGTTCAAGCCAATCCAAGAAATGTTCGATGATTGCATTGCTTCGTTTGTGGAGCAAGGCCATCTCTCTTCGTTCAGCCTGGCTATCAATTAATTATTAATTAAGACATGCTCATGAGTTCGACCACGGAGAACTGCTGGCCAGCTAAAATAATTTGTACTGAACTTGCATTTTAATTATGCTAAATAATAATTAAGAAGAGCAGTTGAAATAATGGAGATGTGATGTGATTTATATGAAAGCCAAAACTCTTAGGTGCTTGGTTAGAATTATTTTATATTAACTAGTTATTTTATGTGCTAAATAATAATTAAGAAGAGCAGTCTTTTGATAACACTGGGAGAGAGAGTTCGGAATTATTTAGAATTGCATAAAAAAATTATTTAAAATTATTTTTTATATATTTTTTGATGTATTTATGTCAAAAATTATTTTTCAATAATAATAATAAAAATATCATTTTAATATATTTTTTAAGATAAAAACACTTTGAAAAATATTCATTACCACACTTTTAAACACTTGTAACATGAGCATGTCTAAATTATCAATTATCAACTATAAATACCATTTTAAACCAAGATAATTTTAAAAATACTTCATTGATTGCACAAATTAATTTAAAATCAACTACTTTGATTCTATGATATTTTTTTAAAAAATAGGATAAAGATTAGAGTAGAAATGAATAGTTATATGTTATTTTACAAACCTGTTTCTCGTGGAAAATTGAAGGGATCACCTAATTAACCTTCATTTTATTTTATTTTGGAAGCCTGATGTGGTGGAAGAATGTGAGAGATCGCACGATATGAAGGTAACTCTTTAGTTGAAATCAATTAGGTTTTAGTTTCAGCATTTATGGCAATCAAGTTTGTAGCATCGAAAGTTGAGAAGACACATAAACAAAATGTTAGCATATGAAATTGAAGTGAAGATTTAGAGATTTAGGATAATTATTAAATATTATAATATCTTGATTTTTTTTTTAAAAAAAAAAAGAGTCAAAAGTAAAAATACTTACATCATGTGGCATCCAAAAAGATGGTTGTGGATGTACCGGGTTAGATGCAGAGTGTATAAAGAACTCGACTCAACCCCACTCGGCCCGACCCATTGCCATCCATGTTCAGGAGATTTTGTTGCTACTCCTTGATGAGTTTTCTTGCAAGAAGGAGAAGCATTTTTGAGACAGTGAGCACGCTACGAAGGAAACCCGCCTTCGTCCTTCTCTAAATTTATAACGGCATACATAGACAGCAATCGCCTCGGTGTCCCTCTCTTTCTGTGTCTCTTTAATGTCCGATTGTTCTTTCAAGAACACAACCAGACATATACAGAGTAACAAGGAGAAATATTGTTGTCGTGGTAGTGAAGTTTCTTGTTTGAAGGATGGGTGACTTTGATGACACCCAAAATACATAAAACATATGCATATTAGCGCATGTTGATCATGGCAAGACAACTGTGGCTGATCATTTAATTGCTGCCACAAGCGGCGGTTTGCTTCACCTGAAATTAGCTGGAGAACTTAGGTTTATGGGTTATCTAGATGAGGAACAAAAGCGTGCTATAACAATGAAGAGCTCGTCGATAGCTCTTCGTTATAAAGATTATCCGATAAACCTCATAGATCCCCCTGGTCATATGGATTTTTGTAGTGAGGTTTCAACTGCTGCGAGGTTGAGTGGTGGGGCATGGGTTTTGGTTGATGCTGTTGAAGGGGTGCATATACAGATGCATGCTGTTTTGCGGCAAACTTGGATTGAGAAGCTTACACCATGTTTAGTGCTTAATAAGATTGATAGGTTGATTTCTGAATTTAAATTGAGTCTTATGGAAGCTTATAATCGCTTGTTGAAGATTGTTCATAAGGTGAATGGCATAATGAGTGCGTACAAGTCAGAGAAGTATTTGTCCGGTGTGGATTCTCTACTTGCTGGACCAGCCGGTGAGAGAGGAGATGAGAATCTTGAGTTTATAGAGGAGGATGGCGAGGACACTTTTCAACATCAGAAAGGGAATGTGGCGTTTGTTTGTGCACTGGATGGGTGGGGATTTGGTATTCGTGAGTTTTCTGAGTTTTACGCGTCTAAGCTTGGAGCGAGTTCAGATGCATTTCAGAAGGCACCTCTTGTGTCCTATGAGGAGACCATTGAGGGAGAAGCATCCAATATGTTAGATAGCATAAAATCATCTAGCAGAAGCTCAGATTATGTTGAGAAGATGACTCCAATTGGAAGATGTGTTGTTCGTGTGGAAGTCCTGAAACTTCCACCTGCACTAACTAAGGTGCTTGATGAAAGCACTCATATACTTGGAGATATTATTGGAGGTAAGCTGGGGCAGACAAATAGCAACATGGAAGCCGAGACTTCAGGCATTGTGCAAGATGAGAATCCAACTGAAGCTCTCAGAAAACGTATTATGGATGTTCAGGAGAGTGACATGTCTAGGAGTGATAATGAAAAGGATGGAGCTGAATACAAACTTAAAGTGGCAAAAGTTTCTTAAGCGGATCTGGGCTCTTGGACCAAGACAGATTGGCCCCAACATCCTCTTCACTCCGGATTCCAAAAGCTCAAGTAATGATTCCTATGTTTTTATACGGGGTTCCCCTTTTGTATCCAGAACAGTGTAGTGTCTCGATTTCAACTACGAGCAGCTGGCCTCATATGTGATGAACCCATGGGGAGATTGACTTTTGTTATTGAGTTTTGCATATCTCCTTTGGCTGAACAGTCTGAGTCTAACCAACAATCTGAGCAGCACGCGATCTTTGCCAGACAAATGCTGACAGCGGTTAAATATGCATGTAGAGCAGCCGTACCTCAGAAGAAACCTTGGCTTATTGATGCGGCGTACTTTTGTGAGTTGACCGCACCAACTGAATATTTGGGTCTATGTATGCTGTGCTTAATTGGAAACGAGCCCGAGTCTCAAAGGAGGAAACGCAGGAGGGATCCCCACTTTTCTCAGTTCATGCATACATCCCAGTTTCTGAAAGCTTTGGTTTTGATGAAGATCTTAGGAGATCAGCAGCGGGTGCTGCAAGTGCTCTTCATGTACTATCTCATTGGGAAGCACTTTCTGAGGATCCCTTCTTTGTACCAAAAACAGGAGGAGATTGAAGAGTTTGGAGATGGTTCTAGTTTTCTTCCGAACACGGTAAGAAAGCTCATTGATACTGCAAGGCAGTGGAAGGGCCTTCCAGTGGAAGAAAAAGTTGTCCAGCATGCAACTGAACATAGACACTGGCTCCTAAAGTGCAGAATTTGTAACCCAAATTCTGTTATTAGCTAGAAACGAATGGACATGCTTCATTCTTTCTTGTGCACTCTTCCCATTACTAAACCCTTTTTTTTTTTTTGCGATATAAAAATGTCAATTCTTTGATGTTCACATGATTAAAGTCTAAGCTCAGCTTTTATTGTTGCTTGAACTATACTTTCTTTCCTGAATGACATTTTTTTTCCCTTAGGTCTGGTCTAAGTATGCTGCGGTTGAAAAATGATGGCGGTTTCCTGAAATTTCAGTTGAAATTCGAGTTGAAGTCCTGTATTAGATTTATTAGTGATGCAGAGAAACCTACCTTTGTCGTTGCATGATAGTAATCGAAATCGGTGGTTTGGCATTATCTTGTTGGGCCGGCATATTTTCCGTGAAATGCGAACTGTGCTTTGCCAACAACGTAACTTCTTTTATGCTTCTCCGGTCCGTGATGAAGTTGGCAATCCATTTTGTATTTTGTATCCTTTAGTTTTTTGTGCGATGATTAGTGTCAAGTTTTCATCAGCTATCTTAAAAGAATTATGCCATGTAAACTTATACTGCTCCGCTTCACAGGATTTGCATGGCAGCTGCTTGCACCTGTGTTCTGTTTAGATAAAAACTCCACATAGTTGCGAGCTTGGGTAGGATTTGAAACTTGATGTTCAGTCGCATTAGAAGCACCTTCTCTATTAATCATAGAAATCTTCTATGTTGCCGGTAGAATGATACGAAAAACCTCGTATCTTTCGCGCACATGAAGCCTTCATCATATTGGATACGAATGAGCTGACATATTTGCTCAATGTAGGGTCCCAGACTGGCCTAACTCCATTCAACTTTTGTGCACCTGACACAAACCAAGCATTCCATCTTATCGTATCACTTCATTTGTTAGTGAATCGAAATGTTTGGCTCATCATAATGTTGAGGGGCACTACCTTTGATTTTACCATCCCTACAAAATTCTTTTGATGGCTCGAGGACCTTGAAAGGGAAAATCTGTGAAGTACTTCGGCTTTCTGAAAAAAGTCGTATCATAAAGGCAAGCCAAAGCTCTACCGCTGATACCAGATATTGATCAATCTGTCTCATAAAGTTCTGAACTCCGTTATTTTCAGCGACCCAACCTCATTTTTCAAAAACACTACACAACCTATTAGTAGGTAATGGATATATAGGAATCGCTTGGCCCTGTTATGCTCATAAATTAAGCAGTTTTTGGTCACCTTTTAAAACATGTCTTTGGAAACATCTCTGCCAGTATTCCAAAACTAAAGAGTGAAAATTGCGTCTTGCAGGTTCTTTTTCCCAATAAGGAGGGGATCCCTTTCGCTGCTATAATGCATTCATACAACAAGCCGCTTGCCATTGCTTTCGACACAGAATTAATGTGCATGAAAGAGAAATGCCAGTCCAACGGTAAGAGAAACACAACTACCAGTCCAAATGCTCCACTGCTTCTTTTTTCCCTTTTATTCAGTGTATGTATTGAGCAAGTCTTCACAAGCCTCTAGCTCTCAGATTCAGCTTCTTTTCTCTCTATCATTTTGATAAAATTGCTAACTATTATCTTGCCTTCAGATGTTATGATGCTTTCTGGATGGAACTGCACCCCCTGCAAAAATTTCAATCACCTTATCAAGATACATCTGATCACACGTAAGAGCGATGCAAATAACTTATCAATCACCAATTCCAGGGACACACATTCTTGAAATATTCCATCACATGCATGCACATAAATACATTCTTGAACATCAGCATGTTCTGCACGTGGTTGAGTATGCATGGATTTTGATATTTATATAACACTGGAAGGGACACCTCTATATTTAACCATATTTTGTTTTTAACAACCATGATAGACACCCTGGTACATAGGGGACCCCAGCAACAGCGATTTCAGTATACTCATGACATTATAGGCAATGCACTAATCAAAGAATACAAAGTTACATGTAAGTAAGTAGAGCAAGTTGGGGAAGAAACATCAACAATATGTTGAAAAATGATCAAGGAATGCTGAGCACATGAATGTTTCTGGACATTGCAGAAACTAACATGAGCTAATTAATAATGATCTATCAACTAGGGAACATATCCACTTAGCCCCAACAATATCTAAGATCAACATCATGTTATTCTCATGCAAAAGCTTTCATTACTTGCCCGTTGCAATTTCAGCTGAAGCCATTGGGTCAGCAAGGAAAGGTTATTGGATAATGACCTGGATCAAACTAGTCATATGACTGCATGCAGCATTAAAGTCAAAACATCAAAAGGATGTCCTGGAAGAATGTAACTTGAAATTTGAAGCGCTTGGATGCAAAGGGGATTTTGTGCTATGTACATCATGTAGAAGGACAACTGCCATCATGATTTTTTTCCCATTTTTATCATCTGTTGAGCTGAATCTTTAAATAACTCAATCTCTCTGTTTATTTAGTTGAGCGGTTTCCAAAAGTTGTGATAATAACTTTATGACCTCTAATTTTCCTCAATGAATAGACAGAGAGATAAAAGACAGCTTAGGTGGACTTGGGGTAAAAACTTCCATAACCTGCATTCAAGCATTAGACTGCGTTTCATTCATTTATTAATGCATGCTTCTGGGGCTATGAAACAGTGTGGTAAAAGAGATGAGATATAGAAGGTATATAGCTCTTTATTTGTTTGCATTCCTTACTCTGTAAGAATTCTAGTAAAAGAATAACTAAACTACGTGTCTGCATTCTACAGATATGATATGGGAATCAGAATACTATTGCCTATAAGTCTTAGAAAAGAAGAAACGTGTCCCAGATAACAATGTGCTACCTTAATGAGCATTTCACTAATGAATGAACCACTCTGGCTTTCTGCTCAATAACAATCCTATGAGTGATTATAATCATATAGCTTGATAGACTAAAGATTAACACAAGTCATTTCTAAAATGACAGTAAACCAGTAATTTCCAAGTAACTTGAAAGACATATCCAATGCTCCATTTTTCTTTGCCCAGTTGATCATTCACCTTCATGTGGGTAATATCAAGGAATTACTTGACCATAGCATTTTTCTCTCTCCGATTTCCAGATAAAATTTGAGAGTTTAGAGGGAAAGTACTTTATCATGTTAAAGGAAGAGCTCTTGCTATGAAGAAAGTCCATTATTTCATGTTAGAGAACAATTTTTTGCCCTTATCAGTACTAAGCTTTTCCAAACAGAAAAAAGCGGCGGGAGAGGAAACATATTATTAGAATTATTCATTCTACATATTCTGTTTTTATGCAGATGAAGCCAGAAGTCTATATGCAAGACATTCAAGTGCAGAAGATGGGTTGCAGAAAAAATTACTGTTGCTCTCAAATCAAAACAGGCGAATATGGATGCCTCATCTAGTAGCTCAGGCCTGTCAGGCAATTGTATGAAAGGGCAATTTCCTAACAAGTGAATAACAATTGGATATCTTACCTGAAGATGCTTATATTTTCTATGGCGAGCAGCCATTATCAGACCATCCTCAGTCCATGCTGTGACCTCTAATTCTTCACTAGGGAAACTTTCTTTTTCAATCACAAGACTATGGTATCTTCCAGCAGTGAAAGGACTGCAAAAGGATAAAGATATTGAGACAAACCATTATCGTATATGGACAAGATTAAGATGCAATTTAATAGAAAGAAACTTAAGGCAAATCATGGCAAGTAAAATTAATAGAATTTTAATGCTTTAATAATTTGTTCTCCCTTGGAATTTGTCTGTAGTGAAAAAGCTATTCAGAGGAAATTCTGGTAGAACATGGCAATTTAGTGAGCCAACTAGTTCCCGGATGATATTTTCAACAAAAATAGAGGAAAGCTGATGAAAAATAATAATTCGATAAATTTATAAGAAAACACAGTGTATCTTAATGATAAAAATGCCATTGACATGCAAAGACCAAGGAAAATTCGAAAAAAGAACCTGTCTAAAAGGAATGATCAGGTTTAAGAGAATCATTTCTGACAACAAAGATAACCCTCCAGCAATGTCATAGTTGATCAACTGTACAAAATAAAAGGCACCGCTTGTTTGATTCTACTCAACCAACTTCTTAACAAGGAATGTGGATCTTTGACCTTGTATATATACCATTACCTTCCCTCTAAATGACTAGCCCAACAACGTTGAAAACTTGTTCAACATGTTTTGCTCCTCCAATTACCACTAAAATGCTAATATACACAGCAAGTTGAGGTAAGGAAAAGACAAAACTCAGTCAACCGCTGAATAATTCCCTGCCCTATAGCCTTGCTATTTTATTTGAAATAAGAGTTACATCTGTCTAGTACTTGCCAACTTGCGTCTAGGTAAAATCAGATTATATCATATGTAAAAGTACATCTACACTAGATTTTAGTTGTGGTGACTCGTGAGGACAAACGCACATCACGTGATCATGGCCTTCACCTATTTTCTGTGATGGCACTTTCCAGTAACTTCAATCATTTTATCACTGTTGAAGTGAGTAATGTCTAATGGTCATTAGCAAAATGTTGTATCCATGGTTATGTCTTGAAGCTCAAAGAAAGCCAAACATTTTTTGTCATTTTTTAGAACACTTTTGTTTTTAAATAAAGTTTCATGTCTGTATTCCATAGACCCTGGGAACCTAACAAACATGCAATTACAATCTTTAACCATTATAATTTGCAAATTTTTCATATACTTTGGAATTATGTATCAGTTGTCAATCTATAGTTTGCATAATAAGGCTGTAATTCACATGATAGATGACTAAGTTAAGCAATTCTTTCAAACTTATATCAGGAATTTAATAATTGCATGTAACTAGCCAGAGAGGGGGGATGTTTAATACAAATAATGACAGATCAATTGATCAAACATTACTTACTTTGACAACCCAGAAAACAAGCCATCTTCTCCCTTCTCATCATAATACACAGGAGAACCTTTCCCATGCACCACACCATAAGGTGAGCGCACAACATTTCCTGAAACACAACATTGTACTATCTAATACGTAAAGAAAACACAATCAGACAACTACTGCACATTAACAATAAAATACCTTGATCATTGTTCAAGTTCCTTGATGATTCTCGGAAAAGCAAATATCAGACAACCAGATATACAGATGTCAATAAAGATTTAAAATGTCACCTCCAAAAGCCTCTCCAATGCACTGCAACCCCATGCACACACCAAACAAAGGGACAGTAGGTCCAAGCTCTAAAACTGTCTGCAATGATATTCCAGAATCTTGGGGAGTTCCTATAAAAGGAAATGCCAAGCATAAATATAGTTTTCATCTTTTTTTTGTTCTGGTCTCGCCTCACTTTGATTCTGTATAGTAAAGATAACACACTAACCTGGGCCTGGGGATATGAGCACGCCTCTTGGCTTTTTCCTATTAAAATAAGAGAAAAGGTAACATGCGCAATTAGCGAGCACAACAAACAACTCATGTATGATCCAGTCTTGTACATAGGATTTAACACCTAGAACTCTATCATACTACATGCATGGATTAACAAATCCCAGGTAACTGCATAACATATAAATTCTCACCTTTTCAAATCCTCCACAGTTAACTCGTCATTCCGATACACCTCAAATTGGCAGCCCAACTCTCCCATGTACTTCAGAAACACAAGGTAACAGAGTTATACGTCAAAAATACAAATTGGAGATGTGTATAGATACATACATGCACACACACGGGAATGTTTGTATATGTGTATGTATATGTTTTTGTGTATAGAGCGGGGGGGGGGGGGCAGTTTACAAAAATAAATCACGCAAAAGAATATACACCAAAACTTTTGCGCAGGTAAGGGCTTTAAAAAGTTTCTAATTTTCTTTCACAACTTTAACTTCGATTGAAACTTATTATAGCCTTTCTTTGGCATGTCACAGAAATTACTATCTTTCTTTTTATCCCAAGGCGACACTAGCTAAGCCCTCGAAGTACAGGATTTAATGACTGGTATCATTCTCAGTTGTTGACAATAGTTAGGTCATTTGAAGAAAATGTTCAAATTAAAGAGTTTCTTTCCATCAGTTGCAATGTCTTGAACCTTTTTCTTGCATCATTTAAAGAAAAGTTCGCTGCTGCAGTCATATCAGTTAAACAAACAAGGAAAGCGTAGCAACACTCGCATGTGTAGTTTTTGTTTCTGTAAATGATGAAAACCATATCACACTCACACAAAATTACTTTCCATTTACATTAAGCACTTTCTCGGCAACCAAACAGGTGGTAGAATTCAAGATCTCACCCCATCACAAAATCTCTAAAACAGAAGCTAGAAAAAAAGATTAACACCAAAAAAAGAAGAAAAGTCGAGATTCTCAAATACCATGTGATTAAACTAAGATGAGAAAGCACTAACCTGACACAGATTATAAGTGAAACTGTCATAATTGTCGATGACAATTATGGGATTCTTGATTCCCTTGTCACTAGAAACAGCAGCCCTGGAATTCATTTCTGCAGCAGCCATCGAACATTTTACTACAAGCCCTTTTTGGCTCTTTGCCCTAAAACTCGCTCCTGTAACATTAAAAAAAAAACATTTTAAAAAAAACCTGCATGTAAATTTTATGCACAGAGAGATTAATAAAAACAAGAAACGGAGACACTGAATTTAAAATGTTACTTGAAGGTGTAGAGAAGAGATTTGAAGAAAAGGCTAGCTGGGTTTTGAAAGCAAGAGAGGGCTTTGATTGATTGAAAGCTGCTTGAGATACCATACTTGCTGTGGGTGCGGTCATTTTACTGGAGAGATACAGGAGAAGGGAGAGAGAACAGTGACAAAGAGAGAGGATAGATGCCTTTGATTCTCGGCGCCGGTGCTTCTTTGGACACTGTCACATGGCGAGCTAATAAAACAGAGACACGTCGGCATGTCTTTGCCAGACAAGCATTCCATAAATGTGATAAAAGAAAAATGATCAATTAATCTGTCCTCCCGGGTACATCGTCAGTAAATTCTCCTCGTCTATTTTATTTTGTATTTTAAAAATTTAAATTTTGTCATTTTTTATTTTAAATTAATATTTTTAAATTATTTTAATATACTACATTAAATTATTTTTAAATTAATATTTAAAAATATAATTTTAAATAAAAAATAATTTAAAAAATAATAATAACCATACTATTAAACACACTAACTCTTAATAAATAAAAAGCTTATCTGTTTTTATATTTTAAATAATATATTTATTTTTTATTATTTTTTATATATTTTTGGATTATGTTACTATACTAGATTAAAAAAGTAAATTTAAAAAAAAATAAAAAATATTATTTTAATTTATTTATAAATAAATAATAATAA
>SRLM01000324.1:577644-666522 GCA_015708895.1 Populus ilicifolia
ATATAGTAGCGTGCTAGTCCTTCTATTTTTATTTTTTTTAGTTATCGTGGGATGTTTTTAAAAGCAAAATCAATAAATCGAACGTTAAATATAAATATATTTTTAAGCGCCGGTGAAAAATAATTCTCCTTTCCTCGTGAAATGATTGGTTCCGGTGGAAGAGCATGCTTTCTTTTTTATTGTCATTTGAACTTTGACTTTTACTTGAACAAGACGTCAACGTGACTCGGGGGTCGAGGCAGCGAGTCGTGGTGAAAAAAGTGGGAAAGGTTTCTAGCATTTCAATGTTATTGCACATGGAATTAAAAAATTTGACCACAGAGGAGACCATTTTAAGAATAAAACCCACTAAAACGACGGTGGATCTGTGCCTCATTAATGCTTAACGATGAAGGGATGGAGTCGCAGATTTATTAAAAAAACATTAGGATTCAATAAATAATATTGGAAATTATAGGGACTGATTAGTTAGCTTTGTTAAGGTGTAAGGACTGCGTTTTTTTAACCCCCAAGGACCATTCGACGACTGATCCTATGTCTATATTTGCACGCGAATCACGTAATTGGTTTTCAAATGCCGGGGCCTTTTTTGTCTTTTTCTTATAAAACACGTGTTTTTTTTCTGGACGGATGAACACGTTGAAGCATCCTTGGTCACGTCATTGTATTGGAAAAAACTTCAACAATGCAATTCAATCATGCAGGATGACAGCTAATTTTTTTTTTAAAAAAAATCAATGGTTAGTTTTTTTGAAAATATTGTTCTTAAACATTAAAAAATAAAAGAATCCAACTGTATTTTTTAAAAAAACTAAAGAAATAAATAAACCTCAGCGACTAAAACGTTTTGCAAATCTATGTGGAAAATAATAATTCTCGTGGAAAAAAATACCTTTTTTGTATAATTTAAACAGACATTTAAAAAAAATATCAGGAGATTAGAAATGTTCAAACAAAAGAAATAATTTTTTTATAGATTTCCATGCTCTTGATATTTTACAAAGTGTTTGGAAAATAATAGAATTAATCTCTATGTGAGAAAATGAAAATGTTTAAAGAAATGAAAAATTAAAAACACGTGGCCATGATTTTTTCAAAAATTATGATCGGAACTGTACATATCAAACACGTGTCCAAGTTTCCTGTGTTCGAGAAACAAAAATCATAATTTCTCATTTTAAGCGATAAAAACGGTGATTAAATATTAAAAAAAAAATATAGGTTTTTTTGGAACCTTGAAATGTTACCCGGTGTTTTGAGCTGAAAAATATCGAAATAGGTTTTGAACCTTGAGAGCAGGCGATGCTTCGCGTGTTATTTTCTTCACAAGGCAAACTTGCATCTGACCTTTTTATTTTTTTATTTTTTTTCATTTGATTTTTCCACCATTATTTCTTTCACTACCTTTTTTTCTCAAATTTTATCTTTCAATCTTTTATTTTTTTGTATTTACATATATAATTCATTTAATTTTAATATATATAAATTTATCATGATTTTAAATAAATATTTTTATATTTAAAAATATTTATTTTTAAAGATTTTATCAAATAAAAAATGGTCTAACAAGACTCGAAGATTGAGTAGATGACCTGACTCACTCATGTGTTATATAATTAAATAAAAAATAATTTAAAAAAATACAATGAAGTTTACGGATTATATTTTAATTCTAGTAAGTTAAATCACAAAATTCAAACCAATCCAATATATTATTTTCTTAACATTACGTGAAAAAATATTATATTTAGATTTTAGATTTTTTTAGTAATTTTTTTTGTTTTTCTTAATATTATTTTTTTGATAATAAAAATAATAATATTTATAAAAAAAATAATTGTATTTAAAAACTCAATTGACTTAGATCCTCACAAAGGATCTAAGAAAATTAGATCTCGATGTAGGGTTAATTAGCCCCCAGAGCAAGGCAAGATAACCTAAATGCTGGGTGTCTCCATGTGGTGGCGTGGGCTTGTCTCGTATCCAGGGCAAGGACAAGCCATTCCTAGCATCTTGCGGCGAGTGAATTTAATCTAGTGCAAGGGTAGAGCAACCTAAACATTAAATGTTTTTTACATGGAGATATAAGTTGGTTGATATTCAAGATAATCCCACCAAGACCTGGGCTGATTATTTTTTTCTATTTGTCTCCATAATATCAAATATATCATAATAAAAAAAATAACATCATCTTTTTTTACTATTCTCATAACTATTTGCAGCAATGACAATTCTTTTTCATAACTATTTTATGTGAAGGCTGAGATTTCATTGCACTACTTTCAATCTATAATACTTTAAATTTAGATAAATAATAAAAAAATATTAAATATATTGTATAATTTTTTCCGTGCAGTATAAATTAGGCATGGTGGTCATAGATTGTCAACACAAATAAAAAGGTGAAATCAATTAAATACAATTGAGATTTACTTTTTTTAATTGCACTAACCACTCTTTTATTAATTTCTAAAATTATTTATAACGGTCTAATATTAATATTTTTTTTAATGTGAATGTTCAAGTTAATTTATATATATTTTAATTAATTTTATAAATTTTAAAGTTAATAAATATGTAAACTTTTAATAATATTAAAATTTGTAAAACTTGAATTATTAATTTATAGAAATCAAATCCAAAATTTAACTACCTAAGTGGCAAGTTACTATGAAAGAAGTCTGGTCCTAAACCTAGGAGTTTAATGAACTCGGGTCCAAAATGACCAAAATACACAAATTCTAAGAATATTCTAATCGGGGTCCCGTCCACACCCGCATCACAACTGATTTCACTCCGAAGACGGCTGAGTTTACCCAAGCTACTTGCTTAAAAGCATAACATAAAAAAGTGAAAATGGCAACTACTTGCTTTGCATTTCTTCTCTTTAGCCACCATTTAGGACCATTGATAGAAATAAAGATTTCCTGGACACGATGATGATGCGTTCTCTATAAGCCATTTCCTTCCCCCTAGCCCACTACCCATACTAAAAAAAAACCCTAGATCTTACTCTCCAAAACACCTTTTCTCTTATTATCACTCGACTACCTTTCAAAACTTTTTTATCTACTTTCATACTTACATGTATAAGTATATTCTTGTCAGATCTGAGCATTCCTTTCTAGCTAGAAATTCCTCTCCTGAAACTTACGACCTTGCTTAGCTTGTCTAATTCTGATATCTAGTGCTATTAATTATCGAATCTTGTAAGATTTAGTTCTTAATTTCACTTGATCTGCTTCAAATGGTATCAGATTATGAAATTCACGAGTATCAAGATTAATTAACTAACTAATTAATTAACCATAGTTGATTTAGATCTAGGATTTATCCGTGCCATGTTCTATATGTGATACTTTTAGGACTTTTTTAGTGATTCGATTATCAAAATGGCAATGCCACCAGGAAATGTGGCCATACCGGACAAAGTTCAGTTTCCTGCCGGTGGCGGAGGTGGTGGAAATGAGATCCACCAGCACCAACTCCAAAGGCACCAGTGGTTCCCTGTCGACGAGCGCGACGGGTTTATCTCGTGGATGAGGGGGGAATTCGCTGCTGCCAATGCGATTATTGATTCTCTCTGCCACCACCTGCGTGCCATCGGGGAAGCTGGTGAGTATGATTTAGTTGAAGGGTGTTTACAGCAGAGGAGGAGTAATTGGAATCATGTGCTGTACATGCAGCAGTACTTTTCGGTGGGGGAGGTTATTGTCGCATTGCAACAAGTTGTACTGAGGAGACAGCAGCAGCAGCAGAATCATCATCATCAGCAGAGGTTTTATTACGATCACGGTAAAGTTGGGGGAAGGGATTTTAAGAGATCTTCGAGTGCCGGGTTTAATAGAGGACATAGGGGTGGCGGCGGCGGAGGAATTGGTGATGCAGTGAAAGAAGGGGTTCATTCTAGTGTAGACAATCATAGTTTTAATGGAAATTCTTCGGAGAATATTAGGAGTGAGAAATTTGAGGAGATAAAATCCGGTGGTGATGGTGGGAAATCTGACGATAATAAAGGTGATATTTGAGTTTTAATTTTGATTATGGATTGCTGAATGCTTGTTCCTTGATTATTTGTCATGGTGGTAATTATTGTATTTTAACTTAATTTTAATTGCTTTTTAACAAGATCTCTCTTCTTTATCAATGCATGGTTTGCTATATGTGAATTTTTTGTCACCATAGATTTTTTTTTTAATTCGTGAGCTGGGATTTCTTAATCCCGAAGCTGATTAGGAAAAGTGTTGTTCAGAAAAAAAAGACTTGTATTCTCAAAAAATTATTTATGATCTTCGAATTTGTAGGGTATGGGTTGGCATGCTGGACAATTAATGATTATAGCAAATTGTCGTGGCAACGTTCTTTAAGTGTGGTTTTCAATGTGTTTTCTTCTACGGTTGTTTTCTGGGAGATGAGAAATTCGTGCCAAGTATCCATTCCTTGTTTTATGTATGGCTTGGAAGTTGTGCATGTAAAAAATGCTGTTGGTATACAATCTTGACTGCTAAATATTTACATCTATCAAGTCAGACCTGGAAAAGTTATATCTCTCCTACATCTTTTTGTAGATGTACCAGGTAATAATTTGATTGATGCTTATTGTTGTGATTACTTTCCGAATGTTGTTTGTTTTGCATAACATGTGTAGGAAAAATGGAAAATCTTCTCTTCTGTAATTTGTTTTTTTCCCTAAAATTGTTGATGCTTTTATTTCTGACATGTAAGCTTGGAGTTTCTTTTTGTATTTTGCTTCTACCGATATTTTCTATCCTCTTTCTCCTAATCTACTGCGACATAGAAAGTTTTGGATTGTTAGTTGTTCTGTTTGACTCTCCTTATGCTTGCTCTTACATTATGAACACCACATTGAATGCACAAGTTTAAGAATACAAATATGTGCTCTTATTTGAAACAATGCCTTGTCCTAGAAACGACTCTGGGGAAACAATGATGTTCATTTAATTTCTTTGTCATGTCAGCAGATGCTACTGCAAAATCACATACAGATAACCACAAGAATAGTTCAGTGAATGCACAAGGAACCTTTTCTGGAAATTCGGAAGATGTGGCTGTTGATGATCGGTCTAGCCCTGAAGGTCACTTTCTTGTGCTCTCTTGGGGTTGGCAATGAGGAACATATTTTCAGTGTAGAGTCATTTGCAACTTTTTAAAGGAGCCTACTTAACATGCTATCTTGGAATACATGTCTTTTAATTGAAATTAATTTGTTGGACATGCTATCTTGGAATTCATATCTTCTAAATGAAACTAATTTGCTGCACATGCTATCTTGGAATTCATATCTTTTAATTAAAATTAATTTGTTGTGAAGCTGTTGCCTCGTGCCTTGTTTCATCTTGTTATCTTGGCATGTTAGTTCTGTTATTGAAAGATCTTGTGATTCTAACCAGAGAGTTATTTACACCCCAGCAACAATCAGAATGAGAAGCAGAATCTTGCTATCACTCCAAAAACATTTGTTGCTGAGGAGAAGATAGATGGACAGATGGTAACACTTTTATAAGAATCATTGCTATTGATATTCTCGCCAAATTCACATTTTGTTTTAGATAGCCATTTCAGTTTGTTTCTCCTACTTCTAATTTGTTTATCTTTTCTCTAGGTTAATGTGGTTGATGGACTGAAATTGTATGAAAACTTGCTTGATGGCTTGCAAGTTTCAAAGCTTGTTTCTTTGGTTAATGAGTTAAGAGATACTGGGAGAAGAGGACACTGTCAAGGTAAGTCATTAATGGAGCCTTCTTCTTAAGAGAAGCTAGAAATATTCCGTTTCTTTTCACATTGCTGCTGCTTTCATGAAATGATTTTGTTTATTAATCTGGCTATTCCAGAATATGGAATCTATCTTAGAGATTCACATTCTATCAACAATATATAAAAGCTATAGTTTCCGTAAATACTTATTGCAGTGTCCACAATTGATTAATTGTTTTTTTTTTTAAGATACTTAATTGTACTCTTTAGGGGTTGACCAGCATTATTTTTTTCCTGGGCCTGAGTTTGAGATTGATCAAGCTTAGGTTATTATGGGGTAAGAGCCTCCTTGCTTGATGGCCCATTCTTAGATGTGCCTCTTCTAGTTGATAGCCTATACAGTGTTATAGTTGCGGTATGCATACCTGTCATGAAAATGCTTTCATATAATTCAACAGAATCTCAAAAAACATTTATCAGAGTGGAAGTGTGTTAAAAGGATATATGGATTTTCATAATCAGTATCCTTAAGGATTGGTGTGCTTGTTGACAACGGAATTTTGGGTTCGGTCAGGCTTTATTATCAGTATGTGTTATTGCTAGTTCAGCTAAAAAGTCCTGCCCTGCAGATACCTTTCCAGTTGGCAGCCCCTTTTTTAAGACTGCATAAATAATTTAAGATCCATCTTAAATCCAAGAACTATGTATATGAAACAAACAGTTGTAATGAAGAGGGTTAAAATATATTGGATGTTATGTATGCTTCAGTTATATTTGTGATGAAATTATCAAATCCCATATCTTTTTTGTCAAAGAGAGATGACTTGGGTCCATTTGGGAAAAAAATGGAGAGGGTGCTGAGCTCACACTACCATGAAGCAGATAGTGTTACTTACATATACGTGTATGTAAATATATGTATGTGTAAACCTGGTTGCTTTTTGCTACCCCATACTGTTGATGGCCCATTCTTAGATAAGCCTCTTCTAGTTGATAGCATGTACAGTGTTACGTTTGAGGTATGCATACCTTTCATGAAAATGCTTTCATATAATTTAACAGAATCTCAAAAAACATTTATCATAGTGAAAGTGTGTTAAAATGATATATTAATTTTCTTAATCAGTACCCTTAAGGATTGGTGTGCTTTGTTGACATCAGAATTTTGGGTGAGGTCAGGCTTTATTATCAGTATGTGTTATCTTATTACCATATCTAATTTACTGCCAACAACATGACATTGTCACATTCTGGGTTCTCTAATATTATTTCAGTGTTCTAGTCAGTTGGCAATGTTTCAAGTCATGGTTTTGGCAATTTTGCGGTATGCATGTTGGACATAGTATTTTTTTTTTCTTTCTAGTTTTGGTAATTGGAACTTGTTCATTTCTGAATTAGAGCAAAAACATTTGTGAATAGAGTGCTTAAATGCTCATGTTTGGAAGCCAAGCTACTCAATTTTCAGATGCAAGGTGTCTGATTAATCTCACTGCTTGATAAATACTCGCTCTTTTAACATAGACAACCTTTGTAGCCATATGAAGCAATAAAAACTCTTTGGAATTGATATTTTTCTGTATAAACTTGCTAAGAATCGTCTATAAAGCTAATAACCTTAAGCTTCCTCTCCTAGTTTCCTTGGCCCGTTTCAGGATTCCCTCTATATATTTTGCTGCTTAATTATCCCCATCTACTGCCTAGACATGAAATGGAGGATCCATATTTTATTTCCTTTTGTTTTGTTCTAAAGCATAAGTTTCTATTGCCATCTGTACTCGTGTTATGAAATTTTCTGTGAAAAAAAATAAACCTAATTACAGTAGCATCCATATTATGGTAGTATTTCCTGCTTTGGTGGAGGTCTTCCTGTCTGTCACATGCATGCTGAAAATAATTGCTTATAGTGAAAATGTTGATCATGTGTTAAGTGCTTTGTTCAAAAGCAGGTCAGACATATATCCTCTCCAAAAGGCCCATGAAGGGACATGGAAGGGAGATGATACAATTGGGTCTTCCCATTGCAGATGCACCCGCAGAAGATGAAAATGCAACTGGGACCTCCAAAGGCATGTCATATCTTATGTATAACTTTTTGCATGTGCGCGTGTGTGGTTAAGATGCATGCAGATTCTTTTTTCTTTGTAATGCTAAAGAAACACTAGTTCTTATACCCTTTATTGGATTTTGTTATGAATAAATTTTGCAGAACGGAGAGTAGAATCCATTCCTGCATTGCTGCAAGATGTAATCGAACATTTTGTTGCCATGCAAGTTATCACCATGAAGCCAGACTCTTGCATAATTGATATCTATAATGAGGTCACTACTTGTGGTATTATGTGTAATGATTTCAAATAACATTATGCAAGCCTAATTTTTTGTGGAAATTTCTGCAGGGTGATCACTCCCAGCCTCACATGTGGCCACCATGGTTTGGAAAGCCTGTTTCAGTTCTTTTCTTGACAGAATGTGAGCTGACTTTTGGGAAAGTAATTGATACCCTGCATCATGGGGATTATAAAGGGTCTCTCAAGCTTTCTGTTGTGCCTGGGTAATCATTATTAACTCTTCATAGTTTTGTGTTGTCGATAGTTCATCAAGATTATTATTTGTTTTTATGATTAGCTTTCAGGTACCTAGCATTGAAATTAGGTTCTGAAATGATATGGTTTGTATCTACTGTGATAAGTGTGAAGTCCTATTTTCATGAAAACTGTTCTTTTAATTAATTTCCTTTGTGATTCTCTGAGCTGAAATCCAACCAAAAACTATACTTTTCATGGCATGTCTGGATTTTCTCTCTACGTGTTACTTGCACATGGCTGTAACCTATCTTGCACCATGTCTAGAACATGACATCATCTCAAACAGCTAAATTGCCTTCAAACTGCTCAACTTACTTTCTAACTGTAGGATAGAAGGGGTTCAACATGAGTAAGGTTCAATAACACCTGCCTCCATGCATTCAGTTTTTCCCTAGGGCCATGGTGAAACAGTTATATGATGAGATGTGATTAGCAATACATTTCCTTCCCTTGAATATAAATTCTTCACGTTTACTTTCATGATAATGAACTGCAATTTAGGTCCTATATTCCTGAAGTAATGTTTCTTACTACAAAAACAGGTCCTTACTTGTGATGCAAGGGAAGTCATCAGATTTGGCCAAGCATGCAATCCCCGTGATTAGAAAGCAACGGATGCTTGTTACCTTCACCAAGTCTCAACCAAAGAAACTTACATCTAATGATGGCCCGCGGCTTCCTTCACACGCTGCAGCCCCATCTTCCCATTGGGGTCCACCGCCAAGCAGATCCCCGAATCATCTTCGTCATCCCGTGCCCAAGCATTACGCAGCAATTCCAACAACTGGTGTACTGTTAGTGCCGCCTATTCGGCCTCAAATTCCACCTCCAAATGGTGTACAGCCGCTCTTCATGACCACCCCAGTTGCAGCGCCAATGCCATTCCCTGCACCAGTTCCCATCCCACCAGTTTCAGCTGGATGGCCTACATCCTCTCCCAGGCATCCTTCGGCTCGCCTACCTGTCGCCATCCCTGGCACAGGTGTTTTCCTCCCTCCAGGTTCCGGCAATGCATCATCTGCGCTGCAGTTGTCGCCAACTGCTACTGAGATGAATCTTCCTACAGAGACAGAAAAAGAAAAAGAAAAAGAAAATGGACCAGGAAAGTCCAATCATGATACAAGTGCTTCTCCAAAAGAGAAATCTGCTCAAAAGACTCAAAGGCAAGACTCCAATGGAGATGTGGATGGAATAGCTGTGAAAAAAGAAGAACAGCTAAGTGTTAGCGATACAGTAGCTGGTCAGTCAGCTGGAGCGGTGTAGAGAGGGGGGGCGAGTATTTTGTCCAATGCTAGAGGGGTAGGCTCGGCTTGAAATGAGTTCAAAGCAAATGTAAAAAGGGCGCGGCAAAACATCTGAGACTTTGACATTTCATACTACTCGCGGTGACAAAGGGGAGGAGGAACAACTCTGTTCTCTTGGCAATCCCTTCTTTTCCCTGTTTCTTTTTTTCGCTGTCTTACTATATGAACTGGATACACGAGGCAGAAACCTCATCTTAATTTAACACCCACATATCTTCTTCAGAAAACGTGTTGAGCTAGTTCTGATGGGCATATCCTCTTTCTAGGAAGAAACTTACCGTTTGTGTGCCAGAGAGGTGGTTTGACATGGATGTTAGTGATATCTAGTAACTCATGATTGGAATTTAGCGGAATCTGGGAGGGCCAAACTAGAACGATAATAACTCGAAGATAATCACAGAAATAAAATTGCCTGCTCATAGATAGATCTTCACGACACCCCAACAACGTAACGTGATCCATCGTGTAATAGAATGGTTAGTGCATGCTTTATTAACCTTGATTTACGGGTTCAGGCATTTTTTAAGGTTTATCTCACTGTGTTTTGAGCGGCAGCACGAACTTGTGACGATATACTTCAAGTCAGTTGCGCTTTCCATTTGTTAGAATTCCCTCTCCTCTGTCTGTTGACCATCAGCCGAGTTCATGGATAATGTTCTGGAAGCAATCGTGCCTGTTTTTAATTACACAACTGTCTGGAATTTATCTGACCTGTGCCTGAATAGTGTGGTCTATGGACCCCAACTCGTTATTAGTAAGAAGAAAATTTATAGCTTGGGGACTGATTTGTAAAAGCCTATATAGATTGCGTGGTGATATGTAGTTACCCGGATCTAAGTAATAAAAGAGGACGAAAGAGAGGATGACGGAAACTGTCCGGAAGGCTTTGCTGCGGGCTAAAGGGCATCTCCAAAGTTAAATAGTTTATATAGTATTTTAAATAATGTATGTTTTTTAAATAAAAAAAAATAACATTGTAATAAGTTATTTTGTATTTTATATTAAATAGGGAAAGAAAAAGGTCAAGTTTAAACTAGAAAAACAGCGATGGCTTTCCTAAAAAACACCCGGTGAGTCTTCATTTTAATAAAAAGGATTTTAGCATACATATGGCTGTCATATTTCATTCTTAACAGTTAATGTTTTTGGTCTGTGCATCCCATTGAAGATGCTTCTAAGCAGGGAGATGGGAGTAGGGAGCCTGAAGCCGCCGCGTCTCATCCTTCACAATTTCCTCACCAGCGAAGAATGCAAGGTGGGTCACTGCTAATCCTTCCCACCCTCCAACGAATGCTATTGATTCATGAATTGGGTCTCTTTTATTTGTGTTTTTTTTAGGAATTGGAATTCATACACAAAAGCAGCAGCACAGTTGGGTACAGGCCCAACGTGTTCTCCACCACTCTTTCTCATCTCATAGCCACCAATTCTTCTCCCTTTCTTATCCCTTTTGTTCCCATCCGAGAGAGGCTGAAAGAAAAGGTTGAACACTTTTTTGGCTGCGAGTATGAGCTCTGCGTCGAATTCACTGGCTTAATTAGGTTTTTTTTTTCATTTTTTTTAATTCAGTTATATTGGACACTAGTGTTGTTTTTCCTTCTTTTAGTTTTTAATCCTCCACCTTTTGATATATTATATATTGGAAATCAAATCAGCTGGTGTAGAGGAGCAAGCATTGGATGGCACAGTGATGATAACAGGTCCTATCTCAAGCAACGGCACTTTGCGGTATCTTATTTATTTCTATGCAATCTTTGCATTTTATGTGTTAAGTTAGCTGTGCTGACAATTCCTTTTTTCATGCTTTTGTTATATTTGTAAATTTTTTTTTATTGAAAAGGCAGTGTGTTATTTGAATAGCTATGGGAAGGATTTCAAAGGCGGACTTTTTCACTTCCAGGATGGGGAACCAGCTACTCTTGTTCCCATGGCCGGAGTAAGGGCTACTGTTGTGATGATGATCAATTGTTTTGTTTCTTGTCATTTTTGTTTCATTCATTTTATTTTTTTTGTTTTTATCAGGATGTTGCCATATATACAGCTGACAGTTGCAATATTCATGCTGTCGATGAGGTAACTCACTTTTTCTTTGATTCATGAGACGTGGATGATTATTCCATTTTGCTTCATCATCCCGGAATTTATGCCCTTGGACAAATTTACTGCATTTTAAATTTATTTCTGGGAGTATTATTTTTATCAACAAAAATACTTTTTTTAGCTTTTACTTGCTTCACTGGCTCTACAAGTTCTGTATCATTTTCCATTTTCTATTTCACTATTTTTCTTTTTTAATGTTACTATGGTATTTGCAACTTAATCACCTTTAGTGTAGCTTTATCGTTCTGATTGATTTTGATCAGTGGTAGTTTCATTATTCTGGATGCATATAATGAAGTGATATTACTTGCATGTAGTGGCTTATGCATGTGGGTTCTCTTTTCATTTTGGTTTTAGAATCAAGTGTTAGGCGGGTATTGCTATAGGGTTGCCAAAAAAAGAACCAAAAAAACATTACAACAAGTATTGATTGCTATTCACGGAAAGTGCAAACAAAAAATTAGTAGTGATGTTGGTTTGAGACATGACATATGAAGTAATTAAAAAAAAAAAGCTTAATATGCTATGCTTTATGCATCTGGTCAATAAAATTCTGTTATCTGCAACAAAAAGAAACTGAGTTCCTAGCTTGGTGATTTATTCTGATGACCAGGTTGGACTGAATGTACTCGATGATGAAGCGGACTTGCAGTGCCTGGACACTTTGTATTTTGTTAGTTTGTGCTAGGACTTGCTTTAATTGTTTCCTAAAACAATATGCATTTATTCTTTACAAATCTGTAATCTTTTCTTCTCCTACCAATTTATGCCAAGTAAAGTCTAAGCTATTTGCCTTTGGTTTCCTTTCAAAGATAATTGAAGGAGAGAGACTTACGCTTACGCTGTGGTTTAGCCGTGATAGTGCCCATGATGAGGATGCAAAACTCATTTCCCTTCTATCAAAAAACATGCCTGAATTGAA
Source organism: Populus ilicifolia (assembly GCA_015708895.1). Lineage (NCBI taxonomy): Eukaryota > Viridiplantae > Streptophyta > Magnoliopsida > Malpighiales > Salicaceae > Populus > Populus ilicifolia. The sequence continues at coordinate 590,271 of SRLM01000324.1, forward strand.
GCTACCTATGCTGGCATCCAGCAATATGTACTGGTTTTCTCTGGATCCAGCATCCCACCAACAGTTAGGATTTGATATATGCTTGGCAAGAATGCATGTGCTTGGGTTTGATATTTTTTCTTGTCAAGCAGAAGGCTTGTTTTCAGATTCCACAGAACTACTAATGGAGCCCCTGCAGTTAGTAAGGGGAAATGAGTTGTTTAAGCAGGTGTTTGTCAACATTTTGCATGCACTTCAGGTATTTTCACTGCTTCAGATGCTTAATAATCTTGATCAATATTTCACAATTGTAATCACTTGCTTGCTTTGCTTTGACACCATAGCTTGCTTCATATGAGTTTGGCCCAATTATCTTGCTGCAATCAATTTTTTTTACATGCAATACTCAACACAGCATGGAATAGGGCTTTGGCCATTGTGTTTCGGTCCTTATCTAGAATTAGGGCATCAGGCTCGATGACTTTTAACTTCAAGGAAAATATAAGTACTTCTAGAATTAGGCAACCCATAAAGAATTAGGTGTTGATATCACGAGGAAAATTGTTAATGTAGCAAGTCTAGAGGTCACATGCATCTTGGACGGTCTGATATGCCTGCTACTCCACCTCTGTCCAGGAGCCAAAATGCCTAATCTGATAGGACAAAATATTTGTGACAGAATTCGTTTAGCTTATTGATTCAGGAGTGTCTTTTGCTGCGGCATGATACAAGGGCTCTAGAGTGCATTGCCATTGAAATTCATCTGAAGAATGTGCTTACATTATGGCTGATGTTGATAATTTCATGCAGCACTACCTAACATCTCACCATTTCCCATCTGCAACGCTGCTTGATTGACCAAAAGTTTAACCCTACTTGTTTAGGAAAAGAGATTTTCATAAATCTCATCAATCACCTGATTTAATTTGTAACTCTTATTAGGCGGTACAATTTCACCATTGGAAAGCTTCAGACCTGCCAGTTGCTCAATCTGAAGTAGAACCTGGGGATGTGGACCATGTGGTACGATTATCAAAATCACAGCAGGAAGTGGTTAGAAGCCTCAAATCTCAGTTCTTAAAGGATCATCAATTGGTTGAAATGATATTCAGTTGCGCCACTTGCAGCAGGAATCAGCAAAACTTTGACTGGGAAAGATTTTCAGCTGCAATTGCTGGCTTGGAAGACTATACCTGTAAATTACATGAAGAATTACTAATGAGCTTACCATACTGGAGAACTCACGGAATTATATACAGTGTTCCCTCCGCATGTTCTTAGAGTCTTTAACGGGTTTTAGCATTTTCATGTTAGCTATGCTACATTGTTTTGTTTTTATTCTATCTACAGCAACTTTAATCTTCTGCCCCCGCAGAGCATTTGCTCTCCGTTTTAAACAATTTTAGTATCTTCGAATTAGATGCATCGCCAGGGGAGCCGTATGCCAAAAATCAATAGCTAACGATAGGCTGGCTGAGCTGGGCCAATTGGATAATGATGATTTTTGTGTCAACTACTAGTTACCGTATTATGTGGAGATGCAGTTGCAACTTCAGCCCTTGCACTCCATTCTTGCTAGGTAATGCTCCGACCACGCCATGTCCATATTTTTGTTACTTGCATGTAATGGATCCCAAGTCCATGCTGGCATTTTCGCCATATTATTAATACTCTAAAAACATGCAAATCCCTACCTTTAACCTCCTTTTATATAAAGCACGTCTATACTATTTTATAATGTGTAATGGGGTTGGGATGATGAGCAGCAATAGATTTATTTGAGGTGTAATTGTTTGGTCTGAGATTTTACAGGAGAAAAAAAATGTAACATGGATAATCACAAGGGTGCCACAAGTGCTTGAAAGATACGTGGTAAGAACATGCATTAAGCCCCACTTTCAAAACCACAAAAATTTAGGGCAAGTTGATTTAATTTTTTTTTTATTTCTTTGTTCAATCCTTGTGCTGCTTTTGGTATTTTCCAAGATAATTTTGGAACAAGGAGTCATAAAAATTAAAAAAAAAATAAAAATCATAAAAGTAAAATTTTTTATGACATGTAAGATTAAATGTTAAGTATATCTAACTATCTAGTCATAAAAGCTTGAGATTAAATATTTCTTTTTATGGTTTTAAATTTGAGCTATGTTGTTGTTGATACTAATAGCTATTGAAGACTTAAATAATTTTTAATTTTTAAGATTAGATAAGATGGGTATAAGTTAGTCTAGATATTTATATTACTAATAAAAAAAATATTGGATGCATTCAATTTAAAAAATATAATTTAACTAGGTTAATTTTAATTTTAATTTTTATAAATTACTAATTTAAATCTCATAAAATTTCCGGCGATAAAATGCATCCAATACACTGCTAAAAACTAACATGTCCCCAGCTCTGCAGAGGATTATAGAATCCAACATCGAAAGAAAAGACATCTTGACATCAACGATAGAAACGAAAAGACTCCATATCGATACGAATGAACTTGTCTACAGGACTGCAGAAGATATCTGTTTAGTCCTGCTCCATTTGTGCAGAGCTTCGCCAGAAACATCATAGAACACAACGGCAACTTCAGTTTGAGTAATTTGGACCGACATGAAACCTTGCCCGTCATAATAGAACTTCATTTCCTTCGGATCCCACCAGGCCACGTCGCCCCTCCATGCCTTTGACCCACCACCACTTGTCAAGAATTGAAGCGGGCTGCAACATTCGGTTAAAGCTTCAGTTTCGCATTTATGCCTAACTCCCGTATCCTTTCCTTGTTTCTGTACGGTGAGTCACTTTTACACATTCTCAAAGGGAATGTTCTGGTTGTCGACTTTAGTATTTCCATTTGAGAATTTTATTTCTTACGCTTAAATCCTGGTTCGATTTAGGACTGAGAAGCCGACTATTTTTTATTTTGTAATACAAGATTCACTGGAAATATCCATGTGTGTGTGTGTGTAAACTAATCAAGAATTTACCTTTCACTGCTGCTTATGTGTTCCAAGCAATGGTCATGTCCGTTTATATAAAGATCGACATTATTTGCCTGAAAATTAAAAGAATCGACGCTCAATAAAAGTTATCAATTGACTAGTTAACTTCAGTTTGCTCAAAGAAAAGCTATCCAATTGTTCGCATAAATTAACACGTTTAATTTAATTTATGTAAGTGATTACCTGGAGGATCGGGAGGAGTTGTAAATTGAGCTCGACGGTGTTACCATGGTGTCCGGCACTCTTAATAGTATGGTGACCAACTACGATCTTCCATTCAGCAACGGATTCTTTCAGTGCCATGTCCAAATCCTACGACACGATTAAATATTTTTCCAAACAGTTATTATTTTGTTAATCATGCAGCTAATTGATTGCTCGAATTGTTACCTCCAAGAGATTTGAAAGGTAACTCTTCCTCGGTAATATGCCACTCCAATCATACACATGGTCCTCTGGCTCGAGGAAGTACTTGTTGACGAAAGGAGTTGTGTCCACGAAGAAAAACTCAGCTATTTCTGCAGCAAGAAGTTTTTAAAATTGTTAAGATTATAATGTGAGTTTTAATTCTTTAAAAATGGAAGATAGAAGGGAGAGATTTACCGGTGTTGACGATAAATGACCTGAGGCAAAGCCATTTGCTATCCAGTTCTCTAAGGACTGGACTCAATTGTGCCTCGACATTACCCCTGTAGTCATGGTTTCCCAGAACTGCAGCGTATAATACAACAGAGCAGAAATTACGGTTTAACCTTTATCAGTTCTACTATTGAATTAAAACAATAGTTGTTTAAATCCGAGATCTTCAGCTATAAGGCGCCATAGCTCAAGGGTGATGAGGCTTCAGAGGAGTAGAACGTCATCAAAGTTTGCGGACAGAGTAGGGGAGTTTAGTCTTGCTGAACTTTACTGCTACTAACACGCTGCTCAAAGCAAAAATCATTCACTAAATTATAGTCGATATCTAGAGATATTTACCATTGTACCATTGCTTTTGCAGGCCAGGAGCTGTATAAATTCTCGTAAATGACTCATAAAAAGCTGGATCATCCACGCCGTTTAATCCACCTTCGTAGAAATTATCTCCAGTTGAGATTATAAAATCAATGTCCAATTTCTCTCCCATTATTCCCATCTGAAGATAACAAAAGTTGATTGCTAAATGAATAAATTAACTGAAATGATTTGAACGGGGATTTCATATAATATAATATAATAGATATCGAATACATTTTTTCTAATATTATCTTGGACATTTGCAAGAGAAGACAGCACAATCAACAGAGAGTTTGAACTAGGCAAGCAAAAGATATGTTCAAAGTATCTTACCACAAGGCCAAGCAATCAGCACAACCAGATTTAGGGTTATGGTTGCATTTTTTATAATGGTTATTTTTTAAAATATTTTTTTATTTTTTAAAATTTATTTTTAATATCACTATATCATAATAATTTTAAAAACTTAAAACATAATTTAAAATAAAAATATAATATAATATAATATTTTTTAAAATATAATTTAAAAATAAATAAGCGCTTTAATAGAAACCTTACATTTTACTATATTTTTTATAAAAATAAATTATTTAACAATACTTATTTCCTCCTTACATTTTAAATCATAGAGTTTGCAAAGTTGCAATGTCGATGTCGTCCATGTTTATACTAATCAAATTTACATAGATCCTTTATATTTTTTTTTGTAAGTTTAATTTTTTTTTATTTTAGTAGTAAGCCACTAGTAATGCGTTAATCGAGTTAATTTAGATTAATTTGAATATTTTTTTCTTAATTTTTTTCATTATTTTTTTTAATTTAATAATAAATTATTTACCTTTAAATTTAGTTATTTTTTCACTTTTTTTTTTATTGTTTTTAGAGCTGTCAATCAAGATAACTGAGTCAACATACATTTTTATTAACAATGTATTGTTATTTTACTCTGGTTTTTTTTTTGTTAGGCTTTTTTTTAAGGCTTATTTTTTTTTCTATCCTCATCTTATATCACATGTAGTGCGTTAGTTCAGTTAACCTGAGTTGACTTTGATATTTTTTCTTGATTTTTTATGATTTTTTTAATTTTATCATTTTGCATTAATTTATTTGCCATTAAAATTTGTAATTTTTTTTAACTTTTCTTACTATTTGGTTAATCCGAGAGCAAGTTTGTAAAGTTAATTTAGATTGGTTCAGAGTTTTTTAAATGTTTTTTTATTAAATTTTTGCTTTTTCTACTAGGTTATCTTTGTTGTTTTTTTGCTATTCCGATTTCATGTCATAAGTTGTTGGTTCTTTAAATTATTTAGAATTGATTCGAGTTTTCTTCTTCAACTTTATATTTTTTTTAAATTTATGTTTTCATCTTCAACATTAGATTAGTAAACTTTAAACATTATATTTTTTTTTTAGTTTATATTTTTACAAATTCTTCTAGTTTCATATCCTAAACCATCTTATAATTAATTTAATTTAATCTATTACAGATTATCATCACTTAAATATTTTTTTTAATACTGAATAAAATTTGGCTTTGTCTATCACATAACACATGCTGTTTATCTAAATAAAATTATAGTTTTAAAATTTAATTAAGTAAATTAACTTGAAATCTGATTGATTTAGAGTTGGAATCAAGTCAGGTTAAGAAAAAAAACTCATTGTAATATTACAATTGATTTAATAGGTTGACCTTGTAACCTCGATAAAACTAAGTAAAACATTTAATTATAATTTATTAAATTTTATGTTTTATTTTTACTTAAATAATATTATTTTTATTAAAAAAAATAAATTCAAACAACCAGGTTAAAATTTGAAACTCGGGTTTTAAACTGAGGGGGTTTTAAAAGCATGTATGGGACTAAAAGCTGTCAATCTCAGTCGTACTTTGCGCTTGTAAGTATAGCTAACCCAGGCAAAATCAAGCGCGCGCGCGCGTATATATATATATATATTGGAAGCTTGCTCATCTGTTATGTCATCTAGTGGGATGGTATATGGAATCCACAAGGAATAATACTCCAAGGAAGAGGTAAGAGAACAATAGCAAAAGGTCATTGACGACAACGCGTCGTCCTTTAATTGGAGGGACGCCCTTAAAAAATTGCCGAGGGAATATCCTAACGGAAACGTTTTGGTTTCGGTACCAAGGCTCGGAAGAATTCCCCCCAGAAAGGTCATGCACCCGTTCATCACTAGCTTTATATATATTTGTTTCCTCTAACTAGGGTTAGCTTTATTGGCTTTTATTAATTATTATTCTTCTATTACTGCTCTCTGGATGCTCTTTCTGAAAACACAGTTGATATTACTAATACTATGGTCGAAATGAGAGGAGGATCGATGTGATATATGCTGATATGATGTGTTATAAGACTAGAATCTCCCGATTAAAAATTACAAGATAAAAAATGACACTCTTATAAGGTTGTTCATCGACGTCGGTCAATCATTTTAAAATAAGCATTGATTTTTGCATGCATCTGCTAAAAAGAAGAAGAAGAAGAAGAAGAAAAGTGAAAAAAGAAGCAATACTGATGTTTCTGAGAAAAGACCATATAAAAGAACACGTTAGATAATGAAATATAAGGGTGACGTGAATTCATCATTTTCTGTATATCTACATGTATGATACTGGATGTATAAATATGTAAGAAGAGGTGATTGTATGTAACTGTCACCTGAAGAGCAACTTCGGTCTGGTTATATGCTCCTCTTCTTCCCCAGTCTCCAACAACCAGAACGCTTAGAGATCCATCGGCTTTGGCAGCATGTTCGAAACGCTGAAGCTCAGCTGCAGAAAGAAAAGCAGTGAAACCTAAAAGAACAGTGGGTATGAGGCTCAGAAGCATAAGACCAGACATGGCATGCAGTACTGGGAGCGAATGTGAGAACAAAGGGGAGAGAAAGAGAGTGTATGCTTTGGTTGAAGGTATGGAACCTTTCCTCCGTAGACTTATAAGCTTAATTCAAGTATTTTTAAAGTAGCTCTCTTTTTTTGGTTGTCATTGATTGGTGATATTTTTGGCGTTTGAATATAAAATTGAAGTTATACAAACATGCAAATCTCACCAAAACAAAGAACAATTTAACATATAGCAAATTATTATTAATAATTCTTTGTATGGTTCTTGTTTGTTTTTAGATTTTTACATATAAAAATGTTAAAGCATTCTTATTATAAAATTATTATTCTAGGGTCTCATCTAATAATTTAATTCTTGACAATATATAAAAATCTATCAATAAATTTATTTCTTTTTTCATGAAATATATTTTAACGAAAAAATTTCATCCTCAAACTTTTTATTCTATAAAAGTTCAATTTCTTACACATTTTCCAAATTACCCAGCAAAAATTAATAATTAATTAATTTTTTATTTTTTCATGAAAAAAATCTAAAAGCTTAAGGAAAATTGAACTTTTTATTTTTTATTACCTCAATAAAAAAAAGGATATTATGTTAAAAAGAGATAAGAGATTATATATTATTATTCCAAGAAAGGTTCTGTATATCTTAAATATATAATATTATCAAATTATGGATTTATAAATACAAAAACAAATTGTGATATCTGAGTCTAGGAATCATAAAACTGGTTTCTTAAAGGATTCATGAGATAAGAATTGTACATATAAGAAGTTAAAGTGCAATTTTGAAAGGAGAATATTGTTGGATTTTTCATTTCCAATGAAAACAATGATTGTTTCAATGAAAGTGCAAATTAATTTTATTATCGGGGTTACAGTTGTGAAAGAACGAGGGAGAGATTGATAATGCAACATGTTAGAGGGTGGTTTTACACTAAAAAAACTGAATTTTTTTATAAAAAAAAGTTTAAATGTGAAATTCATTGATTATTTGTATGAAAAAACTAGAACATATTGGATGTGGGAACGATGGCGGTGTGCTGGGACCCACTCTGAAACCAAAAGCGTGATCCCATCCAATCACTAGCTGGCTTTCCAGAGTGGCATCCAACAAGTTCGCCAGTGCAATCATTTTGACCCATCCCATGCAAAACGGCAAGTAGCGCTCACGTTCAGCAATTCCCATTCATTAACATAACAATTAAGGATCTCTCTTGTCTTACGTGGTGGTAATATCGGGTTCCCCCCCCCCNGTTTTGATTTTAAAAATAAATTTTTAAAAACCACCTTTTTTTTTTCTATTTCTGTTTTAGTTCAAATTTAAAACTAGCTAGTAACTTACTGCGTATGGTAGAATTAAAAAGAAAAAAGAAATCTGAATCCTTTTCTTAGTAGATATATCATGTTTAGAGGATATATATATATATATATATATATATATATATGAAAGTTGAACTCAATCAAAATAAAAACAGGTTTAAATATTGAAATCAAAACAATAATTATTGAGATTTTGATTAGCGTCTCGTTATCTTTAATTCAAAAGAATTTCAATGAGTTTAATTTCTAAGTTTTGAGAGATATTTTTCAAAGTGTTTTAATTTCATAAACCTCTTGCTGTAATTTGAAGAGTTGTAATTTATATTTATCTTCTTTTCTTAATCTACTAGGATTATATACGAGCATAATAAAAGCAGAAAGTTTTCGCTAGTGACTCTTGATTATGTAAAGCTTTTGCAAGGTAGAGATCTAGAAACAGTTTCACGATGTTGAAAGGCTTGCAATATAAGATCGAAGGACGAATTCAGAATCTTTTTGTCAGGGAGATGAAAGCAAGCACCAGTTCAAAATCTTTCTTCACCTCCATTCATTTGATGGAGTTCTCGTTTTCATTATGTTGCATGTAGCAAACAATTCATGGCAGACAAGATAGGGGATAGCGTTGGTTTTCAGTACTGTGCCACTGGTTGGTTAAAGTTCTTACGTGCATGGTAACTATAATTCTGAAGATGGGCCCTGCTTTTTCTTGTCATATGGAAAGCTTGTGTGCATTATTAGGGGACAATGCAGTATGGAAGTTGCAATCTGACAAGAGTGGACGCTTGTCATTTCGCTTTCAGTGTTAAAGTAGTTAGACAGCCGAGCTCTGGCTTATATATCACAGCTACTCTCTCTTCCTGGGCATGGAAATACTTACGGGTCTTCAAATTAAGAAGCCGAAACCGTACTTGTTTCGTAAGCTTCCTGACTGTCATTTCATTAAATCTCGACGCACCAAGGTTAATTATATATCTCCAGCCCATTTATCAAAGCTGGAGTTCATTTTATATGTCTTGCTTAGAGGAATCAAATAATGATGCAAACAACTCAATCTAAATACGTAATATATTCTTTGATATAAATTGCAAATTACTTAATGCTGTGATTTTGCTATTTGTTTTTTCAACTCTCTTGTGTATCTCTACACGCACACGCATAATTAGCACCCACATAAATGCATGCATATATATATATATATATTCATGTGTGTCTCTTCTCTTCCTCAATCTCTTTTGAGATAAATTTATTCTCGAATTGGGATTTGCAATAGACACAAGAAATTAAGAAATATTCCACCTAACGTAGACTCAACACACCACTTGTTCCATTCAATCAACTCTCTTAAGAGTTATCATTTGATAGTTTCAATTTCTTTACAAATGTGTGTCTGATAAGAAGAAAAATAAATCTGCTTGCTGATTACCGCCATTCTTTTCTTTGTTAACAGAAAGAACAAGAAACTAAAATTAGCGCCGAAGTTCGATAAAGATAAAAGAACTCAGCTCTCCTTTTTAATCCTTTACACAGTACTCCAATGAAACTCAAGCAACTCAGATGTTCCGTAACATCACCGCTGCTCGTGCTTAGCCGCCTAGCTGCCACAAGAAACATGAAATTATTACTCTCCCCCTCACTTACGCATTCATCATTGACTCTAGATTCCAAAAATCCTGCCAAGCCACTTTTTTTTTTCCTGAAAGGAAATATATATATATATATATATATATATATATATATANATATATATATATATATTCAATACTATTCTAGAGCGAGAATACTATAGAATCAATAATGTGAGTGTGTATCCGCTAAAATAAATGTTGCGAATTCGTTGCCATCTCTATCCAATACCTACTTCCAGAGGATAAAATTATTTCCTTGAAGTTGGCATTTTCTTGCACCACACCGGCTGTTTCCAATCCAAAATCTAGAGTACAGCTTCCATCTATGAGTTCCATCGGCGCCAACCATATCCACAAAATATATTAATATACAATGATGTTCCTAGTTAGAAATTATACAACACAGACAATGACAGCGAAGAAATTGAATGCTTGAAGTGTTGTTGTATTCTGCACCGCAGAATTAAGAGAAATCCCTGACAAGCATGTTTGGTCCTTTTCGCCTTCCGAACACACAAATCATTGCAAATCGACGACATTTTGCAATCAATTCAGTGATAGAAATGGACTAGCCCTCCAAAAGGGAACGCATATTTGTTGATAAAACGAGGGAAAGACAACTAAATATTACGCTTTCATGAAAAGTAACTTTTTAAAATTTTTATATTTATTTGATCTTCAAAAAAAGCTGCTTAATAAAAAATACTTTCTATTTAAAGAAAAAATTAATTTAATTTTTATTTTTTTATTTTAGAAGGAAAATACTTTTTAAAAATTATAAAAATATAATATTATTTGTTGATTATATCAAATTTAATTTTAAATTTTTTAATTGTTATATATTTTGTTAGAAATAATTTTTTCTTCAATTTCCTCCTTTAGAATTTGATTTAATGTGATTTTTATTTCAATTTTAATCCTTATTTTTATAATTATTTTTTATTTATTAGATTTGATACTCAATTTTTTAATGTTATTTATTTTACTTAAAATAATTTATAAATTATAATTTTTTTTGTTTTATTATTTTTCACCTTTTTATCTATTAGATTTGATATATATTATTTTGATTGTTATTTATTTTATTTAAGATAATTTATCAAAAAAATTATAATTTTATTCTTATTCAACTTTTTAATTTGTAAAATTTATTCTTTATTATTTTATTAAATTATTTTTTAGTTTATTTTTCATAACATTACCAAACACTAAAAAGTGTTTTTCTTTTAGTATTTTTCAATTTATTTTCTATGACACTATCAAATATTAAAAACCAACTTATTTTTAAAAAATTTATTTTATAAAAAACCCACTAGCAAACAAAGTAGACTTAAAATGATTTGAGATTATCCAGGAAAGAGAAACTAACATGAGGATATAAAATATCTCGATATTGAGACGCATTTGGTTAATAATTCAGCTGGATGGCACAAAAGAATCCATTTAACAGAATCTCAACCTAGAGGTTTACTTCTTGAACGTTCGTTTCAAATCCAAATAAGTTGAATTCAATATTCTTATCTGGTTTAATTTAATTTTAGATTGAATTAAGTTGTAGAACGCATCAAAGTCCTCAGCACGAAATTGTAGCATGCACTGATGGAGTGTATGTAAGAAACTGTAGTTAATTTTGTGATCACATAAAATTTAACTTTGGACTACTGTGTGAATTATTTTAACCACAAAAATCTAACCTGCAGCATTCGATCTTGGCTTCCAAAATTACTCTTCAAGTAGAACGCAACAGATTGTCACCTTCCACTTTTATATACGTGTATGGCTGAAGCTCGTACTAGTGACCTGTAGTTGCTGATATAATTGAAATACAGTGCTTAAATAAATTTTCTGTAAAAACTTCTCCAGTTTATGGAAGAAGCCATTTCACGCAATTGCGTTGCTATTACTATTAGTTCCTGTGTTTAGCCATCTTCAGTCGCAACTGCACCAACTTCGGAAGCAATTATGCAAAACCCTTATCCTCCAGCAACTTCGATTGTCTGAGAGGCATTTTCGTCCAGACAAAATAGTATGTGAGAAAATATAAATATGAAAAAGCATATAGCAAAATACCCCAGCTATGCGAGGATTGATGAATCAATCATCCCTTGATTTTAAAATGGCTCTTATAAAAATTGCCATTCTCATACAAACTAGGCATAAGCTCCTGTTATACCAATTTTTACAGTCATTTTAATGGTGATCGGTACAAATAACATTAAACCGAGTATCAATAAACAAAGTAGCAATTTTTGAACTCCTACCATCAAAAAATTATATTGAAGGCACTTAGTAAATACAATTTTCCCATTACAATTAGACATACCTTCCATTGGAGCATCTTCCCGCTTGACAACTGGAAGATAATTCGAAAGGCCATTGGAGATGGATGTCTGAGACAACTCTGTTGTTTCTTAGCAGATTCTTTTGCTTGTCTTTGTTTTTTAAGCAAAGCAGCATAATAAGCTTTAGCATACTACTCCTGTCATATATTTTGGAAAGAAAAAACTATGTTAAATTGAAAGCAGGTAAATGAAACCATAGAAGTAAAAACCATTTATGAAAAATCTAAATACACAAGCACATCACATCATTTCAGAGACCTTTATGCTGGTCATCATTCTCTTGAGCAGACTTCTTTTCATCTGAGAATTTACAGCTGCTGAACTGCTATCAATCTTAGCCTCATGGGGGACCTCTCCACGTTGATGCTTTGTAACGTTCATTCCCTTCTTGATCATCCATGGTAGTAAGACTTTTAGACCTGTACTTGCAGTTTCATTTTTTATATCCTCTTTGTTTCAGCGCCAGGAAAGGCTACTTCGACCTGTCATAACTAGCCATAGATATAGCTCATGAATGATCCAAGCCTTGCAAATGACCAATGCTAGAAGAAACTTGTATATGCCCTCAGATTGTAACTTAGTTTGAAAAACTTCATCCAGAAAGCATTTTATGATAGAATGAAAATGTTCACACTTCATCCAGAAAGCATACTATGATAAAATGAAAATGTTCAAACTTCATCCAAAAAGCATACTATGATAAAATGAAAATGTTCATTGAACCAAATGAATGAGCAAAAAATTAAGAGAAATCATACAATGAGGGAACACTTAGAGAACTAAATCCCAAAGAAAAAAAGAACCCATGTAAGAAAATGAAACATTGAAAAGCATCAGATAACAAAATAAGTTAAGTACTTCAGGCACTACCAATTGCCAGATTTTCCATAAAACCTTTCTTATAGGAGTCCAGAAGACCCAAACATTACAGAAAGGAAAAGAATTATTAATAGAGAAGAGATTGGGTTTCTTTATTTTTTCATATGAAAAAGAAGATACTATTAGGAATAAGTAATGCACACACGATTATTGGAGAATAAGACACCCTCCAATCCAAGAAACAGATTAAAACACAAAATCAATATAAAAAGTAAATAAAGTGGGCAGTTTTAACCATATACAAATTAAAGAAATCAATGGGCAGAAATTCTAATCACTGACAAAGACCGATTAATAATGTTAAGACAAACAAAAAGCCCGCAGAGATGCATAAGAGGATTTATCAATTCAAATACTCCCGATACAGTTCCGGAAAGAGGCAACAGAAAATATGCTCCAGTATTGCTTTTGCTCGTGCACAATCCGCACCTCATGAAGTTGTGAATCCTATCACAATTTTTGGTTTCATTAAGCTCAAGCTTGATCTTATCGCTCCAAGACTGTGAACTGTCAAAATGGGAGCTCCATGTAGGTTCAATTGTATTCTTATCACCAAAAAGGAAAGGGCACGTAGGAATGTGTTTTCATTGAGAGTTCCAAAAACTGACAACTGTTATTCCCAGTGATATTTCTCAGATTTATACAAGTCCACACATGCCAGTAACCTTGTCACATTTTCCGCACAGTACTTGAAGGGACCCTTAAAAAGAACGTGCAAAGGAAGGTTGAAGGCAGGTTTGATATTGTTAAAAATTGTAATTTATCAGAGAATAAAATCAAAGAGTTGCCACTTCACTAATATATGACCATACATAAATGAAAACACAACCCAACCTCAAACAAACATCACATACGGAATACAACAGGAAGAGATACGAGCAGCAAGTGTTTCCATAACCCTCGCCGATCAACCTCTGTCCATGCGTTCATTAAAAACTGAACAATGCATAGAAAAACACAGAAGAAATTCATCCTGCATATAGAAAAACCAGAAGATTTTAATTGAGGACAAAAACAAAATCAAAGTGACCTTGAAAACCAAAGCTTGGAATAAGCACCCTAGTGTTTCCTATTGCCACACATAGAAAAATATAACAAGCATTGAAATTGAAGAGACACACTCCCAAGGTAATCCTAGTCTTCCATGTTAGTTGAAAACATACAAAAGAAAATGCATTACACACTCCTGGAAGACACACAGTTGAACTCAAATGCTAGCTAAGAAACCAGTATAACTTGTATAAAATATATGAAAGGAAATTAAAGGAACATATCTCCAATGCAAGTTTCAAAAGCATCCTAAACATAGATCTTATCATTCAAAGTTTGTGACCCTGGAAACCAAAGCTTAGAATAAGCACCCAAGTGTTTCCTATTTCCACACTGAAAAAAATATAAAAAGCACTGAAATTGGGGTGTAGGAAATACATTACACACTCCCAAGGTAATCCTAGCCTTACACCTTAGTTGAAAGCCCAATGATCGTGGAAAACATGCAAAACAAAAGACTAATGAGAAATTCTTGATCCAAATGCAAAAAAAAAGTTAAAGATGTTTTGTCCTTTCATGTAGGTAAAGTGATCAGCTACGGAGCATCTACCCAAAGTGGAAATAATAGGAAGCAGCCCAGGCAATGCCAAGTTAATTAATTTCTTTAGAAATTGAAAAGCACCGAATCTATTTTCCATTCGAAAAAAAAGAAGTCCGGGAAGCCTCAAACGAACAGAATCTTAAAGTCAAACCCTACCTCCATTCAAGTAGTAGAAGCCGTGTATAAACAGAAAGAGAGACTGCAGCTTCCAAAGCATCAAGTAAAAAGGACCGTTGTTCAAACTCATGCACCTAAAATTCTAAAGCAGGACAGAAAGACACTAGCGGATAAAGTAAGAGTAGGTGATGAATCAAATACTCACAAGGAATTGCAGTCTGTAAACGTTCCTTGATAAATTGGAGAGCCCCTAGGAGAAGGAATTGAGAGGAACATAATCTATTGTGTAGATCGAGAAAACCCCATCGTAGACCTAGTTTTCACCCATCACTTAAACCCTAACCTAATGCAAAAAAGAAAAAAGAAATACAAGGAGAGGAAACGGTTACCAGAACCTGAAACCGAACGGGACAGGGAGAGGGGCTGGCTCGACGCTTTGCAGTGAAGGAATTGGAGAAAGAGAGGATATTTATTTATAACTAACGACTGGTAGATCAATGGCTGAGATTGATTTTATTTTCTGCAACTACGCGTCACGATTTATTCTTATTTTAAAGACACTTTCAACTAAAGACCAGTAGATCAATAGCCGAGATTAATTAATTATTTTCAATCTCTGCGGTCAAGATTTATTCTCATTTTAAACTCGGTTCCGACTACCTTTAAAGTGTGACGTGTCAGCCGAGTGAGATTTTAAAAGCAACGGCTGTGAGTGTTTTTTAGACATTTGCACACTTCAAATATAATAGAATTGCCCTTAAAAATTATAAAAATCCGGAAGGCCTGGCGCTGTGCTCTCCTGGGCTTCTCTTACTACTTCGGCCCAATCCTTTAGGTCTAAGAGGCAATTTCTATGATTTTGTTTTAATTGAGATGCCCTGTAATAAAATACTAAGATATTATTTTATTTTTTTATTGAGATTTTTTTTTGGAATTATGATATTTTTTATATAAAAAGGATAAATTTTAATTTTTTAATAATAAAAAAATTATTAATAAGTTGATGGAGTTTGAATTGAAAGAATATTTTTTCCTCCTTATTTCAAATGATTGAGATTTTTAATAATTTTTTTAATTATCACCACCTTTTATTCAAAAAACAGATTGCTTATAAAAATAATTTCATTAATTTTTTTATAAATAGAGTTTTTCTATGGTGATAATAATTATGTTTTACCTTGATATGCAAAGTTTTTAAAATGATTTGCTTATTGATGTTGAATATGAATAACATCTGTTTTTTTTGTTTTTTTTTTATTTTTATTGGAAAGTGTTGTTTTATTTTATAAAATTTATTGTTTTAGTCTTTTTTTCANATTGTAAAGTGTTGTTTTATTTTCTAAAATTTATTGTTTTAGTCTTTTTTCATGTAGTTATTTAAAAATATCCATTCTCAAATTTTAAATTTTCATGATCATAATAATAATAAGTATATGCTTAAAATACAATGTTTGAGTAAAAAACACATTTTTTTAATAAGAAAAAAATGTGTTAATGCAAAAATTAGGTTGTTAATTATTTTATTTTTTCCCTTTGTTGTTGAAAACATTAGATTTTTACTAAATATTTTTTTTTGTTATTTCTTTTTATTTAATGATCTATTTTGTTAAGAAAAAAAACCCTTTTTTGTTGGAATAAAAAAAAGTTACATGAGTCAAAAATAACAATTTTAAATAAAAAACATACATTTTCCCTTCATAATTTTATTTATTGTCTATCATGTGAATATCTATTTTTATTATTTTATAATTAAATAAAAAATAAAATTATAAATCTTAATTAAGTTAATAATCTAGGTGTTAAACGAATTAATCCGATCTAGCATATGTCAATTCAAACACATTCTCGTTATAATTTTTTATAAAAATATGTTAGATCGCTGCCTTTTTTGAGTTTTTTTAGGAAAAAACCAATTTAGATTTCTTTCGATCAACTCAATTATTAATGCATTAATTAGGTCACATCAGTACAATCACACCCGTTATAATTTGAAACCTAGCCTAAGCTAGAGGTCACATTGACTGGCCACCATATTAACTGTCAGGCAAAGAAGTTACTCGTGCGACAGTAATTGACTAGTCAAACTCTAAAGTCAAGCTAGTGTTTATAGTAAAAGCAATTTTTGTCTCTAGATTATTCATTTTACTTGGTTATTTTTACTCTTATCTTATTTAGAAAATTAAATATCATGTTTGAAAATTTTATTTTTTATATTTAACTTAGAAATCTTTATAATAACTTTATAATTATTTTTAAATTTTTTTTTCAAGATAGATTAAGATAGTGTTTGGAAACGCGGTTGAACCTGCGTTCCCAAAAAGTTTAAATTTTTTTATTTTTTATTTTTATTAAAATTTAATATAGTTTATATGTTTTGGATTGTTTTGATATGTTAATGTTAAAAATAATTTTTAAAAAATAAAAAAATTAATAGTATATATTTTGATATAAAAAATTATTTGAAAAGCAACTGCTACTACAATGTCAAACACACTTTAAAAGTTGTTGTTTAGTTTAATATTTCAATACGCTATTTATAAAAAAAAATTAATAATAAAATTTTGAATAAAAAGGTTTTTTAGTGGTGATTTTATTTGACAAAATTTTATGTTGCGTGTTTTTATTTTTCCCTCTTGTGTTATTCCTGTTTGTCTCATAAGTTTTTTTTCAATAAATAAATAGAAAGCTATAAAAAATGCAATAATTATGAAGAAAACTAGATTAAATAAAAGACAAGCCAAAAATGGTAAAAACTACCTGAAACTGGAAGAGCCATTATAAAAGAAGCGCTGCCTTAGTAGCGTGCCTAGGATAAAGACAGCAAAAGTGAAAAATAGCCAGCAGTGGTAAAAGGTTATACCTGAAACTGGAAGAACCGGTAAAAAGAACTACTGCCTTAGAATGCTTGATGGGATCCTAAAAAAACTCGCAATTAGACCTCAGACCCTATCTCCACTAAAGTAGAGGTTTTGTACGTTAAGAAAACAGTGTTAAAGAGAAATTTAGAGCAGTGCAAAGTTCCGAAACTACACATACAATGTCCTTTGGTGATATTTTAGACATAGATATTCTGGTTTCAATTTAGAATTACCCAATTGCAAGAAACTATCCCCATATCATGCTGCCCATAATTAGGATGTTCATGTTTTCGGAAGCCAGGCAGGTATAGGACATAAAAACAAGGCCAGGACAGAGAAGCGAGAGGTTTCAGACGACCTGAAGAGCAACATCAGACTGGTTTTAGAAATGACCAAAGATGTGCAAAACAAGAGCGCCACACCGAATGCATGAAGCCTGTGCTCGTGATTGGAAGCCATGGCTATGTACAGTCTGAGTTAAAAGAGACAAGGTTCCCGAAAAGACTTGGAAAGACGGAACTCTACAACATATGCAACAAGTCCAGCACTTGACAGTTAAATAGCTTGAGGATACGCTTTATTTCTGACCTGGAAAATTAATAGCCGGAAGACCATGTTTCAAGGATACAGATGTGGATGGGCATCTCTGTGGAATATGTGGAGATATTTAGATCATTGTTTCTCTGCCATTAAATTCCCTTTTCACTCATTTTTAGAAAGGAAAGAGAAGGAGGAAGGGAAAATACCAGAGCAGATTATTAATATGTTTTTCCATCTGGGCTAAATTGAGGAAACCGACTTAACATTTACTGTACAAGGATCTATTTTATTCGAGATGTATCCTCATAATGCAAACAAAATTGTTGTTATGTCTTGCCTATTAGAAAGCTTAATACTTATTTAGGGTTATTTATTTTGGAGCTTTGACAGCCTAAATTATTGATTTTTAAAGTCCAAGTCTCCAAATAAACTCTGAAAATTATCAAGTATAACAAGCCTTTCTTCTTCTGCTTGTTAGAGCAATCAATATAACTTGCTTGGTATTACGTTAATTAAAGTAAGATTCTTAAAGGGTTGTATAACTAGTACCACTCAATTTACATCATAAACCTAGGCAATTTTTGCCATGGCTTGCTGTTCCAAGGTAACAAATGGTTTTAATTTGGCTAACTCGTGCAAAAGAACCTGACAACGAATTCAGAATAATCAGAATTTGAAGATATGAATAATATCATCCAAAAATATTCAGCCTTGTCGGGAATTTTGCAGTTTCTCGGTATCCTAAATTCTTATCATGATTTCAGGAAGCTTGCTGAGTCCATGGATTATTTATCGAATTTATTCTGCAGGATTAATATTCTCAGACAATATTGATACAGACAGCCAAATCAACATCAGACCCCATCCTTGTGTCAAAAATAAGCAAACAACCAACCAACCACACAAGTTAAAGATTTTGTGTGGTTGATGGAGAAATTTTATGATTGACAAGCCAGGAACAAGGATGGATAAAAACCCATCATCCAGTTCTTTTCAACTTCGCACTGCTTTCGGTTGGCATGTCGAATTCCAGAGTCGTTGTTCGATGTCAAGGAAACAGCTTGTCATGTTCTATACCATTCATACTCGGTATGTCAAACTACTAGTCAGGAATCCATACAGTAGATAACACAATTCCACAGAAGAGATCTAGAGCTAGCACTTAGAGCCTAAGAGGGAAAGAAGGAAGGCCCTGTAGTGACCTGATGTCTCTGAATGAACTACTTCAGGTAATGGTCTCTTGTACTTCTTCAAGAACTCTTCCTCGATCTTCTGCAAATCAATCTCTGCCCTCGTAACCAGTATCCTGATTAGAGTACTATCGTCTGTACCCAAACCTTTCGTTGCCTTGCGCAACACCTGTAGAGCCATTCAATGATGAGACTAACAGTTGACAAATAAGGAGATTTCAATGGCTAACCACCAAAAACTTCAAACTGTGTTAATATATAGATTATAAATGAGAGAGGTTAATTAGTGTGATGATACCGTTGCATAGTGCTTTGTTGGATCAACGGCATATTGCAAAATTGTTAGAAGGGCATACTTGAAATTCCCCGATGCTTCTCTTTTAATTGTCTGCAGCAAGTTGAGCACGGTCATGAAGTGCCATAGGAAGAATATGGAAGTAAAAGTAGATAAATCACAACACAGTGCAGATGAAACTATACCTTTCTCAGTTCCTTTCCAAACATTTTATGGTAAACAGAAGCAAGGGCAATCAAATGTGCGGAGCTTCTTTCAGTGAAAATCTGAATGAAAGTGGTCTCATCCATTCCAGATTTCTTCACCCCAATTTTGTTGATAGCTTTGGCATCATCCTCTACCAACAGACTATCAATTTCTGGGCCATCGTACCGTGTTATTGCTATAAATGCGAGTAGCAACTATCGAGAGAAAAGAAGGGAGGGAATCAAACCACAATAAATTTTGAAAATTGAAATCCCAAAAAGGGTGTCTTTGAAGTAACTAGAGGATACTTCATCTTCAACCTAATTAACCCAATCACTTTACAGCTTATTTTTAAGACCAATCTCATGATTTCATTAACTGTGAAGTTTAAAGCCCTCAAGTCGTTTCAGACAACAGCAGATTCGAAAGAAATATAAACAGCTTTCTTCTCGTTAATTGATGCCTTATCTGGACTTCTATTTCCTCATTTATACTTTGCTGTCTGTTAATGACAACTATACCCAATCAGATAATTAAGTAGCCCTTTCAGGAGCCACTCATAACCAATAAATTTAAAGATAGAACCTGATCAGAAGGTATAGTATTGGAGAATTTTATCAGGACAAAACAAACATCGAGCACGGTATTTTCCAGGCCAACATTCAGGGAAGGTGCTCGTATCAGAGCTATAAAATCTTATAATGCAAGATCAGAGAGAGAATGACGAAGGACCTAACCTTTTTATGATCATCGGATGTGTGACACCCAATGTCAAACTCAAGTCGCGTGCCAAAAGTAGGAGTGTAAACTTGCTTAATCTGTCGAATCTGGGATGAAGTGCGGGTACATATGATTTCAGTGGCAGCTTTGACATCAAAAATAGGTCCTGTCAAAGCCTGTCTCAATGTTGTAACATCCCGTTCTATAGGACTTTTCATCCATAATAAAACTGCTTTCTGAAAATTTAAAATATAACAGGATCAGGACCTCATTCAATAGAACTGGCTAGCTTGGCCAGGCCGTACGTACCTTGAGATGGCCGTGAAAGAATAATCGCAAAACTGTGTGGATATAAATTAACTCCAAATTAAGTTTCTGTCCTAGCTACACGCACGTACCTTGAGGTGGCCATGAAGCTCATGAGCCAATTGTTTTTTGAGGTCATCAGAGAACAAGGTCTCGTATTCTTGTTGAATGCTATCACGTTGAGATGCATTTCTAAGTGCAAGAATATTCACAACTACGGCAGCATCACAGCCTAATCCTGATTTTAAAGATAATAGAAGAGTCAATGCAATGCCTTTAATTTTTCTAACATTTTAGGTGGAGATCATTAGGAGGAGAGATTAACAAAGATCACGAAGCTACCTAGCTAGCTAATAAGAAATCAACAAAAAGTAAAGAAACATTACTACGTAGAGACCTTTGAAAGCACGGTTTAGTTGCTCGGCATCATCACGTGAAGATTTTTGCATTGAAGGTTTTGTGAAGGTTGACATCTCTCTTTTTCAAGAGCTTGTTCTCTGAATATCGAAACGATTGAGTAAACAATCTTTCTTTTCTTTTCTTTTTTGTGGAAGAAGAATGCTGTCAAAATATATGGTAGAACAAAAGTCTGGTGAATAAGAATTTGAACGAAGAAATGAACTTAGATCGCTTAATAAGAAGCAAAATAATAGCTAGTCATTCCAGAAAAAAGAAGCCAGCCAGCTAATTCTTATCTGCCAACTATATATTAAGGCAATTTAGGGTTCTGGCATATCTACATTTAAATAACACAAAAGTATTCTTGGTTCACAAAAATCGAAAAATGTATTCCTCGGGAAGGCCTAGAAATGGCAATAGATTGGGTGGTAGCATTTCCACCTTCTGGGTACCTGGACCTGGCCAGGGTTTTTCTTTTTCAAATAAAATATTATTACATAACCTACAATCCTACGCCATTTTATGTATACCCAACAAAATCACATGCTAGAAAGAAAATAATAATAATATAAATTTAATAAATTATTAACCAGCGCATCCACATCTTCAACAGCCAAATTCATTATAGACCACGAGAGTGATTGCCCTAATTTGTGTTTATGTTGTTTATTTTAAAAAATTTAAAGATTTTTTATTTTTTGTTTTAATTTTTTAGTATTTTTATATTGTTTTAATGTGCTGATATTAAAAATAAAATTTTTTAAAAAATATTATTTTAAAATAGAAAATAGAGAATTCAAAAGTTATCTGCCCCTGTTGAAATCTTATCCAGACGATGCCGGATGTAAGAAATTAATCTCATAGGAGTTTTGTCATCAAGCATCTATACTGTTGTGATCTCGGCAAATTAATATAAAACAACTGAGACCATATATGTGGAGAATATATTTACTTTTCAGATGACTGGACCAAGAGTCACCGTCATCTCTAAAATATATCCCAACATGCGTTCTATAATTAATATCATTGCTTATTGTTCAACAACTATACAATCATATAGAATTGGCATACGCCAAAAGACACCAATAATTTCTTTTAATTAACCCACTTGGGATTTTAAACTCTATTTTCCTGAATCATGTCTGTGATTATATTATATATCCGAAATAATAATAATTAAAAAAACAAATAATATATCATGCCCACACCAGTTTATCCCTCGTGGACTGCTCTCTAGCTAGCTACTTCTTGTCATATGTTCTTTGTTTTACATTTTCAATCTTCTTTTCTTTAAAATTAGGTCTTAAACACATGTTTAATTAGATTAATTAGTTAATCAAATTTGATTCTTAGACTGTGCTAATCATTGGAGGTTCCTTCATTTTATTTTTCTTGGGAAAAAATCTTCATAATTGTACACTAAACAGGCATTGGATTTATAATCCAACGAAAATGGAAGGATGACTAGGACAATATCTGATCTCTAATACAATCACATGGAGATCTGAAAACAAACAGCACTGTACACTCTTCAGCAGATCAGAGCAACTAACAGAAGCTTTTAAATCCCTTTCTGTATTAGATAATATAATATAAATAATCACGCACTTTATGTGGGTGTAAACATACATTGATATATGTGTGGTTACTGATTGATGTATCTTTTTTTATAATTTGAAGCTTGATCTGCTCTTACATGGATATCGATCGGATAATGGCATCTCAAATCTGGTCGTTATTTGATCAAACCTCTCTGATAGGAAGAATTTTTGAAGCCCTCTTAATGTGCTTGAAACCTGAACTTCTGCAGTAAACATGGCCTTGACTGGTCTATGATCAGACAAGTTTGACTCACCTCTAGTGTACAAATGTTGCTTTAGCCCCTCCCCGTGCCAAATAATCCGATCGCACCTATATTAAATAAGAATGGAAGGTAAAAAGTACTCAACTTCATACGAGTGTGTAAATGAACTCTAAATCAGAAGATTAATTTGTTGATAATTAGTTCATTACCACGCAGGGGCACGCCACTTCCCACCTTTTTGGCCTTCAGCACATCCAAAATATACATTCGATTTCAGGCAATATTTGTAAGTGGGAGCAAATTTGATAAGTCCTTCATGCCAACCTTCAAATACTTGTCCATTTACGAGCCCCATCCTTAGCTTCATTAATTTCCGTGAAAACAAAAGATTTCAAGCCTTATATAACAAAAATGTTACAAAACCATATCAAAAGTTTTAAGTTTTTAGATGAAATTTTAATATGTAATTTATATTATTTGGTTTGTATGATCTTGCATTTAATTTTATTAATTAAAATAAAAATAATAAAATTTAAATTCATAACTGTTGGTCATCTAATATATATGAAATCAAAATACTATCTTTGGTGATAATATTATTTTTTGAAAAAAAGAATTTAAAGCTTTGTTTTTTTATAATGAAAATCGAAGAGAAGAAAGGGAATACATAGCAGGTCATGAAGAGAGTGGCACTATAGAAGCAAAAGCAGCAAAGATTGACTCTGCATATCTATACCTGATCATTGTCTAGCAATGCATTCCATTCTTTTCTATCCACCAATAATCGAGTTGTTGCTTCTGGTAGAGAAACTCTATAGTTCAAATCTCCAAGCCAAATTACCCGGCTGCAGAAATTCAATCAGGAAAATTTAGCTGACGCTCAAATATCGATCTAATAAAGTAGTTTTTAGAGTCTTGACAAAAAATCTTAACTTCATTAGGAAGTCAACTTTGCTCTAAGAAAAGGCTTAATTATACACACACAAAAAATAAATATATATATAGATGGCTAATTTACAAACGTATAAATCAACCCTCCGAGCGGTTTAGCTACCAACTATAGGGAGCCCACTTCCTTTCTTTCTTTCTTTCTTTCTTTGGTTTTTTTTTTGTCAGCTACCGAAAAATTTAAAATTAATACAGTATGCGGAGAGCAATTTACATAATATATAATTAAAAAGTGATTTTATAATTTTTGAATGCTTGACAATTAAGCCCATGATGCCGACAAATTCAAAGTTGGAAGATGGCAATATTTTGACTCTTGTCTTATTTTATTTTATTTTTATCATTGTCTCATTTTAATTTTTGGTTAGTAGTGAGACCAACATCATTAATTATATAATTTGTCGAATAATGAACGTTGATTAAGAAGGTATAATATAAATTAACTATCAACATATGTATAACGAATTGGTTTGGACGGTTTCGAAAATCTAAAACCTAATTCACGTACTCATGATCTAGAATATTTCGCGGCAAATCAAGCGAAGGGCCTCTATGGAAGCTTGTTCGAGAAAATATTTCGGCTACGTCAGAATTTCTAAGCTTTTCATCTCCCTCTCTACCTCCCGAAGCTAGATGACAGCACACAAAGCAGAAGCTTGTTTCATGTAACCGAAATCTAACCGACACAGATCCCTGCGAAGTCAAGTTTTAGAGAGGAAAACGAATATAAGAAGTTGCTTTAGAAAGTTGGGAATTGTATTAACGCATGGTCAACTCTTGTAAGTATTGTTGCCGAAATAATCAAATTAATGGGATCCTGTGATTTAGCTGATTAATGATAGATGTTGGCATTAAATCACCTCAGTTAAACCCCAGTTATAGAAGAAAATAATTGAAGAAAATTAAGATGTCTAAATAGTACCTTGTTTCCGAGGCCCATGATGCCACAGCCTACACAAGAAACACTAGGATGCCGGACGTAAGGACGGAGATCACTTCGAATCCAAACTGATATCAATATCCCGACCATTTGTTTACAAATGACACACCGGAAGTCTTCAGGAATGCTGCTTTCGAATACTGCCCTTTCATCTTCGATGAAAGAGGTTTTTTGTGTTCTTATACCTAGCTGCTTGTGGTTGTATTTCTGTTTTTCTAGGCAAGACTGAATCTTCTTGTTCAATGCTTCTCTAATCAATGAATTCCAATTCATTGAGACCTTACTATTTTCAGAACCTAAGACAGTTGATGCTCTTAGAGGCACAATCTCTTGAAACCTGATAAAAGAATAATTAAAAAAAAAAACTAACGTAAGAAGAATATAATATATTAATGGAAACTACAGATTTGCTAAACTTCCTTGTCAAAACTCACACTACTTACCCAAAAACGTATATGTCGCAAATATTATTGGGAGTATCTAGCCAATCGGAAATATCCAAATCTTCCTGTGGTGCAATCCCGCCAACATTCCATGTGCTGACGAAAACACTTAATTTACAATCAAAGAAAAAAAAGGGTATATAAGATTATTTAAGGATCAAATTAACTTTACATAGATATATTAATTAGAAAATGATAGAGATTATAAGATGTTTGCTTAGTTACCTGTAGTCGTGGAAGTTGTCCTTGCGCTGATTGCGGATGGTGTTATCGCTCAACGATGTTTGACCTAAGCTTGAAATATCCAGCAAGCTACAGGTTCTTGAGTCACCTGGAAAATCTGCGACAAAGTTGTTGTTGCTCAATCTCTTTCCAAGAAATTTATTGGCTACTAATCTTGGCCACATGACCTGAAAACGTAAAGAACTAAGTAAATAAGTACACGAATGAAAACACACACGACTATTGTTTTAAGCGTAAGAAGAGTACAATGACGAAGGAAGGTTGCAGAACTATCGTAATAAGTTGATGTTTATGAGGGCTCACTTCTTGGATTTCTGCCTCAGCGCATATATAGAGAGGATAAGGGGTGAAGAGAAGGAGAAGAGCGTGAGAAAGGATTTGGATAGACAAGGCCAAAAGAGATAAAAAGAATGTGCAGAGAGATAAATCATGCTGAGGGATGAAGAGAGAGACCTCTGCAAGTTGGCTAGGAAGCAGCAACTCCTCTGACGCGAGTCGTGATGCGCCTGGCTTCAATTTTGTTTGCTTAATTACTTTGATAACTTGATTTCCTCAATTAACAATCATGTAATTCAGAAAGAGAGAGACGGAAGCAGAGAGAGAGAGAGAGAGAGAGAGAGGAAAACATTGGTCTCGTTGCAGGGATTAAATTTCCAGTTTAATGGGTTGATTTTGATTTGAAAGTTATCTTAAGTTTTCCTCACGGATTAGTTAAAGAACCTGAGGGGGTGCAAGTGGGTGTGGGTCCATGAACAAAAATACTTAAAATTTTCTGAATAATTACTGTAAACTTTTGATGACATGGCAATTGGGATATTGTCAATTGAATACTATTTATAGGACCAATTTGTATTTTAAAATAACTTTCCGGGTTATCATAGCCACGTTAGCAACTTGGTTCCAACTTGGAGAGGCATGCTTGTTCTCTTGGCCAATAGGATGATCCCTGAACGACCGCATTATAAGGTTATTTGGAATTATGTTTTAAATAAAAAAAAATAATAGTTTATAAAATTTTTATTTAAAATTAGTTTTGTTGTATGTTTTTTATTATTTTAATGTATTGATATTAAAAATAATTTTTTAAAAAATAAAAATATTATTTTGATACAATTCTGAAAGAAAACAACTACTATCACATTTTCAAATACTTTTTAAAAGAAGCATCAATAAAAAAACTAAAAAGAATTATAAATTTTTTTAAGAAAACAAAATTAATATTGATTTTTAAAACTCATGACTCAAATCATTAAATTCGAAGTTCTCAATCTAAAAAATCATTAAATTCAATTCTTAATTAATTAAATATTAAAAAATAAAATTAAAAAAAAATTAATTATATAAAATGATTATTAGAAATAAAAATTAAAAAAATTAAAGATCAAAGTTAGAATACAAAATAAATTTTATATTTAATTAAAAAATTTAAAAAAATAATCAATTCAGTAAAAGAACAAAAATAAAATAAAAGAGTAAGTCTTAAAAATTGATGTAAGAATTAAATAAATGTTTTTTTTATTAAATTATCCCAATAAATAGTATGATGGATTTGAAGCTACTGTGATTTTTCAAGAAAATCTGAACAAAATTTAAATTAAACAAATTTCCTCCCATTGCTACCAAAAATAATAAGAATTAAACAACCAAAAAGAAAAGGTAACATTTTTATCAATACACTCATTCATTGTTATAATTTCAATATAAAATTATTATATGAGTCTTGCACAACATTTTAAATTTACAAGTTAAGATCATTCTTTAAATATGTCTTAAAATCTTATTAACTAAACAATTGTAAATTATAATTTAATCATCTCTATTTTTTAATTAAACTCTTAAAATTTAATATAAAATGGTGACGGGTATAGAAGTTTTAAATTTAAAAAATAATCACTTAAATAAATGTATTTGATAATTACTAAGAAATAATTCTTAAAATCTCATCCAACAACTTAAATATTAAATTAAAATGATTTTCCTCATACAAATTTATGGAGAAAGATTCATTCGGAAGTTTGCAAGTTCCACTGGAGAAATGTCGTAAGATTAAAAATCATTGCAAAAGGGTATTGGAAAACGTTTTATGTGATGTGTAAAACATTACAAATTAAATCGATGGAGAAAGGTTCACTCGGATGCTTGCAGCATCGAGTAAAATCGACCAATACTTCATTTTGCATGAGAACACACGTGAGAGTGTCTTTTGGGTTTGATGTATTAGGGCCGAACAGTCCTAGGGCTGAACCAGCTTCAGTAGTGATTAGAGACCCGGTCTGAAGATCAAGCAGAAAACCTCCAAGGTGTAATCAAGCTATTTATGTTTGCTAGGTGAACGATTAACGAAAACAAAAAAGTGATGGTAGAGACCAGAGAGAACGTGGTGAAGTACATTAATGGATTGTTGTCGGGCCTGATCATACTTTTTATAATGTAAAAAATAGTATTCAGACTATGATATTGTTTTTTAAAAATTTAAAAAGTCAGGTTATTAACTTGTTTAAATTTAATAAATTCAATAATATGATAAAAAAAAATATAAAATTAATAACTAACCTCCCGAGGCTTTTTATATTAGTACATAATGCACCGAGTCTCTTAACGTTCTTTTTTCACATTTAATTTACAATTCCAGTTATTAATACTAGGGCATGGCTAGCTAGTGCCTGCTCTTTGCTTTCATGATTTAACCCTGAAATGCTTTTCAAGGAACTTATATGGACTATGATTAGCCATGAAGTGTTTTTTACACTAAATTTGAGAGATCAAGATTCAGTTTCTGTCCTGTTTCCTGGAGCATGGGGTTTTCTGCATAGATGATGTTTCAGAACTTGAGTGGCTAAGCTTTTTAATTCTGATTTTGCATCTTATACCCCTAGCTATGCTTCTTTATTTTATATGGCATATGATTTAACACAGTATAGGATAGTGACAACAACAATTGTCGTTTGATTCCAGGTAACCCTGTCCTCTCTTTTTTGTTTCTTTCTTCTGTTCTTTTTGCTAATTAGTTTCGGGTTTAAGCCATGGGTGAAAACTAGGTCTTTTTTTCTAGTGTCTAAACTCTGCTTGCACGTTTTTCTTGGACCCCAACTTATCAAGGAACATTTACGGACTGCAATTTATTGATATGGAGTGTTTGATTCATTACTTACTCCTTTCCTCTATCCACCTGTGTCTTTCTGTATTGGTTTAGAATTTTGAGTGCTTAGTCCAAGATACCGATCGTGTATCTTTCCAGAAGCATGAATGTGAATAGTTGTCTTTATTACATGACGTTTTGGAAGCCACGTTTTGTATCTGTTTGTTACAGAGTTTCTACTTCTCTAATGGAGGTAGGGTTTGACCTTTTGATTCTGTTTGTTTGTGGCTCCCAGGCCTCTATAGTTTTTGAATGAAAAATAGAATATGTGTTTTTCAAGTGTTTAAGGAATTAATTAACTTGGCCTTGCTTGGGCTTCGTCCTTTTTTTTTCACTCTGTGCAGATGTTCTATATTTGATTGCTTGACTACAGTAACGGAAAAGGCATCTTTAACCTTTATTTTGCATTTGGATCGAGGATTTCTCATCAGTCTTTTGTTTTGCATGTTTTTCCAGGATTAGTCGGTTTTCAACTAACATGTAAGACTAGGATTACCCTGGGAGTGTTTAATGCATGGCCTACTCTTCAATTTCAATGCTTGTTATATTTTTTCAGTGTGGAAATGGGAAACACTGGGGTTCGTATTCTAAGCTTTGGTTTGCAGGGTCACGGACACTTCCAGGAGTCTATCAACTGCTTTGAGGAAGCGTGCTGAAGTTCTCTGAGGCTTTGGCAATGGTTTATGGTTACCTTCTGCCAGCTTCATAATTACTAACCTCATCAATACGGCTGGTTGGTTTGCTCTTTTTATCTCCACGTGCTTTTCAACTTCTAACAGCTCTTACTCAATTGCTTGTTTTGTTCTAATTTGTGCAGATACTTATCTAGATGATTATGCTTTCAACAAGATCACATCAATTGTTTCCTAGCTGGCTTTTTTATTTGCCTTCCGGTTTTAGATCAAGACAAGTATTTCTTTACTTTTCTATTTCATTCTAGACAATTAGAAGAAGAATTTCCTAAATTATAACTAATTTTAGAGCTCAAGTGAATTTATAAGTGAGCATCTATTTTTTTTCTTCTCGTCTTCATAATGTTATAAATATGCATTGGTATCGTGTTGGCATTCCCATTTAAGAGTTTTCTTGAATTAAGTTTTTTATTCTCGAACTTCCTTAAAACCTTGATTTTTTTATAGGTGACTTTAGAGTCCTTGATGCTTGGTGATGCTTTAGGATCCTAAATGAGCATTCTTTTGAAGCATATACTCTTCCCTAAGAAACAGTTTCTCATTCTTCTCAGCTTCTTACTGGGATACCGGCAAGTACTTGTAAGAAAGCCTTAAAAGGATTTCTTGTTCTTTTCGTTTATGTTTCTTGGTGCTTGAGTTTTGCGAGAACAGATGAACACAGAATGAAGCATTTGTGGTATGTAACAGCTGGGTATTATGTAACAGTTGGTCTGGCCCTTTTCCTCTTCCATAATTTGTTTGGATACAGCATGATTCTTTCTTTGGTCATATTTGGGATCAGTTAATGTTGGTGCAGTCTCAGATATTATTGCGAAGTGTTGTTTTTTTTGTTGCTCCATTCCGTGCTAGAAGTGCTTGGGTTCTTTCAATACTTGCTGGCTCAAGATATTTGATGCATGTGACGTCCTTTGCTTTATGAACTCTCTTCATGGTTTTTGGAGATCAGTGAGACGCAAATGGAGCATTTGAAATTTGTATCATTTTCCTCTTGTTTTTCTGGGACTGAACGCTTGTAGAAGGCTAATTCTTATGCCCTTTTGCCTCGATATATATAGATTGATGGTGTTCGCTCGACTAGTTTTTTTTATGGATACCTTTTCCATATGCTATGTGCTGTGTAGCTTTGCTATAACATGAGAGGCATCTATAAATAAATCTAAAAAGGATTCCAAAATTTTTAAAAAAGTTTCTGATATCTTTATCTAAATTAAAAGGAATTGAAAAAAGGGTGTAAAAGTACACCCATAGCCCAAAAAATATTGAGCCGGCTGGACCTTAGGCCCGGCCCGGCCTCAACAGTTCCTTGTCTCCCTCCTGTTTTCAGATTAAAGTTCATCCTTTATTCTTCTCAGTTTTTTTGATATGTATACACCATTGTGTTTGGTTTTTTTAGATCAAGTTCATTTGCTCATGCAGATATCTTTTAGTTTCCAACTTGTAAATACTTTAAGAATGGCCATTTAAACTTAATCTCTTTTACTTAGCAATACAGAAGGTATTAGAAACTTATGCAGTGTATGACGGGACACAGAAGGTTTTCTTGTTGGTATGAGACGACCTTTAATTTCTTAGCTATTCAGACTTGAAAGGTTTTTCTACACCCTGAATATTTATGAGACAATCTTCTTCATGTTTTCGTCACCCTCTTGTTGTAGTTGCTGTTGTGTGTTGTTTTCTCTTCCCGTCATATATCGTCTCATCAAACACGCTCTGCTAGAAGGCAAAAACAATATAGCAGGAGACTGGTGATTGTTATAATTAATGATTGCAATTTGGAAATTTTTGAAACCAATATGACTCAAGATCTGCTCTTTTCTTAACGGTGTCCT
The DNA here is from genome assembly GCA_015708895.1 of Populus ilicifolia. NCBI lineage: Eukaryota > Viridiplantae > Streptophyta > Magnoliopsida > Malpighiales > Salicaceae > Populus > Populus ilicifolia. The sequence goes on from SRLM01000324.1 coordinate 621,520, forward strand.
GAGCGAATTTCCCCATCTATATCACCTGGCAAGATTACTTGAATATATTAGTCTAATTTAGCTATTCCAAGAATGAAAGCTTGCTATTATGTCCTGTTGAAACATAAGGATTCTAGGTCTGGGATGCTTAAATTTTAACACTTTATTAGTAAAATGTTTCCTTGCGTGTAGAATCATCCAAAATGGTAAAACTTGTTGAAAAGGGTGAACCATTCTGTGTTATATGGATATTAGATATTAGAGTCTTTGAAGAGAAACCGAGGAATTATGTGTAAGCATCTACCAAGTCTGTCAGAAAAATCTCAACTACGCATTTTAAATAGGAAACTGGATGCACTAGTAGACATAAAATAGCGGGCTATTAAACTAGTATAGCACATAAAATAGCAGGCTATTATACTAGTGGTCTTGCTGTCCCAAGTCCGGATGTAGAGTTTTAGAAGAGGAAGATGGTAAAGGTAATAACGCCAACAAGCAGGAAGGGTACCATGCATGGATGACTGCAACCTTGGGACTACTATTTATAGATACTTGATAAAATGACTCCCTGCTCTTTTCAGAATGTAGATGAGCCAGCCTTGCACCTTAAACTGGCATGCCTAGGCATGCTGTAAGTAATCACATGGTGATGCTCAATTCCATAGATATAAGATTTTCCATAAAGTGGGTGCCTGGGAACACATGATCAATGGTGATGCTCCTGGTTCTTCCAGTTCCACGAGTAGAAATGGTCTAGACTCGGAATTAGGTTGCCAGAAGGAAGGAGGGGGCTCCTACTTTATGAGTTGTGATGCTCCTTCTGGTTCTTCCTGTTCCATAAGTAGAAATGCTCTAGACTCAGAATTAGGTTGCCATAAGTAGAAAATATGTTTGTTTTGGATCAGATAATGTATGTGCCACCTCCTATCAGTGCATTACTGCATCCGTGCATCGGCATGAAATTTAGTGATTCCAAATCAGGGCCTCTTAAGTTAGGCAGGCCCATTTTCTTGTTCGGTCTTAACAGCAGATGACAACCCAAGTTTTAGGAGATTGATATCCTCCTACCCTATTAATTGGGCGCTTGGTCGTCATCAACCCTATCATCTTTCATTCTCAGCCAACAAAGATTGACTGCTGACCACCAGCTGTATAGCATCAATTTAGTGGTCCAGAGTACAATCTGTGCATGAACCACACGGAATCATTGCTGACACATAATATTACTATTTAGAAGGTAATTTGATACTTCAAGTCGCAACAACCGGGTGCCATGCCCTGACTTTTCTTTCTCCAATCTCTATCTTGGATTCTTCCATTTGGCTGTACTAGAAAGATGTATCCACAATATTCCAAGTTATGAATCCTCCTCCAGGTTTCTTTCCTTTGAATTGATCTCTCTCGTCAGCTGAATGTTAAATGTCGAAGTTGATACAAACACCCCCATTGGCCTGCAAGCCTGTAGTGAACTGGTATCCATTCATGTCAAACTTCATATAATTTGCCCGTCAAAATAAGAAAGTTTGATTCAATTCATATAATCAGGTGATTCATATGGTAAATGAGGCTACGTTACATTCAACTCATTAGACTTGAGCTTCTTCTGACTCCTAAATCGTTTGTTTTAACTAATTCTCTCCCTACTATGCATGGCTTCGATTTGATTTTAAACTGAGCTTGGTGACTTGAAGTGAAACCATATAACCATATGGTTTAAGATCCGTACTGCTAGTTCTTGAACTCTTCTTGCATTGTATCTGTCACATTTAAACGAATAAGAACTATTTATTTAGATTTGAAAGATCATATTGAAGTTGGGGTCATATAGTCACCAATCAGTCGTGTATGAGAAAAAAAATTGTCCAGGAGTGAAGTTGATCATAAGAAGAGCGATTACTGTCACTTGTAACCTTTTTTTCCCTCCAGCTATTTCAATTATGTTTCCGATGACCGTGAAGTATAATTCTTCTTTCTTTTTTTTTTACTTTTCTGGATATTGAGCAGAGTAGCGCCCTGGGAACTGTTTCTTACGTTCAACCCATTCTAGGAGAAGTGACCAAGATTATCGATAGAACCATTTTTTACTATTCCCTAAACATTCCTTCAATGGTCCCACTTATTCATACTTGCCAGCTCTATGCTAACATATGGTACTTCTGATTACAGAGTTAGGTAAGGATTTGGCTGTCCATGTTGAGGTGCCACCTACACCACAGAAGCTAACCATGATCCAAAAACTGCTTTTGAAGAATGCAACCTACCTACTGTATAAGTCCAAAACATACATACGTGTGTGTGTGTATTCCTTACATTATATTTTTTTTAACATGTTTTGAGGTTACTGAAAGTCATTTTATGGGTGCAGAGTACTTAAGAGAATTTATAAATTAATTTTTAAAAGATAAAAAATTCTATATTTTATATTTTGAATTATAATTGTGATAAATTTCTCATTGAGTTAAAGTTTTGGGTTTGATCTCAATTGAAATACACATATTAAACTTTTTGATAATGTATTGTAATTAAAGATTCGAGTTCATTTAAAATTATCAATAAACCTGTAAAAATCAAAATCATATCAAAATTGTATTTATAGTAGAATTCTTTATAATTTTCACACTAAATATTTAAATGAATATATTAAAATCAGGTTATTTAAAAACTCAATTCATCTATGCATTTAGAACTATAACTTGTATGAAAATCTCTAAGTCAATCATAATTATTTTTAAGACAAAATCCTGTTACAAGATAAAGAACGAGTTTTAACTCCTGATTTGATTTGATAGATAACTAATAATATAGGAATGGTAGGAAGAAATTTGATGAGAAACTAATAATTTGTAAAATAATTAACTTGATTGTTATAATTTTCACCTTAATTTGTTAGAATGAAATAAGTTAAGTTAAATTGTTTAAGATTTTGAATGGTTACTTAAAATAAATTTAACAAACTTGCTCCTAGAGCTATTGTCAAGTGAATAAAAATTACTTTTCAATATTAAATTTATTTGATAGTAAAAAATTAATTAGAAAGATTTATCTAATTAATGTACTCATAATCTCTTTAATCTTTCTTAGTTTTAAAAGAATTTATTTACTTGCAATAATGTTAATTTTACTTTGATGATTAACATATTTATAGAAATGAATATCTAAATCCTTAAACTAGGTTAATAATATATTAATTCATTATTTTTATTTTCTGTATCTTGTTTTTTTAATTTTTAATTTAAATCACTTCTCTTGCTTTTTTATTTCAGTATCTTCTAAAAAAAATTAAACTTATCCTAAATTCAACCTAATTTTCACAATGATATCATAAAATTATATTATATGTTACAGTAAAATCAGAACACGACGGATCACTACTGTTTCGGGTGGTGGTTGGGATGGGGGGCGCGCGAAAATAAGAGAGGCGACATGTGTGAATATCGTGGATATTGAGTGGGTATTGACTTGTATGATTATGGTTGGTGATAATGGTAGGAATAAATAGGTAGGGATGCCCTCAACAGGCTGTCTGAGAGTTTGACGACCTTGGATGTGTTCTTCTTTAAGACTTTAATTATATCGAAAGAGAAGAAACATCATATTTGACAATTTGATGATGAGGATGGTCATAATCTCTAGTTGGACCCCTCCCAGCACCCATTTTCAGTTATCTTGCTTTCAAGGAAGGTTGATGCTATTCCTTGCATCGCCACCTACTATAATATCAAGCTGCTGGGTCCTTCCTGTATAACCACTTTATAATAATTGTGGATCTCTGCCCTGTGCTCTTCTGTTACTTCAATCATATTAATATTTTCCCTGCTCCCAACCTTCGATGCTAGGTCTTTGCACTGTTTCTGATTAAACTTGCTTCCTTTTCTTTTCCTTTTTGCCAATTCTCATACCACCTACCCTTTACTCTTGTATTTCAATGCATTTAAGAAATGAAATTATACGGAAGCTTAATGATGCCATGGATCAACCTCTAATAGGGATGGCCAAGCAGCCTGTCCCATTCAAATACGCCCCTTGAAGTCTCCAGGTTCCGTCGGCATGACCTGGAATCCCTGTCGTAGGTTTAAAGCACACAACTTAAATGATCTTACTTCAGACCATTCCCATGGGGTTTTGTTATCTCCAAGTGTCCTTCTATGTGTACAGATACGAAGATGAATGATTAACTAGACAATGATGAATGATTTGGTATGGATGGGCAAAGCTTGTCATGGTCAGGTTAGCTAAACCAACTCTATCCAAACTTCGATGTTAATAAAGTTTGGCCGAGCTGGATTATGGCCGTGAGCCTAATCAAGCCTGTGTTTTGCTAGATCTCCTCAAGATTTTCCCCTAGATCATGATCATCTGTGATCAGTCAAAGTGGTTATTACTAGATTGAGTAGATGCCTTTAAGGACATTGAATGGGCTCTGCCTTTTCCTTTTTCTTTTTCTTTTCTGAACAATTCTTGTCCATCCCTCTCATGTCAAGTACCAAGAAAAGAAGTACCGTCTTTTATTTTAGCCCGCACGTGTTGGAACTCCTGTTCCTGCTACCATAGTTATTACAAGATCAACTTTACCATCTTGGACCTCGAGGGTTTAAAATTCTTTTAAAATACTCAACAGTTTCTTTCATTTCTTTATTTTTAATTTAAAATGTTATCGTTTTATTTTTTTATAAATAAAATGATTTAACATAAAACTTAATTCTTACCAAGTTGATTTGCAGACTAGTGCCTGTTATTAATCATCAACAAGGCAAAAAAAATAACTAGTGGTTTAACATTTGTTCTTTTAAAATAAAATTTTAAATTTAAACTTTATATACAGAGCATATCATCTTTGAAAGAGTTTAACTTGCTAATAAATGAACCTAACTCAACCAGGTTAGTTAGTCCAATACGCTTCTAAAAGTTCAGATAAATAAAAAAAAAAAAAACAAGGCATAAAATGTACACCTTATGCATGTGATTTGCGGATGCTAAGCATTAATTGATGGAATTTTGTTGACAGATACAGTGAAGTTTGTAACCTCGTGCAAAGAAGAGGGTACTGCAGAAATGGTTATGGACATTCTTGAGCATGTGGTCGAGCCTTCATAATCGGTATAGATCCAAGAAGAAAGAAAAAAGGCAATTTTTGTTGTGGATGTATATCGAAGGGGTATGCGACAGTGTAACTGTTTGTCGGTGATTCAAGGGTAGGGCCATTTTGCAGGTGTACTTTATTTGATAACAGGATAGGGAGTGTATTTTTTAGATAAAGTGGAACGTAATTAAATAATAAATTTCTGGAAAAGATGATTGGACCTTGATGTTTAATTCGAGAATTTACTTTCGGAATCATTTTTCATTGGATCTGCGGGGGTCTACCACACGGCCAGCTGATATCATCTCGAAAGTAAAACAACTCTAAAACCTTTTTACCCTTTCTTTTTAATTAGTGGGTTCCATTGGAGAAACAAAGGTGAAATGTAAAGATGGAATGCTTTTTTATTTCAGCTTCGCGAGCCAGTTTTTTTTCCTTTTCTCCCTCGAGTCACGTATACGATTTGGTCTGTATCTCCACTGCAGCTTGCAAAGAAGAGTTGAGAGAATGTTGCCACGAGAATCAAAATGTTTTCTTGATAAATCAGAATGTTACCGCTAATAATGATTTATCGGTGGCCATCAATACGTTGTCAGTCAACGATCAGCTGGTTCATGGACTGGTAGGATTTTCGTGGATTAATTCTTCTCGCATAAGAGGAGAAAAAGGAAAGAAAATAAATGTCCACCAAAGGAAAATATAAAGACTGAAAGGCAAGGATATCTGGCCGGCATCTACGCTTTCATGTACTAAGGCCGGCCACCCTGAGCCGGGACCTCCATTTCATTAATAAATCGACTTTTCAAAAAAAAAAAGACAGAAAGGAGGAGGAGGAGGCCAGGGCTGCCAGAAGTTCAAAACCACTAAAGGGAAAGATGCCAAAACATTAATAAAATGCAGGTGAGAATTACCTTTGGCGATATTTTTAATATTCAAAAATCAAAACATCACCCTGTGTGGATGCATGGGCAGGAGCATCCAAGGTCCATCTACCTTAAATCAAAATTGCTCTTCTTTACAGTCCAAAAGGAAATGTATTGGGAGTTTGTCCTGTACAAAATGTGCTTGGTACCCTGTACAGGAATTCAATGGATCAAACTAGCTAAACCATGTTGGACCAAATTGGACTTGGATATGATAAAACAAATGAAATATTCTATCTACTGTTCGGTGCCCTTTTGGCTTGGTTGGTGTGAACAACTCCTTTATTAATTTTGTATTGGTTAATCACAACAACAATTCTTTGTAAATTATAAATATAATTAATCTCTTTATTAATTGTAAAGAACGTTCTTTCTGTTTCACGAGTAAAAATAATTAATTTATGTTAGAATGATTTCGTTTATATTATTTCATTAATTTTTATAGATAAAATAACTCATTTTTCTATGTTTATTGAATTATTTATTTTATTCTATAGGTCTCGTAAATAAGCATAATCAATCATGCCCGATACATAATAAATACAATACTTGTTTATTTCTCGTATCTTGTAAATAAAAATATTAATTATTGTTTACCACTCATAAACAAAAACTAATTTATTATTTTATAATTTCTTTTATTATTTCAGTAAAACAAATTTATTTTATTTTTTCAATGATAAAATTGTGATGGATTTGGTGCTTAAAAAACTGCATAAAACCGGTGGAAAAAAAAACTATTTTTTCATTTACTCCGTGCTTGTCCGGCGAACCTCTGATGTAGGTGGACGGCCTTTACTGACCAGGCAGGGCATGTCGAAGTTGAGTTCATTAATAAAAGTTGGCAAGGATTTTAAAGCCAGGAATATTTAACTCGATATTTAATGATAATATACGCAGGTTGTTAGCTAGCCGTGTCTATTTTACATCATAATATATATGACACGAGACATTTGACAAAATTTAATTGTCTTAATAAACTATGTTGATCAAGTTTTACGACCAGAAACATTTTATCTGATCACAAAATCCGATTTTTATTGGAATTTGTTAGTACATGAACCAATACACGCATAAACAGGGAATATAAACGAGCTCTTAATCTGTGATCGTAGTATGATGCTTGCTTGTCATTTAAATTCAATAATCCATCATTTAACACTTTAATTAAGCTTTAAACAAAAACCACTGTCAAGTTTGTTCTGTGCTTATCATGCGGCCTAACTTTTCAAAATAATCAACACCACATTATTGCAGAAATGGTACTACTTATCTTCCCCACCAAACGACTCCACCTGTTCTTTAATTTAATGGAAAAGATTAGTACAATTGAGGTTTTCTGCGTGGACAAAGCACCTGCAACACAGAAGTTATTGTCTAGCTTGTCCCATCTTCCCATCTCTTTATCCATTACTACAGTTGGGTTGTTTAAGCCTGGGATCCTTGTCCAAACTCCGGGTGATTAGGGAAAATCACTGAGGAAAGATAGAAGAGTATTTAATGTACCAACAATGCATATATTTTACAAGACGAGATGTATGGCTGATTGCAAGAAGAACTACGATAAGAATGTGCTAACGATAATAATAATAATAATAAAAGTGTTAGCTAAAACCTCTTTGTAAGATTCTTTGTTGGAAGATTTTTTTTTATTGAAGAGTTATTATAAAATTATTATTGAGATGTTTAATGTTTTGAATAGTAATATAGATCGATAGCATCTTCTCTCCTTTTTTTTTTTTAATTCATATTGAAAAATCTTTGGGTCCGTCGTCTTCCTTTTTTCTTTTTTTTCTCCATAGCCAGCTATACTTCCTCTTATCTCTGCCCTGCTTCTTGCTACCCTTTTAAAAAACCTTGTTTGTAATTACCAAAAACACCATGTTCTCGGTGCAATATTATAGTGATATTTTCTTCGTACCATTCTTGAATCGATGAAGAATATTAAATAATTTTCTTAATTTAAAAATTTAAATAGTTAGGTGAATCCTTGGTGTATAATTATATAATTTTCTGATATATTTTTTATCCGTATAAACTTACATTATCATACCCATAAAGAGTCACCATTATGACTTTTCGCTGAACATGTACAGGAGGCTATGTATTTTAATCATACCTTTCAAGTTAATAATGTTTAAATATAATATATTTTACCCTTTTATTGTATTAAAGGGTATAAATTATACCTCTTCTTATTTTCAAAGTTTTTCTATGAACAGTCGCATCTCTTATATAAAAAGTAATGTAATTTTTCTTTTATCAGAGTCATGGATTTCAAGGATGGTGGGAATTGTCAAGTATCTCAATTCCACCTAATAATAGTCAATACTGTAACTTTTCATCATACACATACTTGGAAAATTTATTTCCTTCAATCGCATCCTTTAGATTTATATTATTTATAAATCATAATTTTATCTCTCTTTTTTCCCTTGAAGAATCACATCTTATTATACAGCAAAGGTTATAAACTACGTCTCTTTATGATTTTATATTCTCTTATGAATAATTACATCTCTTGCATCGACAAACAGTGTATTTTTTTACTGGGGTTGTCAGTTTAAAAGACTGCTACTGCTGTCAAGTATTATAACTCTACCCCACAGATAATTATCGTTTCGACCTTTAACTGCACATTTATAAAAAATTATATCTTTTAATCGCATCCTCTAATTTGACTTTTTATAAATATTACTTTTTTATTTTTTTTATTGTTTTAAATCAGGTTAAAATTTGTAATTTTCCAAACCAACTTGGACATTGTGATTAACATTTTGATGCGTCGCTCACATGGATAATAATTGATGATGATATGTAATCGTAAGTTCGTCGAGTAATTGAAAAATGCTTCTCATATACATATACAGAGAAAGTTCATTTATCAAAAACATTACCAGCTCTTTGCATCCGAGTTCGGTCTATAAAGCCTCGGAAACCTAGGAAGCTTGCACTTCACCCCAAAGACAAGCAATCTATAGAGATCCAAGAAAGCGGGGCATGAGCATCTAGCCAAGGTGTGCTCGGCCCCCAATTTCAAACCATCCTCGTTTTAAGTCGGATAGTCTAAGTAAAAAGACAGGGAATCATATTAATTATTATACCACGATGTTTAATTTTTTACTTTCATCGCCAGTAATTCCAACATCATATACTGGAAAGAAGATGAAAAATTCACTGAAGTCATGGACACTGTAATGCCGATGAAGATTAAAAAAGTGAAATTGTGAGCTCCTAGAAAATAAACATTACAAAGTATTTTAATTCGTTGATAGCTTGTTCCCCGATTCCAGCAGTTTTGAAAACCACACACACACACACACGCAGTTTTGAAAACACTTCGTTGAATAAAAGATGTGAATGCACGATCGTCCTGCTTGAATATTGTGCATCGGAATTTTTATTATTATATAGTATTACTTGAGTTGAGTTTGTTTGGGAGAATAATCCTAAATTATTTTTTAAAATACTGTAAAATAATATTTTTTATTTTAAAAAAATATTTTTAATAGCAGCACGTTAAAATAATTTAAAAATATTAAAAAAATATTAATTTGAAGTGAAAAATAAAAAAAGAATATTTTTTAAAATGCTTTGAAGTGTTTGAAATGAAAAATTAACTCCTTTTTAATGAAATTCGAATACCTAATTGTAAAGGAAGGTTGATGTTCTAAAGGGAAATACAACTAGTAAATTTCTTTTCACCAGAGGGCTTGGGGTGCGCGGGACACCACGTGAGTAATTGCAGGGGTAGTCTGATTTTGTTTTATTTTCTCTACGATATTCTATTAAAATGATCATGCGAGTTGAGTTTTATAAAATTCCACCCGGGGGGTACTTGATTGTGCAATTTGTACCTGTAATAATTAATCCATGATAAGAAAAATACAGCCCTATAACAACAATACAGGATAGGATGGCTACTAATTTACTTCAAATGCCTCTATAGCTATCATAGGAGAAACATAAAAGAATAAATACAGCGAGATATACACGTTAAAAAACATTTTCATGAAAAATCCTCTAAACATTTCAAGGCAAATACAAAACCTTTAAACTCATGGAAATCTCTTCTACGTAAATCATTTTATTAAAAATATAGTTGTTAAATTCAATCTAATTGGACAAATCAATCTAGAATCTAGTTAACTATTATAAAAATATTAATTTAATCCGACGAGTTAGCGTGTCAGAACTCAATCAAATTTTATTGTTATTTTGAAATGCAATTATTTTATTTTTTAAAATCAACATGAGTGTACCTAATTACATTTATCGAGATGAAAAATTATGATTTAAAACTGTTTGTGTTTGATTTTTTTTGAGCTTAGCATGTCTGACATCTTGGCCAACCAACACAAAACACATCCATAAAGTCAATTTTTTTGAAAAGGTGATATTGGAAGGGAAAATACATCCACGAAATGAAATGCCAACTCAGAGAAACGAAGAGTCAACTAAGTTTCCAACTCGCAAAGTACAGTACTCAATGACCATGACCTTCCAGTGTGTTAAAACTATAAGTCTCAGTTCATGTTTTCTCGTTTCGTTACAATCGAAGCAGTTCTCATCCGTCAAGAGCATCGCTCCTTGTCTTTCAGTTCTAAAAATACAAACTTAAAAACACACAGAGCATGTACTGGAATATCTTCCCTCTTGCTTTAAGTTTTCCTTTTTTAATTAGTTAATTAATTATACATATAACGCTTATTACCCCTTGAATCTTGATCTTGTCTGGTACAATATATTTTTCTATTTTTTAATTCTACGGATTAATAAACTTCGAAGATCGATCTGTTTAATCGCGGAAAAAATGTATTCAAAACATGCATAACGATGAAAAAAGGATAATTTTTATTGCTTCTACGGCCTGTAAGGTGGAAAACAAAAACACAGGTGAAGTGTCGCCATCCTCCACCAAAACACAGGAACGCTTATCTGTGCAGGAACAAGCGCAGGGCCATTCATACTCGTTTCCATGCACAGCCTTCACTATTTCCAAGCTATGGGTTTGATCTTCTCAGGTCACGAAGAAAAAATAATTCATTATCTCGTTTGATCTTGAGAATAGTTGTTTTATTTTATTTGTTTCCAAGGTTTTTTAATTTTAAAAAAGCATACTTCATTGCGAAATATAACAATTTGATTTAAATAAAAATAATTAAGAGTGAAGAAACATATACTAAGTTGATTATTTCCATGGCCCGAACACAGTATGTTTTCTCCACTTGCGAAACTAAAAAAATTAAAACTGATAAACCGAGAAAAATAACTGGATGAATTTAATCTTTTGTTGTTGAAATTGATGAGACTTTTATTTTTTTTAAATCCATCCATTTTTATTGTGCTTGTGCTCACGTACCCTAGACAAAAACAAGGGTATCTTCCCCTACCTTGCACGTCCTCTCCTGTAAAGCCCATCAAGCACCTTTTTTATAGAAAATATTTTCATAAAAGACAATTAAATAAAGTGGAATTAAAATTTGAACAGTCATCCTTGTGAGTGAGTGATGCTGACTGCTGAGGCATCCTTGTATTTGATTTTTTGCGTGAGTGCGAGCTATGTCAGTTTAAAACATGTTTTTTTTTAAAAAATTTAAAACAGTTTTTAATCCAACAAAAATATATAAAAAAATTTTAATGCTCTTCTATAACATGCTGGTATAAAAAAATTATTTTATTTATTTATTTATTAAAAATCACTTTACTATTAAAGACATACTTAGAAATAATAATGAATATTTATAAGTTGAATTTCTTGATATGCTATCCATCAAATAAAAATTTTATATATCAATTTTATATATATATAAAACTAGATTCGATAGGTTTCAAATCAAATTTAATAATACATATATTTTTTTAAAAAAGTTTTATATTGTTTTTTGTAATACTTTAAAATTATTTTATGTGTTATTATTAAAATACTTTTAAAATAAAATTAACCACATTCCCAGCTTCTATTCATATTTCATATCATTTGACATCAAGACAACTACCGGAGCCAGTGCTGAACAAGAAGAAATTAGCACCGTCCCCGCCACGCATCCTTCTCTACGTAAAGTCAACCGTAAGTCTCAAGTGGACCGTGTAAACCACGCTCTATCTTCTCGAGATCTGTTACAAAAAGAAGAGAATACCCACTAAATTTTTGATACTGTAGTAATTTATGATGTGTTGTGTAATAATATTAACTAAATTATTCAACTCAAAGTCCTTTCTCTCTGTCACTCTCACTCTCTCTCACTACCTACTTACTGTCGTCACTCCCTTTGTTTGGAAAAGAAAAGAGAGGAGCGAGAGAGGAACCCAGCACTGCAAGTGAACATATTTTTGGAAGCTGCTAATGTGCGCCAGATACCTTTCTTGTGTCAGTCGGTCTCTCTTTTTAAGCTACCCTAGCTTTTCATGACCTGCGTCTGTTGTGGTTTTTTGTTTTTCTTTACTGATTGGCGCATTATAGCCTTACCTCCACTAAAATTACATATCTTTCACTTGGGGACAGGCCCTTTTCTTTTTTCTTTCTTATTGTTATTAATTATAATAATAATCTCTTCTCTTTTCTTAATCGCCAATCATTAATCTTCTTTCTCCTGAATAAGCTTTTACCCTCTCAAGATCCTCTTGGTCTCTTGCTTCCCCTTTTTTTTTTGGTTCTTTCTAATTTTGAAAAGAAAAGGGAAGAGTTTTACAGGGAGCTAGGCTGGGGTTGCTAGAGGTTTTAGATCTGCGGAAGCCAAGGTTGTTTGAAGCAATGTCTCTTGGTTTCTTGGTTTCCTTTTGACTATCTAAGTAAACCCACTTGCATCTTTCTACTCCTAAATTTTCTTGGGTTTTTTTAGGGTCTTGACTTCTTGGCCCCTCGTCTTCAGAGAAGCTGTAGTGTTTGGGTTCCTTTTGTTTTTGGTGGCAATAAAGTCTCTTCTTGGGTACTCACTCTGCATTTCTTGCTTGAATTCATAGGAAGATAGAGAGGGGCTATTCGGTAAGTGGCAAACGTTTGTAGAAATGCTGACCATTGGGAGTCCTACTACCAGTTTGTTTACAAGCACTAGCTGCAATACTTTGCTCAGAGAGCTTCAGGTCTTTTTCTTTAACCCTTCTTCACCTTTCTCTCTCCGTCTTCTTCCTTTTCTATCTGAGTTTTTTCTTGTTTTTGTTCGCAAAATATGGTGTCTGGGAAGAGAAACAAATGGGGGTTTCCTTTTCTTTTCTCGGAAATTCACTTTACAACTTGTAATGATGGGTTTTCGAGAAAGTTTTTAGTGTTTTTTCCTGATAAAAAAGATGGAGCATTCATTGTTTCTTTTACTAGTGTGTATCATAAAGGGTCTATTAGGGCTCAGAATTAGGCCTCTTTTGGGCTCTTTCAAGAAGCAACAGTGATCTGCTCCCTAGAGTTTAGAAATTTAGAAGTCCCTTTTCTTAAAAAATCAGAGTACTATGTCATTTGTGCAGACATTTCATTATGTAACTTTTCTCCTACGCTTTAAAATTATTTTTTTGGTAATATTTTTGGTTATTTTTCTACAGATTTTGTTGTCTATTATTCTCATGTTTGATTGGTTCTGTGGGTTGTATTGATGTGTGTGTGTTATTTAGTTTCCTGTATTGATGTTTCCCTAATTCATCTGTTGTGTTTACTGGGTCTTGAAATTAACTGGGCCATACGTAAATGTTGTTGGATTTATGAAACCTCAATTGCTTTTTTTTTTTTATTTATGAAATTTTGATTTTTTTAGAGATGCGCATGCGAGGCCGGGTGACACATGATTACGGGCTATTGATTTTTTTTTTTTGGGGTGGGAGTGGAGCATGGGACACTTCTATTCTGTGAGCTTTTACTAGCTGCTTCCATAGAAGAATTGTTCACAGTGAGGTTTTGGGGTTACAGTTAAGTTCTAATGTATTCATTTAGACATTCAGGAAATCTGCTATAACCCCATTCAACTTCTACGGATTCCACTGAAAGTTGCCATTTAACGAATATACTTATGTAACGAATAATACTTTGTGGGAAGGCGAGTTTGATGCTTTTGGTTGAATTGGATCAAGTAATTGCATTGTGATTTTTTTTTTTGGGGGGGAGGATTTTGTGAAAATTGATGCGTTGTTTGTCTATCTAGCATGTTTTGTTTTTCTTGATGGGAAATAGTAGTTCAGGGTGGGCGAGTAAATTTTTTAACTGGGTTCCTTGAATTTAGTTGCTTGAAGGGAGATTTGTTGTTCTTCTCTGAAGCTTGTCACTTGCCTGTTTCTGTATCACAATAGCAAAAAGAAAAGGAAAACAAAGGAATATTTCTGACAGTCAACTGGCTTTCTTATTTTTTGTTTTACCATAGAAGAAACTCCACCTTCACATTTCCCCAAAAGAAAAAAAAGAGGTGCAATTTCCATTTCAGTTGATTTACTGGCTTCATTGTTCTCTAAGCAGCAAATATGGACTGACATTGGCGAGAGTGAAGCAGAAAAGGACCGCATGCTACTGGAGTTGGAGAGAGAATGTCTGGAAGTTTACCGGAGAAAGGTCGAGGATGCTGCCAATTCCAAAGCACGACTTCATCAGTCTGTTGCAGCTAAGGAAGCTGAACTTGCAACACTTATGGCTGCTCTTGGAGAGCTTAGTGTTCATTCTCCGGTAAAGATTTCACTAAATTAAGTTTTCATGGTTGTTGTATGTTAATTTTGCTACCCTTCTATTCAATATTCAACTTGCACATCACTTGAATTATTGCTCTGCTCAGTATTCAATTGTCTTCACAATTGATTTACTACAGCTTTGTACACTTATTTATGTTGAACAAGGTGGCTGCATTTGCAAGCTTCTCTTCCCAAGCAGACCTAACTGTGTACTGCTTTGCTGTAATTACTTTCAATTATGCTTCTTAGATAGTTTATAAGGGTTGCAGGGGACCAAAGCTTTACTTAGCCAAAGAGGTTCATCTATATTACTCATCCCATATCCACAGTCATTATTAGTCTATCTGAACCTTAGGTTACCAAGAAGAACTGCAGTAATATCAACTTTTATGTAAAAAGAAATTGCTAACATGACAGAGTATGTACAAATATAAGTTTTTATCATCCCTTCAATCTGTTACATTAGTATTGCAGCACCAACCAGAGGATAGAGATGACTTTTTTCCAAAAAACAAAAGAACATTTCATCACATCATGCATTCATCTCTTCCCAATAATATTTTCTTTTATCTAAAAAAAGAGAAATGTATTTTTCCATCTCTCTATTCCCTCCATTATCATTTGCAATTTTCTAGTTTTTTATGAGAAATTTTAGTATAGGAGGTTTATCTTCGGCCTGTAGTTGGTTTATGGGTGTGCTCATGTCAGTGAACATGTGCTATTTGTCTGCATGTACTGCAAGTTTTGACACTGAAGCAAACTAGGAAGCATCTTAGAAGGTCATTATGACCATTTTTTGAGAGTGAAATGCATCCTCTGTTGATCACTTGTTCACCTGACTCATTGTGAAAAAAATTTCAGATTCAGACAGATAAGAGGACTAGATCATTGAAGGAAAAACTTGCATCTGTTACACCAGTTGTAGAAGATCTGAGGATGAAGAAAGAAGAACGGATAAAGCAATTTGCAGAGATCAAGGCACAAATTGAAAAAATCAGCAGTGAGATTTCTGAATATAATAATCTCAACAATACTCTGGTGACAAATTTAACTCTAGATGAGCAGGATTTGTCATTAAGAAAGCTTAGTGAATATCAAACACATCTTCGCAGCCTTCAAAAAGAGAAGGTATGCTAATTGAAGTATGAAATGATTATGAACTTCTAATTGCTTGATAACACTATTATGCCCCATGATTTATGTCTTGTGTCCTGCAGCATATTTACATAATGGAAAAGGTTGTTAATCATCACAACCTTTTGTATGCTTGTGTAGAATCTTGCTGGTGTCTTTGATATCTAGGACACTTGTGAAATGAAATCATTGTAAGATGCCATCACACTCTCATAATTCAAGAACATACTTTGATCTGTTTTTGCAGTCTGACCGCCTTCAAAAGGTCTTTGAATATGTGAATGAGGTGCATTCTCTATGTGGTGTGCTTGGGTTAGATTTTGGCAAGACGGTAAGTGGAGTACATCCAAGCTTGCATGGAACCCAACAGGAACAATCCACAAATATAAGCAACAGCACGCTGGAAGGTCTAGAACAGGCCATTCGCATGTTGAAATTGGAAAGAAAAGCTCGAATGCAGAAGGTGATGCACATACATCCATTTTTCAGTATCTAATCTTCTTATACTGGACTAAGTGAAGAACTGTTTGAAAGTGCAGCTGAAAGATGTTGCAGCATCGTTATTTGAGCTTTGGAATTTGATGGACTCTTCCACAGAAGAGAAAAACAAGTTTTCTAGAATTACTTCTGTTCTTGGATTTGCTGAATCTGAAATCATAGAACCAGGTGTTCTATCAGCTGAGATAATTGAACAGGTTTGACATTTTCTTAATTTGTTATTTATTCTCAATGAGAAAGTAGATCCTTGAATTTACTTGTTCTTTTGGCAGGCTTCAACAGAAGTGGAGAGGCTCACTAAGTTAAAAGCAAGCAGAATGAAAGAACTAGTAATGAAAAGGAGATCAGATTTGGAGGATGTATGCAAAATGACTCATATAGAACCTGATACAAGTACTAATCCTGAGAAATCCACTGCATTGATAGATTCTGGTACATTTGTTCTTGTTTTCTCAGGTTATTTTTGTTGGTCAATTATTTATTTAACACATGGCAAAGAATGTTGATTATTAAACCTTGCTGTTTTTGTACAGGTTTGGTGGATCCTTCTGAACTTTTGGCAAACATCGAAGCCCAGATAGTCAGAGCTAAAGAGGAAGCCTTTAGCCGAAAAGAAATTATGGATAGGATAGATCGATGGCTTTCTGCATGTGAAGAGGAAAATTGGCTTGAAGATTATAATCAAGTATGCAAGGATTTTTCCTTTTCACTTCCTGTATTCATTTGTTAGTTGTGCATATTTTGGTTTTTATGTTTGTTGTCCTCTAGCTGTCTTGCTTGGCAGCATGGCTTTGGAACAGATAGTGGTCCCCTTACTATCCTTGTAGCTATAATTTTCTTGAATAGCGATGCATAGTAGTTGTCAGTTTGATTCAAATTAATGAACCATGAGTAAATCTATAGGCATTAAGAGATCTATTTTTAAATTTCAGGACACTAACAGGTACAATGCTGGAAGAGGTGCACATCTCAACCTTAAACGTGCAGAACGAGCTCGAGTGACCATAAGCAAAATTTCAGGTGCTGATTTCTTTGATTATGCAACTGCTTGTCTGAATCTGTAGCTTTTCTGAGCTAATGTACTCTTTGCAGCAATGGTTGACAATCTGATACTCAAAACCCTAGCTTGGGAGGATGAAAAGAAGATGTTATTTCTGTATGACGGGGTGGGTATTTTATTCAGAGTGCCTCTCTCTCTATTCATACACTTGCATGCGTGCGCATTCAGTGGCTTTATTTCTCACATAAAATTGTCCTTTTGTTCTCTGCAGATTAGATTGGTCTCTATACTGGAGGATTACAAACTGACCAGACAACAGAGAGAAGAGGAGAAAAGGAGATATAGGGTAATTAATCTGTGACATGTTGATAAATAAATGGCGTTGTGTAATTCCATGGTGCTTCACACACTAAATGATTTCATAATGGAAGACACGACGAGCGGTTTTTTCTAGCTATTTTGACCTGTACCCTGTCTCCTGTTATCTAGAAAAGATTAACCATTTAGATTGACCCTAAAATATGTTCTCATCAAATCGCTATTTTCTGAAATCATCCAGCGGTGAATTTGTTGACAGTTGATTGTCTAATTTCACAGGACCAAAAGAAGCTCCAAGATCTACTGCAAACAGAGAAGGAAGCCATGTATGGGTCTAAACCCAGTCCACGGAAAACTAACAGTTTTAGGAAACCAAATGGTTATCGTGCAAATGGAAATGGTTCTATGACTCCCACACCTCGTAGGAACTCATTTGGAGGTGCAACCCCTGAACTCCTCACTCCTCGATCCTATTCTGGACGTCAAAATGGCTATTTCAAGGAAATGAGAAGGCTGTCTACTGCACCGTTGAACTTTGTTGCCATATCAAAAGAGGAAACGATGTCATTTGCATCTGTTTGTGGTTCTGAGCCTGGCTCTCCTCCGCAGGGTTAAGTGATTTGGAATGGTATGCTTTGCTTTCTCTTTATTGTTGCCCTCTGCCTTTTTTTTTTGGTTTTTACTCGTGCTATTATCCTCTGTGTCAACCTGATATGGATTATAGACAATTGATGGAAAAGAAAAGGTACATTAGCATGATTTTTATAAAAATGATGAACGCTGGCTCATCTGTTGTGCAAGGCAAAAAGGGAACTTTTAGTCTTGCTGTGTCCAAATTACAATGTTGTTTCTTGATTGAAAATTCCATTTGCTAGTTGAGTTTCCTCTCCACTTTAGTTGATCACACCATTAATTCTATGATAGTTATCATGCAGGAACATGTGACCTTGTAGAAGTTTGATGATCGAAAACTTCAATTATAGCTGTGGAACTTTGTGAATATGAAACGGATGTACACTAGTGTATGATTGTGATCATTGTTAGGGGTTCTTGGAGAGTGGTTACTGATGTTGAGGAGTCCACTGGTATGCTATTTTCTCTGAAGAATATCAGCTTGTGGAAGGGGTGACCAAGACTGGTAGATACTAGTTTGGAAACATCAGCTCTCGTTCAACAATACAGGCATTATGTTAGTTTCGTGATAGTACTGACCATGTTTTGTGGGTTTTGCTTGTGCTTTGCGAATGTGTATATTATGGATTCCAGTGTGATTGTCTATCA
This sequence comes from Populus ilicifolia, assembly GCA_015708895.1. Classification (NCBI taxonomy): domain Eukaryota; kingdom Viridiplantae; phylum Streptophyta; class Magnoliopsida; order Malpighiales; family Salicaceae; genus Populus; species Populus ilicifolia. The sequence goes on from SRLM01000324.1 coordinate 640,373, forward strand.
CTTGATGTTTAGGAACCTTGGTATATTTGGAGAATGCATATTTTAGAAACTGTGGTGCGATAGGTTGACAAGGAATAAATGTTTTGACTTCGTTGAAGTTTGTCTTTCTTCTGTGGAGCTCGTTAAGTTGGCTGTTCTTCACAATACTTTATTTACTTTTAACCTCTGCCTCGCTGCAGCTTGTTGCTTTAGTCGTTGCAAATTGTGTGACACAAGCTTATAGGGTCACACTGTCATCGGGATGAAAAAGCTTGCATAGGATCCGTTCTCATAGTTCGAACTCTGAAGTTGATGAAGGTGTTAGTTGTACCAAGAAGATGGTCTGGCATTTCCTATTGCAAATGCCTAGTGTGTTTTGCGTCTGTTTCATCCTCCATGAGCGTTATTTACTGTGCCGTTTCTTTTGCTGCGATGAACTAGAGGGTGACAATGATTTGTCACCGAGTGTTTAATCATGCACATAATCTGCGAGTGACACGGGCAGAGTATGATATCGGAATGTCTCCGATCTCGGTGGCTGAAAGCATGCCAGTGAAAAATGTTCTGCAAGAGGACAAATGGGACAATGCTGTTAGTAATAAACATGGACAAGCTCCAAGTACACAATGGAGCGCCACACACGAATCAGTGCCGATACGAAAATTTCCAGATTCGCAAGGACAAAAGAAAGCTGTAAATGTAAATGGGGCCACCGTCTTCGGTAGGGATTGCGATGGAGCGGTACGGGTTCTCTTTTTTATTTTTTTTATGCATCCGCGCGTGACCTAGTAAGGTTTTAACCGTCGCTTGCATCCAATCTGCACGCGGTCCAATTGGATGAAAAACATTTTCCATCCGCCAGGTGTCCCCTGAATATCCAAAATGGCCTGGGAGTTTTTTTTAATTTATTAAGTTTTTTAAAAATTACAGCTTGGGTCAATATAAATTCTCAAATTGGATAAAAAAAAAGAAACCAAACTATTCTTATTTTAATATATAAAAATACCAAACTACCCTAGGTAAACTCTACAGAAGACATGAGAGATCCTCTCTTTCAAACACAATGTCTCTTTTTAAACAAATCTAGTATTTTTAATTGATTGGAGTTGTTAGAATCTCTCTTTTCTTCTTGAAAAGCAATTAGTTATGTTATTTTTAAAACCTTAAATTAAAATCAGGAAGAATCCTATTTTTTTAATCTTTGCCAATTCATTGGTGAAAGAAAATCGATTCCAAGCAGAACTCATAAATACTAATTTTATGAGGAAATTCAAGTTTTTTTTTGGGAGATTCTCTCAATTATCTATTGGATTCTTCAGAAATCTAGTGCTTTCAGATAAATTCATATAGTCTTGCAATACTTGATCAAGATCAAAGCATCATCATCGATCTGATGATAACAATTATGACTACGATAGAGATGATGCTTAAGCTTCCAAGGAGAACGCCAAGGGAGAGGAGAAGAAAGTGAAATGGTAATTTCAATTTTGTATTTTTGTAGGGGCCAGACGAGGTTTTGAGCTCCCGAGAAAAATTTCTGGATGTCCCAGTAAAATTTTGAGAAGATATGGCTTTGGGTTGTACCCTGCTGCTTTTACATCAACGAGAGATTCAATAAACACAATATGGGGATTCTACATCGCCATAGATGGATTCATCATAAAGGAAGGAAGAAGCAGAACGGAAACGGGTAGGTAATTATGTATTAGGAGAAAACATCTCACGCGCGCCCTAATTAGGTTGGATTTAGTCAGATGTTAGTTGTGGGTTGTGATTTTGTCGTCCCTAGTCATTCAGATCTCCATGAAAAAACACTTCCATGGTATTTGATTAATTATTAAGTATAGAAATAAAATAATTGTAAATAAGTTGTTTTGACAACTAAAAACTTTGAAAGAAAATTTATGATGATAAAGAACAGATTAACAATTTCCTTTTTCCAACCATGTTATTTCACTAAATTTTTCTGTAAGTACAGATTAAGGAAAAAAATAAATAGAAATTAACCACCAAGAAAATCTCTCAATAAGTCATAGCTAATGTGGAAAAATAGAAAGTAAGAACAATAAAATGATTCACAGACCAAATAGAAAGTAAGAAGAATAATTTTTCTATACATGCATGTAATCAAATAAATGTGAATTATGTATGTAAATAAATAAATAAATAATCATTAACATTATTTAAAAAAATTAAAAAAACAATAAATAAATTGAGATTAAAATATTTAATCTTGAAATATGGATATTTATCCAGTTGTGTTTACTAAATTTATCTATTAAGGTATTTTTTATATAAACAAACGATTATAGAAATAGAGATACAAATTAAATTGATCAAATAAAATAAAAAAATAATGCAAAATATTTCTTTTTTCAAAAATAAAGTTTCTCCATACAAAGAATAAAAAAAATATATAGATAAATTCAAAAAATACTTCAAACTTCAATACATAATTAAAAAAAACTATTGTTATTTAAAATAAACTTTCCAACAAAATAAAAGAGAAGGGATATTAATTCAAATAAAAATTATAAAAATTTAGAGAAAAATGTAAAAAAATCATTAATTTATTTTTTTAAAAAAAAACAAGGATTAGATGATACTAGATCTAGCCTATTTTTTCAGGGGCAACACGCGGCCTTGCCTTAGAAGGCCCACACGATTGGATCCTTTAAGTTTTTTTATTTTTGCAAATGAGGTTTTTTATCCTATTTTTTTTTAAAAAAAACAGATTAAAATTAGGACTTAATTGTTTTTTCCAAAACTTCATTTTCAAGCCATTTTGACCAATAACACCTATAAAATATTGTCAAAGTAGTAATAAACCTATATATCATCTCAATATATTAAAATAACTCAAATCAACCCGAATCTAAAAATCAACATGAGTTTAGAAATGTTTTTTTTTACGAGCTTTAAAGATAAAAAAATACTTAATATAAACTTTCTTATTCAAATTGAACTATTTAACACAAATATGATCTATTTTAATAGCCTGAATCGATGTCAACAATACTTTTTTTTTATTGCTATAATCTGACGACCTCTCTCTCTTTTATCTTTTAGTTAGAGACTAAAAAATAACAAAAATAAAATTTTATATTAAAATTAAATTTTAAAAATATTAAGATACTATAATTATATAATTTTGGGTGATTTTTAAAGTTTAAAAACTAAAATGCATTTTTCATGAAACTTATAACACATTATTCATATTTAATGCATTTTTTTATATATGTTCTTGTTATTTTAATCTTATATTTTCATAAAAAAATTAAAATTAATTAATTATCAATTAAAACTATATTACTAAAAAACCATTAATTACTAAATTAAAAAAACATAAAATTTTGCTTGAAAAATAGAACATAGTAAAAATCCACACAGGTAATATCATTTGCTACTGTAATTTAAGTGAGGTTCATCCACACCTACAAATATTGTTGTTTGATAACACTTTAAAATCAGTTTTTACTAATGAGGCCATCATGGATGCACCACAGGTTTTCAAGAAGTAGCTTCTTGTTGTTTCTTGTATTGAAAAAACCCATGAATAGTAGAGTACATCTCTAGTGTTCATGGGTTTTCTTCAATAAACAGTGGAGCTAGAGCATGACTCTGCTATTCTAGTTGGAGTGGTCTAGTTTAAAATTAAAAATACATTAAACTAGATTCAATTCAATAATATATATATATATTTAATTATATTTTATGCAAAAAACTAGTGTTAAATATTATTCAATGATATTATATAAATCAGAAAAAGATCGCTTGATGACATAATATTTATAGAATTTTATCTCAATCCTAATTTTGTTTTTGATTATATTTTATTTGATATTGTTATATTTTTAAAAAAATTATAAAAATTATAATCCTTGTCGCATGAAAGTATTTACGTAATAGAATTATATATAGTTTAATAAAATAATCATAAATATTTTATATAAAGTATTATTTATTTTATAATTAATAATAATAGTTAAATCTACAACATTTAAATTAAAAATCATCAATATTAATATATATATATTTAAAATTATTTTATAACCTTAATTTTAAAATATTTTTAACTAAACACATTAAACTATTTTTTATTTAAATTTAATTTTAATTATAATTTTAACTAAATATATATTTTTCCAAACCAAACTCAATTAAAAATATTTAATTCAATCACAGCTAAAAATATTTAACTAATACATTGCAAAACGCAGCTTTAGTACGGCTACTTTTGGCTGCCACAGCCACTGCCAGCGTCAGCTCCGTTTCAATCTTTATAATTCCAAGAAAACAAAACTAAAACTAAAATAAATAGAGTAATGGTCGAATAAAGAGAGAGAGAATGGATGTAGTAACATTCGGAATCATAATCGGCATAATCGTGCTTTTCTTTTGTATCGTCTGTTTCATCACCATTGAAGGCACCTGCCAACGCCGCCATTCTTAAAACCCCCAGCACACTGCCGTTCTTTCCTTTCCTTTCCATTTTTTAAATTATAGTCAACTACTCTCTCACTTTGATTTCCTTCTTTCTTGTCCTTTGCCAAAATGGAACCGAAATGGAAACGGATCCTGTTAGCTTTGTTCTTATTGCTTGTATCTTGCTCGGATCTATGTTTTAGCTATGAATTCTGTGCATCGCCAGTGCATCAACATTCCCATGGACACAATCACCACCATGATTGCGCTCACGGACACCAACACCATGAGCATAATCCTGGAGTGATTGAATCGAAGCTGCCGGAGGAATTGGCCGAGGAGGAGGATATGAAACTCTACGGGTTTGGCAACCATGTCCATGACCACCACCACCACCACCACCACCACCACCGCGGTTTGGAACTCTCTGGTTTAGGTATTTTTTTCTTTATTTTTTTTGCTGCTTAGTGAAATTGTGCGAGTGTCGTTGCTGTCTGACAGCTGAGAAAATGCAACAAAAGGAAAATAAATTTAAACTTTGACTCTTTTTTCTATGTCCAATATAAAGCATGGATGTTTCTAAGGTCTCTCCCTCTCTTTCCAGGTCTTTGGATACATGCGTTGGGCTGCTCACTGTTGGTGAGCTTGGCTTCCCTTATCTGCCTGATTTTCTTGCCAGTCATATTTAGTGAGTAATTTCATTGTCAATTCATACTGATGTACCCATTTCTTTACTTCAGTTCTCGTCTTTAAAAGAAATGACGCCTTATACTTTATTATAAGTGTATTTTGATGAATGAAACTAAATCTGTTGTTTATTGCAGTAAAAGGAAAACCATCCAAGGCAATTGTGGATTCGTTGGCTTTATTTGGGGTGAGATTCTTCAACCATGTTATTAAATTTACTTGAATTGGTGTCTATAGATTAAGTGCATATTTTCCGTTGAGTGGTTGGATGGTGTTGATCTGCTATTTTGTTCCCTTCTATCGTTGCTACTTGTCATTTGTTTCCATCATTGACTTTGTTTTAGTGGTAATCATGCTAGTTGTTTTTAGTTATATATTTTTCGATGGTTGGTTATCTTATCTTTGATGTTTGGTTCTAATCTATTTTCATTGTTATCTTCACTTGTTCTCCTATTTATTCTCTGTTCTCATCATTGATGCTAGTTTGTTCATGAAGGGCTATTTTTATGGATGGTTTATTTAACTCTAATGCAAAACAATTTTTTATTTATCTATGTGTAATATCAAATCCATTTTGTTGCCGGTGGAGGGATGGGGCCTTTGGTTGGTAAATGATAGTAATGTTACGGGAATAAGCAGAGAAGATGTCATTTCAAGTTTTTTGTTACATAAAAATTAGTTTTACTGCTGCTTTTGTGTGACATGAGAAACTTTTTGCTGACTGCCATTTTATGAATTGCTTTTAGTGCAGCTTTCAAAAGTAAAACATCACTAAAGTAAATTTACATGTGGTATCCTTTGAAGATCTGTTCATTTGTTACAACTTTTAAGATCGAATTGTTTATGCATTTTTATGTTAATGGATGCATTTCTTTCTTCGAGTGCTATCTTATATGGTTCGACTCATTTTGATCAACTTTACTATTTTTGCAGGCAGGAGCTATGTTAGGGGATGCATTTCTTCATCAATTACCACATGCATTTGGTATGATCATGATTGTCTGCTGTCCTTTCTTTACCTTGTCTTGCATTTTGGAAGTCATGAACTTATAACTGATGACTTGGAACACTGTAAAGATCCCAGACCATGTCTTTTTTCGTATCATCATGGGAATTCCGTGTCATTTCTGCTGCCTAAAAATCAAAGCCTGGCTTTATATTTCCCACATTTTCATATGGTGTGGTTGTATTGCCTGACCCATCCTGATCTAGAGTATCTTTGCAGAAATGATTTGGTGGCCACTTACTTGACCCTCTTTGGAATCCAGTGGCTTTACGGTGCTTAGTTTGCTACCTATAATAGTATATCTTGAAATCACCTAAGTCCATAAAATCAGGCAAGGAAGATTACATTGCTATGCAGCTAGCTTTATTTGTTTTCAGGAGCCTACTTCAAAGATTTGATCATGAGAAGTCATGTTGAAGTGATGTGACCTTCAGAATTCTGTTTACTTGAGTATTCATATATATTTTAGTTTTGTTACCTTTAAAGTATCTAGAGATGAAAAAAACAATTTCGAAGTAACTCAGTGGAGCTGGCCTAGCAGTCCTCTGTCTTGCTTATAACTACAGTATCCAGATTATTTTCTACTGAACCTTATGTTTCCATTTTATCAATGAGTGAACATATTGTGTCTTGATTTAGGTCTGTGGATTATGGAGCTGCACACATGAATTCATTCTCTCAACCTATAACTGTCATTTAATTTACACACAATTTACTCAATTTTTAATTTTATGTGAGGTAACTACATGATAAAAAATTACACTGGAAGGTCGTCTCCAGTTCATTTTGACACTGGAGATTTTATGTTTTTAGCCAGGAGTCATAAGTCTAACATGTGACCATTTGATGTAGGGTGGGAAGAAAAACAGCTATATAGCAGCAGAATTAAGGCTAGAAACGAGTAGGACAGAAGTTGGGACCAAGTGTTATAGCTTAGGTTTTAAGAAAACCTCTAGTTTCTGAAGTTTATTGATGAAAATTAATGGTACCATTGCTGCAAATCTGATTTACAGATTATTTATACCGGGTTTATAATAAAACCTCTAATATCAAGCCCCGATTGAACTCCTAAACTAACCTTCTAATCCCAGCTATCCAAATATTTTCCCATGCTAGTCACGTGAATTCTTGTTAAAACAAAAATCCCAGAGCAGAAATAAAATAAATAATTTAAAGCTCCTGTAGCGCATTTCAGATTGTTGTTATTATAGAGCCGGATCTTTCTTTTTTCTTGTTGAATTGGCAAAAGTAGAGAGGTACTCCCTCTGCTCCATATTTTTATTCAATCTTTTATCTTTTCTTAATTGGCAACGATATTTCCTTTTTCTTGTTGAATTGGCAACAGTAGATGGGTACTCCTTCTGCTCCATGCACTGATTTTAGTGCAAGTGAATGCATTAAGTACTGTTTCTCAGAAATATTGGATTGCGGACAGGCACTTAAAAGTATAGGACAAGAGTGGGTATTGGCGGTACAGCTTCCAAATCACATTCGAAGTTTTTTAGCGTTACACAAGTCAATTGGCATTTCATTGCAGCATTTTTCAGATTCCAGGATTTATTTTGTTAGTTCTGTGATGAATTAATAAGCCATGTCTTGCAGGTGGCGAACACACCCACTCTCATGATCACCATGCAGACAATTTTCATCATGCTCATGCTGGAGATGAGCATGGCCACTCACATTCACATTCTTTGAAAGATCTTTCTGTTGGAATATCTGTTTTGGGTAAGTAATAAAATGCATAACACAATGCCTTTGCACTGGTATCTTTATTCTTTCTGTTTGAAAGCATAGACAAACAGACACAAGCACCTTCACATGTGTGAAATTGCATGCGGGTCTTTGTTTCTTCCATCAAGGAGTGTTGGGAAATGGTACATAATAATGATAAAAGTATATGTTTTCTTGTATGATATCGCTAGAGCACTGTAGTGTATGCATTTTATTCATTACTTCAGCATGTAAAAGGCATGCAAGAGAAACCCCCCTTTTAAAGTCGTTGGAGAAATAAGCTCTGGTTCGGTAAACAGGAGGTGATAGACATCATCTAGATGTACAGGGGATACCCAAGCTATGCTCATCACTCCTCTTGGGGACCATATTTATTTCTGTTCTTGTGAGTTAACTGCAAAAGGATCTGAACTTGTGTTTGAATATTGTTTTGCGTCTGATTTTATATGTGCTAAAAATGCTATTACTCCTGAGAGAGATCAACCACACTTTAAACATGCACGTGGAGTAGAATAAACAAGGTGATTACTGTTACAGGGTAGATGAGATTCTGATTCTCTCATAAGAATCCTCCTCAAGTCAGCTTCTTTTTCTTCAAAATGTTTATTAAAATTTGGGATATGTTATCTTGTATTGATAAAAACCAGATCTTTTATTATAATCTCTGGTCAGAAAACGGAAAACTTTGTGAGATAGCCTATGCTGTCTAATGTCTTGTTGAAGTCCTGTGTTGTTTGCATAATGAAAATTTGCAAACTAATTGATTGCCTCCATGGTTGTTGGTTTTAGTTTTGTTATTTTTATTCTTATTATCATGTTTATGATTGTGTTACAGTACCTTGAATTCTTATTGTGGTGTATTGGTTATTGCAGGTGGTATTGTACTCTTTCTGCTTGTAGAGAAGGTGGTGAGGTATGTTGAAGACAATTCTGCTGGAGCTAGTGCTTGGAATCATGGCCATCACCATCACCATCACCATCACAATCACAACAGCAGCAAGAAACTGAAAGATGACAGTGATGCTCATGATAAGACACAGTCAAAATCTCCCAAGGAAGGACATGGGAAAGGGCCTGATGAAGTTTTGGATGATTCTTCAAATGATACTAATTTTACTCAAAGTGAATCTCTACTTCGGAAGGTAATCTTGGGAAATTGCATACTGTTTTTATTTCTGCATTTGCAGTTAATCATTGGTCTCCCCTGATTTCTGACAGAGTTAATAGCCACTGTGCGGTCCTAATTTGGACCCAATAGTTTAGTTGGTAGAGGTTCAGGAAATTCTTCCATGGAAAAGAGATTGGCGAAAGTACAAATGCTTACAGGATGGACAAATGAGACAGGATTGTTTTTGTGGTCATGTGGTGCTTAGAATTCTAGTAACAACTGATGCCATTTTTTTTTTCCTTGATGTTATTTTATGATGCAATCTTAGAAAATTGGTCACTAGTCATGTTTTGTGCATAAATTTTCTGTTTGATTGTTGAAATGAACATCAAATCTGATGATGTTCTTTTATTCTGCAGAGAAAGACCGTGCAGGAGGGCAAGGATGATAAATCAGATGTTGATGCTGCAGATGGCTTTGCGAATAATATTAGATCATTGAGTGAAAAAGAACATACTCAGTCACCTTCAAATCTGGTGTTTGGTTATCTTAATCTCATCTCTGATGGTGTTGTAAGTATGCGTTCCTTTTTTGTTTTTGTTTGAGGCTTGGCCTTGAGGGGAAACTTTTTTTACTCGCATGGCTTTTCTTAAGGGAGGTCTTTTATGTGCTTAGAAATAATATGCATCAATTTTGCAGCACAATTTTACAGATGGAATGGCTCTTGGAAGTGCATTTTTGCTTTATGGATCTGTTGGTGGATGGTCTAGAACTCTTTTTTTGCTTGCACATGAGCTTCCTCAAGAGGTATGAGTTCTTGTTTATTCTCACTAATGTATTTAGCTTTCCAAATAATCTTTTCTTATAATTTGAAATCATAAGTTTCTGTTTTTCAGGCTTGTACTAGTTGTCTTTCTTTCTTTCTTTAAAGAACCAGGAAGATGTTATTTTGCTGTGTTTCTACTCCATGTCTAAAGCCAATCCATCCTCTATTTTGAGTTTTGCTGCTCTTTCTTTCCTTTTCCTTTTGTTTTTAATTTTTGCCAAAGGAAGTGCACAAATGTGATTTCCCCCCTCAAATTGCACTGATCCTAAAAGAAAATGATGGGGGAAACTGGCAGGTAGGATTCATGCTAATCCTTACCCGAATCAGATATTTGGAATGATCACCAACCTCTTCACATAGCTTCTAATGACTTCTGCTTGTTCCATCCTGTGGGATCTTTTTTTTTTTTTTATCTTTGTAATTTTAATATCAAATCTTGATCTGTGATAATAAAAGACAAGGTTACTCGTGGCCCTAATGGTCTAAACTTGTCCCATTACAGGTTGGCCTTTGGGTTCTTGTTTAAATTATGATGCTTGGATGGAAGCCATGAGATGGTGTGCTAAACACATTGTAATATGTGGAGGCTATGGTTCTGGAAAGCCACATAACACAGTGAACATATTTATTCAAAAGCATTTTAGGAATGTCGTAGTTCTAATTTTCCCAATCATCGTTTCTTGAATGTAGAGGATAATGAGTTTCAATTGCACAAGTATGATTATGGAAAGTGATCCATTGTCAGAATATTATTTTTACCTCTCAATTCTTGATGAGTTAAATTTTGGTTTGGTCATGTTTATCAGGGAAGCTGTAGTCCTCTGTTTCTTATCATGCTTCATCTTCTCTAGTTAAAGCTTATTTATCTGTTGAATATCTTTCCTAGTCAATCTCTCTCTCTCTCTCTCTCTCTCTTATTAACATGCGCACTAGCCAAGGTATGTAAAGGTGAAGGTATGTAGATCATTTGTGCATGCGAAGGCTGAATCCCCAAAATGGATGAATTCAATTTTAATATGTTTTCATGTGTCAAATTGATTATGGATGAGGTATGCATGTTTGGCTCGTTGTAGATATATGTTATAGTCACTGAAAATTGTGAGTCTCTTATAGCTTCTATGCTATTGGCTCTACCTATGCAACTATGCTTCTATTTTAAGTTTGAAGAAGCGTGGCACAAACTTAATTTTATGTTGTACATGAGCCAGTGAATTGTCTCCCTTATATTTTACTTGCATTTTTAGGATAATATTCTTACGGAAACGGTATGTGTCCTTTTCTGCCAGATAGGAGATTTTGGTATTCTGGTAAGATCTGGTTTCAGTGCACCTAAAGCCCTTTTCTTCAACTTCCTTTCAGCATTAGTGGCATTAGCAGGAACTGCGTTGGTGAGTACTGTCTTCAAGGTCAATGCTAATCCTTTATACATTTAAATATAGGGAAAAAAAGTTGACTGAAAATGACTGCTTTTGTTCCAGGCTTTGCTCTGGGGACAAGACCCAGGACAGTCATCTTTGATTGAGGTTAAGTTCCGTTGATGGGTTATGCATACTCTTGCTGCAATATAACTTCAGGTGTACTTGAAGCGTTTCTGCTTTCTGTAGGGATTCACTGCAGGCGGATTTGTGTACATTGCTGTTGCTGGGGTCCTGGCAGAAATGAACAATAGCAAGTCAACGCTGAGAAGTTCAGCAGTTCACATAACCTCGCTAGTGCTGGGGATGGCTGTTGCCCTATGCATTTCACTTGTGGAATGAGCATTTGTTTTATAACTGTAATTCTAGCCCAACTTAACTGCAAGAGTACGAGGAAAAGAATAGATGTTTTCTTAACACTTAAAATTAGTTGTTATCTCATTTTTTGTGAGTTTCACGTCTGTGGAAATCTATAGCTCTGGACCCTCCTTTGACACCCTAGTTGGGCGTTACCTATGGCATCTGGGATAAAGATTGACCGATTTTTCTTCCAGATTTTGAGTTGTGGTAAAGGGGAGGCATGGATTAGCAAGTTGAAAGGGATTTGTATTATTATACCTTTCCAAATCTGGAAAAAAAAATGCCGGATAAGAAAAAACATACCCCGCCAGTTCACATATCAGCGTCGTATCATTTACCCCCTCCCTAAAAGCTCTCAGGAACTAAGCGAAAGAGATGTCAATGGTGTACTTTTGTATCGCAGACTAGAGATTGCTGGAGATCAATCATATGCCACTTGGATATATTTATTCAATAAATTTTCAAGATTTGGGTAAGATGATTATTTGTCTTGTTTTATCTTCACGATTTTGCTGGATAAGGTTTCTAGCTCTGCCCATCTTCAGCTTTATCACGGGATAAATGAGATCGTATGATGTTTCTCTCAAAATGGAATATGTATCCTTCCGTCTGAGCTGAGGCGAGTGTATCGTTGATTGTAGACTTTGTGGTAAAATGTGGGACACTGGCAGAAATAATGATTGCGGTAGAATGTTCACAGCATGCCATTAATGATTAGAGGGAATATATCCTGCATATAACGATTTCTTTTGTCGTCCTTTATTGTGCCTTTATATCTTGTGTTTGTGTGCTAAGCGAGCTGGTTTGACAATGGTGCGAATTTCATTCCATTCAGCAAGGCTTTCATGATGCGTCAAAAATCAACTACTGACAGCTTATTCAATGTCCTCAATTATTCGGTGTTGCTAGCTGAAGAATTCATGATTATCTGTTTGTTTAATATATTCTCAAGTCTTTCCTTCCAATTCTCAACGTTCCATCATAGATTGCAGCTGTTTGTCAAATTGACTCCACTATCAGATCATTTTCCCTTTAAAAAAACAGATCCAACAAATAAATAAAGCTGAAGGTGATGATATCACCATCGCCAAACTATCATTGGTAGTGATTTTCTAGGTCCACTGCGAAGGTACCTAATAGACCGATAACTTGAACACCATCGTAATAGATGTTCTTAGATTCTAAATCTCAGGCTACTATGCTAACAGACAGCATCCAGTCTCATGATCTTTGGAAGTCGAGTTTTATTCCTGGTACAACTCCAGAGAATTCTTCAAGACTGAGGAGGCAAATTTACATTTAGTTCCTTTACCCGGTTGAGGAGTATGGAAGGATTCATAAAAGGCTAGTTAAGTCATGAATGGATCCGGTCATATGGCCTGGAACATCTGTTGAATGCCCAAAGCGGTGGCTCTCTCTCTCTCTCGTGATGACACATTAGAAGGACAAATGGTAATGCAGAGTGTCATGCTAACTACCCATCCAAATCTGAACAAAGAAATGATGAAGGAAACCTACAATTAGGCTGGAAGACACATTCTACAGAAATATATAAAAAAATCATAATCATAGTACAATAAGACTGGTGCTTATACCGCATATCTATGATATTTTTTTTTCCCTATCGGCCCGAAATACAAAATCACGAAGAATTCATTGACCGCACCGCAATGGATTGAAAAGTAGCTATTAAAGCTAGATGGAGCGGAAATGTGGGTTTCCTAATTTATTCTTTATACCTTTTTAATACTGATCGAATTTGTCGAGTTCTTGAAGCATTTGAAAAATGGTGACGTTCTGAGTTGGCACAGCAGGAAGTGAAGCCATCGTTGTCAGATCAGGTGCTCTTACACGGTGGTCCTGGCGGGTAAGTGTATGGTGCCTTTTACGCACCGCTCGGACTTGGGGCTCTGCAGCCACCACAACAATGCCTTGTTTGTTCATTACCGCAGGTAGTAGTAGGTCGTCCGCTCTCTTCTCTAATCTCTCCTCATGCGCCCTTCCATTCTTAAAGATGTAGCAGATATTTATTATGTCAGAATGCAATCATCTACACGAGTGTTTTCTTGTAGCAGGACAAGAAAGTAGACATATTCTTACCTTGATAACAGAAGAGGTTGGCATTGGACATTTGACAGGACGATCTTCATCCTGAGGTTCCACTGGGTGTTCAACTGGCCAGAATTCGACCTCGTACTCAACTGCATGATGAGGATGTTGTAAATCCATATAGCCACCACTGACTCTCGTCACTCTGTTATCAACTATAAACGGAACTTCATGACTTCCATTCTTTTCCTAAGAAAATCATGACTCTGTTATCATGAACTTCATTACTCAATTTGTAATGCAAGAAAAAAAGGAGAGATCAAGATACTTACAAAATCATCCTCTCCACATGACAAACCCATAAATAAGCGTTCATATACTAATGCCAGAGGCACAAAAGATCTAGCTTTGTGTGTGTATGTTTGTTTTTGGAGCGAGAATGTAAAGATAAATGAAAGAAAAGAAAAAGAAATGAAAGAAAAGAAAAAGGAAGAAGAGCATGAAAAGGAGTACCGAGGGAAGAGGGGTGACATTGGCAATGTGGGATCTCATACACAGTGAAAGACGATGAAAGATTCCCACCATTTCCTACTTTTCTTGATTTTGTTACTTGTTTATTCGCCTCTTTTACCTCCTTTATTGGGTCCCTATATGACTATATCTTTGTCTCCCCCCCCCCCTCTCAATGAGCGAGAGACACAGCTTTTTTTCACTTTCTTGCTTTTGAAGAACAGTGGCAGTTTTGGTTGAAAATATCACAATCTACCCCTCTTTTTTTTTGGCTTTTCTTGGTTTTGCAGAAGATGGGAAATGCAAGTGAAACATGCATACATGAGCTGTGATATCTTGAGCCAAGACATAGATGCTAATTAAAGAAATTACATGAACCGTGAAAGCAAAAGAAAAGCTAACTGAGCGGAAAGCACGAGATAGCGGCCTGCCTTAATTCAGACACTTTTACTAGACGTTTGTTTCTTCCAACGTAATAAACATCATATGTTCTAAAGCAGGCAAGCTGTCTGTTGTGCAATGCTTTAGTCCTTACACCATGTTGTATTCTCCTCTCTAACTAAAGACAGGGTTTGGTGGGGACTGCATTTTTATCCCCAGCTGACCATCTTCCTATGTAAGCTAATTGGCTTATTCACTGCTTGTAGATGCCTTAAGTCGTGCCAAGAAAATAACAACCAGGAAGATCACAAACCAGCACCAATCCTTTGTCAAGGCATATTCCAGTGCAGCATTACAGAATAGAAATGAAAGTTAGGAGTGATCGACGAGTGCAAGACTTCGATTTGTCTCTCTCCAAATTGTTTGGGGAATCGGGTAGCTGACCACCAAGCCAAGTTGAGCTCTTTCATTTATTTGAAGTGGGAGTCTCTTTGATTTGGAAGGCCCTCGAAGCCTATAATATGGAGCTCGGATAATGAAACGTACAGTGGGCTAATCCACACAAGCACTCGCTTGGACTTAGGCCCAAATATCATCTTTTATTAACGAAAACCCTCTCAAGTCTTTCTTTCATGAGAATGTGGACACCGAGGAAACAAAAAAGATGCATGAAAATGTAAAGAGATACTATTATATTTAGATGTTTGGTCACTAATAATTTGTTAGGGATGAAAATCATAGAGCATGGAACGGAAATAAAAAGCAAAGTGGCTGCAGGACATGAACGTGTAGCCTTTCCTTGTTGGCACGACCTTCTTTGTCCCAGATTGGAAAAGGCGTCAAGGGTATGTGACAAAATGCATGGCCATAACGACACAACAACCAGGAAAAAGTCAAAAATACCAACTCTGAAAAACAGTAAGCACCAGCAAAATTTCCTCTCCACAGCTCAATTAGCCAAGTAAGATACAGCGTTACATTACAAAATAAACTTGACTAAGGTTCTTAGGCCGGCCGGCCATGGCAAATTCTATTTGTCATCCCCACAAGTCCAGTTGTCGATCCAAAATAGCTAGCCAACCCATCATAAAGAAAATTAAGGAAGAACCACAAGGGACAACCTAAAACAGGGGAAGGCCCTCAGTACACAGATTGCTGGGACAATAGAACAGGAAATGAAGCTGTGGAGAAGGGCTGCCGGAGCTCTCAAAGATCAAAACAGCTTGTTAGCCATCAGCCTATCAAGGCAAACTTGGTATCGGAATTCAGATCTCGAGGCTGCAATCATCAACGCCACCAGTCATGATGAGAGCTACGTAGATTACAGGAATGCCCAGAGAGTCTTTACATGGATACGCACATCTCCGGTGAGCCTGAAGCCCTTGATATGGGCTCTCACTACAAGGATGGAGAAGACAAGGAGCTGGGTTGTGGCCATAAAGGGGTTGATGCTAATGCATGGTGTTTTCTGTTGCAATACACCAGCCGTACAAAGGATCGGAAGGTTGCCATTTGATCTATCAAACTTCACCGATGGACACTCAAAACAAGCAAAAATGTGGGGCTTCAACACCTTTATTCGCTCTTATTTCTCGTTTTTAGACCAGAGATCTGCCTTGTTTTACGTACAACAGAGTCAGACAGAAGAACCAATGGTGCAGGAGCTTGTAAAGTTGAGAAACTGGCAATCTTTGCTTGACATGTTGCTCCAAATTAAGCCAATGGCAGATAACATGAAAGAAGTTCTAATTACAGAGGCCATGGATTGTGTGATCATTGAAATATTCGATGTTTACGGCAGGATATGCAAAGGGATTGCGAGGGTTCTCACGGGGATATATTCAGCTGGGAAACTTGAAGCTACCATGGCTTTTAAGATTCTTCAAAAGGCAAAAGTTCAAGGTGAGGACCTTGCTCTATATTTTGAATTTTGCAGGAACTTCGGTGTCTTCAACGCATTGGAAGTTCCTAAAGTCACACAGATCCCCGATGCAGATATCCAAGATCTTGAGCGTATAATCAACGGAGTTCCTGAAGCGAAAAGTTACAAAAATGTTAATGATGAGGATGATAATAAAGCAATAGTGGTGAAAGAAGATGTTGCCATTGTTGAAGAGAAAGAACCAAACTGTAGATTGAAGACAATAGTAACAGACAAATGGGAGATTTTTGAGGAAGACGCGAACATCAATTCTCAAGGAAATCACGACACCTCTCATTTCAGAGCAACTTCTTCCGCAGAGAATCCTCCAAATTATCTACCCAGTGTACCTGTTTATCATGAACAAGAGATACCGGATTTTATTTGTTTCTATTAGTTGAGTTAGGGATTCTCAATATTCCCTTCGGCGAGTCTCGTCCAGTAATGGAGTCGGTTTTTGTTAAGAAACAATGTTCTGTTTATACTCTTTTTCTTTTTTCTAAACAATTTTTGAAGGCTGCACATTATTTTATATTTTAGGTTTTTGAGATTAATGATGGAACTCAAACTAGAAATTTCATCTCTTATCAATTATCTTAGTCTTCTTAAGTGGATTAATGTTATGTTGGTGGGGTTATAGAAAGCAATCTGAACAGGGGCAGAGGCAAAGATGAATAGTGAATTCCCATGTATATGATGCTGTAAGCTGGAAATTTAATGAGCATACAAAATAGTCCTGCTCCCAAAAGAAAATAATTAATTCTCAGACAGAATCAACACAATAATATTTTAGGGAATAAAATTTTACAATTCTCAAGATCTTAATTGGATTAATCGGCAGAGCTAGTTAAATTTCTATGAACCCATTTTTCTAAGACACATCCAGCAACGTGAGAAGCAGATTCACCGGGCTTGGATCTTCTTATGCTCTTAAAGAAATATAAACAATCATGTTTCAAATTTCGTATTTGGTTTTGAGTTCAATTAACGTTTTGGATTGAATGAGAGAAATAAACGAATGAATTATATCGTTTCCATTTTTAAGATACACTACTAAACTATGATCATCCAATTTGAATTTGAGTTCAATGATTTAACGTAAATGACGGGTCGTGTTCACAAGAGAACTCGACATGATCCGAATCTTACCTGTTCCGCTCCTAGCATAACCTCACCATCTAGCAGAACTGTGACACTCCGTACTCACCCTGAAAAGGCTGGAAAATCCAACACAACATGGGGTTTGACTACGTCCCTTGCAACTCGGTCATCAATGCAAGGTTTGCATTTTCATGGAGTACAAAATCTATAAGACGATACGCAGTTTTCTTGGAAGATAATTTAGTACCTTGGAAGTCAGAAAAGCAAAGAACTGTAGCCAGTTCATCTACCGAGTAAGAGACAGAGCTGTACGTCGTTTGTCTACTGGGTCAGAGTACAAATTAAGCTCTAAATGATGCAACAGCTGCACTTACATGGTTGAAGTCATTATTTTGAGAATTAAAGGTTACTCTATTGCGATCTCCACTGTTTTGGTGTGATATTACAAGCACAACTTAATCAAGCCACAATCCATTGTTTCATGTATGAACTAACCATGTTGAGATTGATTTTTATTTTCTTCGTGAAAAAATTGCCGAGGAGGATCTAGAGGCTCGGTTTATTCTTACTGCTAATCAGATAGCTTATGTGTTCATTTAAAGCACTCCTGACATCTAGCTTATGTCTTCATTAAAGCACTCTTGACATCTTGGTTTCTCTCTTCGAAAGACGAGCTTCATGCTGCAGTTTTTCCTATAAGCTTTTGAGAGAGAATGTCAAGGAGTTTTAACCGAATGGGAGTTCTTCTCATAGCAGAACTATAAGGTCATCTGCATCTTATAGTCACTATAATTGGATAATTAGTTAATTATTTTTTATTTTAAATAATTTAATATATTTTTTAAAGTTAGATATATAGTAACTTGATATAAAAAATTGAAAGAGCGGTTAACGGATAATAAGTAATATCTGAAAAGTTAAGTGATTGATAATTAATATTTTTAAAAAGTTTTTATGGACGTAGAGATTCTTTGATATCAAAATTAAAAAATTTATAAAAGGAGAAATTATAATAATATTTTAGAAAAAAATACTTTAAATATATATATAATAAAGAATAAAGAAATTATGAACTTTTAACTTAATAAATTTATGATATATTTATAGCTCATAAATCTTATTATTTTATGGATAGAAGGAAATAGAGTGTTATTTCATATTTATAATATTTTAAGTTATATTTAATTAAAAATAATATATATTACATCAATATAAAATACAAAAAAAATTCACATGTAATCCCAGAACAATATCTAGTGAGTGCTAGGTTAGAGCTAGAAATAGATTTAGATGCAATATTTATATTTAAGCATGTTAAACTCAGTATATACTCTCGAACTCAGAGTTACAAAAGTGCTAGGATACATGCCTAACAAGCTAAGCATCATAGCATGCCCAACATAAGATGGGCTCGAGCTTTTTACTCGAGTTTATGCAGGGTATAAAGAGCTGGTCTGGAAGAATAGCTTGAGCACGGGTTTTTAAAATATTGAATTCAAATTATTACATTCAAGTTCATTTTGTTTGAGCCCTTATTATATTTTTGGCTCTTATCCTGATCTCAATGAATTTACTTATTAGATTTTATTTTAAAGAAAAAAATTTAGTCTATTTGAAAGGTTTTTTTATTATTATTTGTATCCATCTTCTACAATGGTGAGAGCTGCCAAAAATAACGAAACCTCTAGATCAGATACTGCAAGCTGATAGGTTTCTTCCAAGTTTACACATGCACGTACTTTGTATTGACAGGTGATATACTTATAAAGAGCTTACAATATATCATTTAACAGAATGTATAAATATACACTTTAATGATCAATAGCTTTCAAAAACTAAAACAGTATCTTCGATTTTATTCATAAATGTAGAGCTTTCAAATTAATTTACACAAAGCATGTACCACATATATATATATATATATAAGGATCCTTTTTCAGCATTATCCTTTGACATTTATAAATTCTTCCATCTAAAGCAGTCATAGATAAAGTAAATAATAATAAAGAATCTCCTACAAAAATTAACTAAAATCCAATTTAATAACTTGCAAAGTTGAGATGCAATTTTTTTTTTTAATTTTAATTAGACGTGAAAGTGAATAGAAATTAAGGATATATATAGATATGAATGGAAATTTTTTTAATCATTTTGAAAGGAGTCTTTTTAATATTAGGAATGACTATAAAAAAGAAAAAATATGATAATTTGTGGTAGTTTCTTTTGTTTTTTATTTTGATTATGTATATTTAGTAATATTTATGTATAGTCCAACACTCTTGGGAAGACTTCAAAAAAATAAAAATACATAAGAAAATTGGTTGTCATATGCTAATATTTATATTTTAACATTATTAAATTAAAATGTCTTTTCTACTATAGTTATTATTATATTAGTATTTTTATTCAAAGAGTGTTTTTTCATATATATATATATGATATAAATGTAAAAAATATAGGTACGATTAGAGTTGCAGCACCTGTCATCAATCCGAGTTGAAACATTCGAACACTATTATTCAATATTAATATTAATGTTATGGAGTGCCTGATTTTATCTAGTGCCTGATTCCAGTCTTCGTATTTCACTAGTCGGATAACCCGTGTACGTTGCGAGAAAGATTTTAAATTAATATTTAACAAAAAAAAAAGATGCTGATAATATAAATCTGTTTTTGGTATCATAATTTTTTTAATTGAAAAACATAAATATAAATATAGTATTTACATTTAATCAAATAAATAAAAAATATATAAATTGATAAATAAAAAAATCATGAATGCTAATTCAATACTAAAACAAGAAGTTGATCCTCTTAGTTAACTAAAATATAGATGTCCATGCAAATATTTTATTATGACTAAACTTTTATTTATTTTATCTCAAAGGTTAATTCTAGTTGTTAAGAATGAATAATTTTTATTTTTACAAATACTTCATGTAAATACAACTTATTTATACAAAATATAATATAACAAATTTTAAAGTTAAATGACAATAATCTAAGTATTATAAAATTAAAAAAATAATTTATTTAAAAATCATGTTTTAATATTTCATCCTAGGTGTGGTAGGTTAAGCCCCCACACCTAGCCATGAACGAAATAGCTTAGGCACACCTGGGCTTAGAAGACTATGCCTGTAAGCTTGGTTTATTCATTTTTAAGAAAATCATGTTTCAAGTTTTTGGTTTTTAAAAGCTTATTTTCATTTAAAAACACCTCAAAAATAATCTAGGAATGTCAATAAACTCCTTTTCAACCCTAAAATACACTTTAATTACTTGAAAAAAAAGAAGAGAAAAATAAATGAATCATTAAAAATTTATGAACCTTAATCTATTTTTTTCTAACATAGTTAAAAAACAACACTTTCATTGAACTCCCTCTGCAAAAACAAACTCATTAAAACCAATGTCAACTTTTCTTTATTATCTAATTATGACTAGCTGGGCACTTATCTTTCTTCAACTCTTTTCGAACACCTTCTCTTCTTGTAACTTGTATAAATCCACAACAGAAATAAAACATCATAAAAAATAAATAGGATAGTCCACAACAGAAATAAAAATCCGCGTGAACAATGATTGTTATCACTCCTTTCCCCAATTCTTTTAGCCTATTTTGTAATTATAATATATGACATATGACATCACTCCTGCAAGATTTCTAAAGCACAAGACAAGAAAAATACACCTGAAAGCACATATGACATCAACCTAGGAATCTAATGTTTACAATCCCAGAAGAAATTCGGTGAGTGTTACCTCTAAGGAATAAATACAATTCCATAATTATCAAAACCACACTACAGTTACTTTCTCATTCAATTAAACCAGAAGGAGAAGAGTGTTGTGACATTAAACCGAAATGAAAAAATAGTCTGAAGCAACTCAAAGGAAAACAACTAGATATGATGAAAGGAGAGGAGAATTCAATTAATAATCTTTGATAAAAATTGAATTGACTACAGAAAAGTATTTTATCCAAAACCAACCCAACAAAAATAAGCTCATCCACATCCTACATCCGGGTGGCCAAAACTTACCGGTTACCTTTATAACACAAATAGAAATGAAGAGTTAACAAGAATTCCGAGAAGACTAGATGTCCGAATTTCAAAAACATGTATCATGGCTGAGAAGTCATGAACTACAAAGAACAAAAGAGATCTCCGCAAAAGGCCATGGATAGATATCTACACAAGAGAAGCAGGCCACGGGTAACGGGAGTCTCATTGCTTGCACCAACAACGTAAATCTACCTGATGGTGACAAACTTGTTGGTTCCATGTCTTGCCCAGTGAGTCCTTAAATCAATTGGGTTAGCAAAGTTATAACCTTCAGCGGCAAGTTTCTCCAGTACCTTCTTAAATGCACCCTGACTCATTTTCCTCCCTGCTATCCTTGCACCGCGTCTTTTGGTACTCATTGGTAGAGGGTACACCGAGACATTTGTGGTGCAACATGCTGACTGCCATCCTCCGCAGCCCCATCGATAACATTGTTGAGGAGTTCCAGTACAGGAGCAGATCGGAATTGGGATACCTGAAATGTCCATATCAATCCCATTTATGACAACATCCACACTTTTCTTAGCTGGCTTCGCACGCTGAACTGTATTATTATTACCATCCTTTGGCTTCCTAGGTTTCTTAGCTTTGGGAGTTTTGGGGGAAGTATCACCTACCTGTCTTCTCTTCAACTGACTACCTTCATTACTTACACTGGGTTCCTCAATCCTACTCAACCTCTCATCCCTCGATGAATTGGGTGGCTGTAACATTTGCATTGAGTAAGCACCTGAAGTTTGCGGGGGGACAACATAATTGGGATTTGAGGGTAATATATTTAAAAACTTCTCCCGATTTATCCAACTATCCCTCATACAATTCATATGCTCAGGGGCATCCGAAACCACACAGTCATGTGGAAGGTAGGCTCCATTGGCACCGATCATGATGTTAATTGGATCACGCCTGGGTAAGAAATGCTTTGCATCACGGTCTACCATGCTCGGCATCCACTGGAGACCTAATGGCTCCTTATATGACGGTTCATAATAACCCCAATTGTGCATGTTCAACGCATCATCATCCATGAAAGCTAAGCAATGTCAACAACACAGCAAAAGGGGGAAAGTTCAGCTTTTCTCTAACAGTTTTTCACATAACCACCAAAAACATTTTAATTCTTCAGTATATCAGCTTTCGTTAAAAAGATGAACTTTTGATATGTTTGTGATGACCCATCAGCAGCATTGTCATCCAGATCACTGAGGCTGTTAAAGAGTCCTCAACAAGTGAAGACATCATTACCTTTAACATTTTACACGAAGCATAGTTCGCAAAATCAATAGATCCAATGAACAATCAACAAAACAGAAGTATATGCAAAGAGATTAGCAGCTAGCCAGTACCAATTCACAATGCCAGGCATTAATTGCATCCAAACAAAAAATAAATAAATGAAGATAATTGAGTAAAAGAATCTCACTTCCTCCAGATCTAAAAATGGGAGGATTTTTAAGATTCCCATAAACAAAAACGGGAAAATACATATAAAAAATACATCAATAAAAAATGGAAACGTTTCTAATTTTTAAATCGCTTTCCATTTTCCAAGATTTCCGAGAATGCAAACAAAAAACCATTTCCAGATCTGCAATATACATTAAAATCTCGAAAATAAGAAAGTTTTTTTTTTATATATATACTTCGAATAGTAGTCGATTTCTGCAATCAGGAAATAGAAAACAAGCGAAATAGCAAAGAAATGTAGATGTGTGAGAATATATGGCAGGTTTGATAGTACTAGGTCCCATATATTCAAATCTTAGAAAAAGAGAGAGAGAGGAGAGAGATAACTCACTTGGGGCGCAAACGGCTCTTTAGGTTTTGCCCTTCCGGAGAGAGAAAGAGAGACAAAGAAGAGAGAGGAGAGAGAAACGAAAGAGAAGAGAGGATGAGAGAGACCTGAGAATATGTAGTTGATTTATTTTTTCTCTTTTCTAATAAAAAAAATCTAAGAATGAAATGGTTTGTGCAGGGCATATGTTCCCATGTGACACCAACAAATAAAATAAAATAAAATAAAAATCCTAAATCCTTGCTTTCCTATTTAAGGCTCATCCAACGTTATCTGATCCCTCTTTCTTGAACGCTCTTTATAAAGCGTAGATGTGAGCTTTTTATTATTATTATTATTATTATTTTATTTTTTAACTTTCTTCTTTCATGTTAGCGGCCAAAAATGACATTTTATGTTATCTATGCGGACACGTATGGTTTTGAGACCTTACATTAGCCTTCGCCGAGATAGATTGCCAGATGCTTCCCTCCAAAATTCTTTCCTGACACTTCGTATGTTCATACCTTAATGTAATTATTTGCAAGGTGGGGATTTAATATGTTTTTTTATTTAGAAATGCATTGAAGTAATATCTTTTATTATTTAAAAAAATTATTTTTAATATCAAAATAATCTAAAGATATAAAAAACAATAATTCAACCGAAGATTCTCTTATAAGGGCGTCAATTAGCTGTGTTGTCAACTAAAAAGTGTGACTCGTGAGGATATGTTGGGACGCGACCTGAGAAAACTGGAATGTCTTTTTTCTTTTAATTTGGATGCTCCAAATGTTTTCAAGAGAGTAATTCAACAATGGGTTTATTTCTACTCGGGAATGAAGAAGTGGTAAAGGGCACTTGGGTTTGTTGGTAAACGTCACACCAGGGTACAGAGAGATGGGTATAATTATAATTTTACCATTGAAAATTAACAGGATAAGGTAGGGGGGTTGGATATAAATTGAATAAATATTTTTAATAAAACTGAAAAAATAAAAAGAAAAAAATAATTTATACTTATTCAAATAAAATGAAAAATATAAATAATAACTATAAATAAAATTTAAAAATCAAGAAATAGATATAAATAAAAATATTTAATATCACAATACAAAATATTTACTCTGTTGTGATTGCTAAATTTTTCATTAAAATAATATTTTATTGAATCAAACAGCAATAGAAATAGATACATATATCATATTAATTGCATAAAGTAAAATAAATAATATTATGCAAGATAGGATATATTAGAAATATTATCTAAAAATATTTTTAAAAAGATCAATTTTATCTATAAAAAAACATATATAAAAATCATGATAAATTAGAAAAATCTCTTTTAAATTTAAATACGTAACCAAAAAATAATCATCATTCAAGAGATATTCTATAAAACAAAATAAAAGAGAGAACTATGTAAATCTAAATATATTTAAACAAAAAACATAAAAAGAGCATTGATTTAAACCAAAAGAATTCAAACAAAAAAATAATATATAAAAAAAAGTTAGATGTTACCGGATCTAACAAGCCCGGCCATTCTGCCTGACTCGTTTTGTTAGGACTTGTATGAATAGGTCTTTATTGTTATTTTTTTTTGCACATGGATCTACCCTAATATTTTTTCAAGAAAAATCAAGTGACAGCTATGGTTATCAAAGCTTGAGATTTTTCAATTAAAAGCATGTTTTTCGACTATATTTAAAAAAAAAAACAAATAAAAAACACCTCATTAAACATATCTATGGCATTAAAAGACCAAAACAAATCATAAAAACCAAAACAAACTCAAAACAAAAAATACACTTAAACTTGATTTTGTTTTTTTCATAAACTTTAAAAAGTTAAAAAACACCTGTTGCGAAAATCTTCTTGTCAAATTGAATTATTTGACATGAATATTGATTATCTTAATAGTTAAAGATAGTTAAAGATAGTGTCAATAGATTTTTTTTTTTAATCGTTGGAATCCAGTTATCTCTCCCTTTTCTTTTAAACTAAAAATTAAAAAATTAAATTAAAAAATTGTGTATTTTCTACTTTATTATACTGTTTTCTAATTTTATCTTCAAACAACAAATTCAATTCAATTCAATCCAATAGTAATTGAATTCACGCACTCATGTAAAAAAATTAATAATGTCAGTTGCTATAGTTAAAAAACTCATGCGTTTTTACTTTTTACTTGATGTTTTAGGTATTTTGTTATGACTAAAAAAATTAATTATAATTATATGTATCCATGGGTAGTTAACTGTCGAATTTAATTACGTATTTTGAAAGTAAATTAACTACGTAATTAAGACTTCAGTTAAAAAATCAATATATAACGAATTGGAAAATTATTTAACATACAATTTACGTCCAATCACATTTATTTCCACTTCTAAAACTAATAATTATAACCAATCAGGTAAACTAACATCATGGCATAGGCATGAAATCTGTTGTATTTACGGCTTAATCACAGATCTAAACTAACAACTTTCTATTTCTTTAAACAGTTTATCGTGGAATAATTAGGAAAAGTCAAGGAAATTTCGATAAAAACTTTGAGAAGGCAAAGCATAAGATGTGTTAAAGTAATGTTAAAACTTGATTCCTGACTACATAAACAAAAATTACTATAATAGCATGAGTTGTTTATAACATGGCACTTATATATATTTGGGATTTAGATAGTGATTTGATTATTTGCTATTATGATAGTTTCTGTATTTTATTTAAAAATAAAAAAATATTTTGTCAATCAAATATTTTATGTTTTTTTATGCTGGACTCCATATATATATATAT